>JANPWX010000109.1:385346-585195 GCA_024734555.1 Trochalopteron elliotii | reverse complement strand
CTGGGGAGTTGGACGCCCGGGGGGCGTGTGATGGAGGCCGGTGGTGATCCTCAGAGCCAGCCGGGGAACAATAACAGGGGCGGTTTTCATCCTGGGCCCAGCTCAGCGAGTGTCCTCTCTCTGCGGGTCCATCCTGGCATTTCACTTGTCCTCATCACCGTGCCCGGCCAGGGTGGATATACCTGTACCCACCTCTGCCTTCCCTCTGCCCTCTTGGGGTTATTTCGATTCCTGGTTGCCCGCAGAAGACTAATAATAAAACTGTAATGCGCAGGGGCTTGTATCTTTTTCAGTGCTGCAGCTGCTGACTGCTAATGTGGTTAAAGTTGTAGAAATTATAGTGAAGGCAAGCTGTAAATATTTGTTCTTTACTGGTAAATAAAGATGACAAATTCCCTCCTCCTGGAACCAAACCATTGTTTGGAGAGTAGTCTCACTGGCTTTTATAAATGTTATCTGCTTCTGTTGCACTGGCAACAGGAGAAGGTGACGTATAAAGAAAGCTCGTGTGGACCTACCCGTGTGTGTTTTGCAATAGCTGGGTAGCAGGTCAGTCTATTAGAAGAGTTTAGCTATTGGCCAGCACCAATGGAAAATCTTAAGAACAAGAATTGCAAACCACATAAAGAATTTTTCCTATTTGTTCAGGGATTTTTAATTTTTGCTTTGCATTGTGTAGCCTGCTCACATCCGTGCTCAATTACTTAAGTAAATCCCGGTGCAATGCACATTGTTTCTCCAAAAGGGCCAGAGCAGGCACGCTGAGGAGGGGCTGGCTCTGCAGCCCTTGGTCCCTGCTGGATAATGCCCCATTCCCAGGCAGGATGTGCATGGAGGAAACTGCCTGGGTGCTTATCCTCTCTGTGCAACAGCAGCAAAAGGGAGAAGAGGGCTGAGTAAGGGCAAAGAAAAATTCCAAGCATGGCGGGAGTAGGGAAGCAAATATAAATTTCACTTTTGCTGATCTCTGTATTCTGTCCTGCCAACATCCCTGTGCTTGGAGAAGGGAAGGCAGAGGTTTAACAGACAGTATCCTTTATTTAACCTTAGAATCCAGTGCCCCGTGGTTCTGGGATAGCAGAGATGACAGTGAGCCCTGAAATTCTTCATGTACCAGTTGGGGTGAGATTCAGCTGTTCAGCTTCAAACTTGTCCTGAAGTGAAAAAGAGGCATTTTTATGAAAACACACAGAAGCCAGCAGTTGCACTGCATTCCCTTATCAAGAAATTCTTGTATTCTTCCTTGATTTTACATACAGCAAAAATCATTGCTATGTCCTGTCTATACCTATAATTTACCTCAAAGTAGCTGAGCATAATTTAGTAGATTTTTTTGCTCCAAAAGCTTAAAAGCTAAAGCACCTGAAAAAGGCTTGAAAGATGCTTGGTCTGCTTAAATTTCATACTTGTCTAGCAAAGGTGGAGATGTGATACCATCTACAGAAACTGGTGCTGGCTGGAGCAGCAGGCAGTGTGTCTCAGTCAGTAAGAATTAGGAGCTCTTGGAAGATGATTATTATTTTACTTCTTTTGCACTGGGAGGGAGTTCATGACATAAAAGACAAGCTGAAATGAGTAGTCTTGGTGTTTGAAGGAGCTGTCCTGTACAATGGAGAAGTGTCAGTCACTGTGGGAGGGAGGTGACAGGCAGTGCTTGCTTTTGACAGCAACAGTGAAGCACTTCAGTAAGGATGCAGTTATTTTTGAGGACTCCAGGCTGGACATGACAAGAGTTTTCTTCTGATAACCACTAAACTGATGCTTCTGATACAGTTTGTCAGTTGTTGCTTTAATTTTCCTGGCTTTTTCAAAGGCAAGGAAGAGCAGACTGAAGGAATCCTGTGTATTTGGGGTGGGACAAAATCCCTGTTTTATGTGGTGTGTGGGCAGGTACAGCTTATGGGCTGTGGTCACTCCTAGGTTATGGACAGGGATTTGGTGCAGGGCAGATGTTGAGTACATTGTGAAACCACTTCCCCACCCCGGAGTGATTTACAAACCCAGAACTCCTTTCCTGTGACAATTTTATACTTTTGTGTCTTTTGGTATAATCAGTTATTTGACACTTTGTTTCAGGGAAAATAAACCTTTTTTCCTCTGTGTCTGTTTATAACCCTCTGAAGTTTGGGCCTTTCCCTGCACTATGGATCAGCTGGGGCAGGTGAGAAGTCCAGGCTCTGCCCAGGGTGCCAGGGAGGGGCTGAGCAGGGCCCCCCAGAAGAACGCCTACGCCAGGCTCGTGCAGAAGCACCACAGCGGCCGCTTCCAGTCCTACCTGAACCACATTGCACAGAAGATGCAGCTGGAGGAAGGCTTCTCCAATGACCCCAGCCTGGATCTGGACCTGCCTCTGAGGAGAGGCCTGGTGAAGGATCATCCAGTCAGGAATGGGATCAACATGCACAGCTATTCACCAGTCAGAACGTCTCACCTGGAGCAGCCCCTGCCTGGGTTTGAGAGCGATAAACCCCACAGTGCTCTGAACAGATGTCCACTTAAAAAAAATGCCATTGTTAGTCCAGAGGGAGACTTGGACCTAGAGGAAGACTACTGTGTGTATCAGCGTGGAGCTGCATCTGGCTTGTTAAATGTGAATGACACCCCTGGTGGGAGAGCATCAAACAGCCTGAGACACCGAGGGGCTCTGCAGAAATCTTCTGGTTCTGATGAGAGGGAGGAGGAGGACACGTGGAGGAAGAAACATAAGAAACGAGGCAGATGTCCTGCCAACGCTGATGGAGCAGCTGGACACTTGTTGACTGAGCAGTTTGGTGAGGATGTGCTGGCAATGAATGCCAGAAAAAACAGTCACTTGTCTCCAGGTCAAGTCCAAGGTGAGTTCACTCTAATGAATTGTTTGGTCCATTTGCTACAATTACTGTGGAATTGAATGCAATATCTTAGTCATGAGTGAGTTAACAGGAGCCAGGCCTGCTCTGTCCAAGTTAGTCAGCCCTTGGTTACCTGTGGGTGGCTCTGTCCTGGTTTACAAGTAAGCCATGTGGCATGTGCAGATGCCTTCATGTGGAGCCAACTCGGTGCTGGCAGGACCTAATTCCCTGGCCTAAACTCTGTGACTGTGGCTGTGCTGCTTCCAGGATCAGCTCAGGTCTAGAAGAGCCCAATTTCTGTGGTGTAGAGTCCAAATTAATAAGACCACTGGATCTGAGCTGACTCAGGGCACAGTCATGCTTTTCTTTGCATTGGTTCTTTGAATCTGGAGTGCTGGTTTGCTTTTGGTCCAGGTAAATCCAATACTCAGGGGCTGAGATTTCTGTATAATAGCCAATTCCTGATAGAGAGTATTGACTCCAGGAAATTTTACTGTTAGTAACAAAGACCACGTTTTGCAGTACTAAAGTAAATGTGCCTCTTAAATGTGATGTTCAAGGCAAAAAGCCTACTTAGGGACATAAGTAAATTTTTTATTAAAAGAACCCCAGAACACAGTGTGAACAAGGAACCAAAACCAGACAGTTGAAATTTCATTTCTCAGTGTAATGGGTTAAAACTTTCTCTGAATGTTATTTATGCTGAAATACTTCCATAGCCTGATCTTATGTGCCACTACTGAAGGAACTCATAAATGTCACCATGTTAAATTCTCTGTAACAAGTAGAAAAGAGATCGATTTCTCAGCTGGGTAAGATCAGCCTGAGGCCCATCACAGCTCCTGAACTGAAAATCAAATAACTGTTTAGCTAAATCAGTCTTAACAACTAAGCCCTAAGACTCAAGAGGGGCAAATAATATGCGTTTTTCTGGGTTATTTTTGAGATTGTGGCAATACATAATGTGCTAAAGTTGGTAAACTTCCATGAGTTCTTGCAAGATTGATCATAGATAGAGATTTAATGCAGATTACAGTAAAATTTGTTGATGATCTTGATTTTTGGGAGGAGCTTTTTTTTACATGGTTCATTGTAACACTATTTGTTGTGCTTAGCCTGTCATAATAGACTTTTCTTCCTTTGGCTTTTGAAGCGTAGGAAGAGCAGATGAGAGATGAAAAATCTCAAAGGCATACAGTTTATATCCAAGAAAATTACAGGTGCCTACATGGATAAAATAAAAATAGCCTGGCTTTCAAAAGCAAACGCCCCCAGTGGCCTCTGGGTCTGACTGGAAGTGGGGTTGCATGAACCCTTTAAAAACTGATTGTTTGTTTAGTGCAAACACTTAAAGCAGAACATGTTGACCCTTGTGTTTGACTTCCCAGGTGGAAAACTCAGACTGTGGGAAAGATTATTGGAAAGTTATTTGCTCAGCAGTGTCACCTTTCTTCTTCTTTCCCCTGCATGCCTCCCTAGCCACCCTCCTGTGTAGCTGTGACTGGTTACCCTCCAGAACGCTTGCAAGGATGTGAAAACAGTTTCTGGAGGAGGAAAGAAACAGGAAAAAAATATGTCACTTGTTTCAGAGAAATGTTCAGTCTGAGTATATTTTAGGACTCTTGTTTAAGTGAAATGAAGATTTTGCACTAGGCAAGTGCTTAGGTATAAGAACTCACACATCACAGTATCAGATTAATATTTTCTCACTTCAAAGCTTATATTTCTCTCTTGATGCTGATATAAGTCACATTATTTTGTATAGGCAGGTGTCTAGTTTGATCAGTTTAAATCAAGGTTTGTGAAGCTGTGATGACAAGAATTGCTTCTGCCATACCAGCAAGGCGTATCATCTTTTCAGGAGTGACATTTCCTCACAAATTAGCTCTCTTCAGACTGTTGTAGGCTTTCTGAAAGGCTCTTTGAGCTAATCTCAAAGGCAAGCATCTCTCTTTATCTCATATCATTTCATTGTCCTCTTCTTAACAGCTCTTCGGTTCAGGCTTAGCCATGGTCGGGTTTGCAATGACCCGAAAACTGATGGAACTAATAGTGAAGGGAGATAAGAGCGATTTGTGAAAACCCTTTGAGCACCCTGGGGCAGGCTGTGGGCAGCAGGGGACTGGTCCCTGTTAATGTCCTTCCAGTGGCAGAGTGATTGCTCTGGCCTTAGAGGAAAGCAGAGTTGGTTATGGAGCCCCAGGCAGGTATCTCTAAGCCCTGGAGCTCAGTTCTGCTGATGTGTTCCTGTCTGGAGTTCCATATAGAAACTGCTTTTCCTAACTATTGGAGGCTTTGCAGTTGGGAGAGCTGAGTGTGAACAGAACTTTGTCCCTTGTGTGAAACATGACACAGTCATGAGACTGCAGGTTGGATTCCCTCTATGGCATCAGCACTCTTGGATATGTGAAAGTGAAGCTGCAGATAGAGAAAGTCCTACAGTTGCTCCCTTCTGCACAGTTTTAACCTCTGTGAGGAGAATCACTGTAAAACCTCCTGCTCTGAAGCTTCTTCCCAAACAAAACCCAACAAACCAGAAAATAATCCTAAAATGTCACTTTAAATTGTGATGCTTAGAGTTTTTAATCTAATACAATTTTCCTCCTGGTATTTTCCCTTTAATCTCCAATGCTCTAGATTCTTTGGGTGCTAAAGGTTGGTTAAACTTCCTTAAAAGAAAATTATCAAGTCCCTTGGGTTGTTTTCTGGTTTTGATCAAAGGCTCTTAGGGTTTTTCCATTTCAATCCATAGTTAGTAATCACAATCTTTTTTCAGACTGACTGAAGTTGTTGTCGTAAAAGGGCTTAAAACCTCCTTTTTCTTGAGGACAGAAGTGCTGACTCTCTCTGCAGCATCTGTCTGTCGCATGCTAGGAGTAGAGATGGCTGCTATGTGGAACTTCAATATTCGTGATGCTTTGCTTTGTCAATAAGTAGTTTAGAACAAGTACTGTGTTTTATTTGGAACAGCAACATTTCAGTTGCATTTTAAGCACATGCACTTGCCAGCCTGTTTTTTGAGGGAGAATTGCTGTTTGATAGGACATTCCCAGGTCTGGTGGAAAGCCTAGAAATCAGACATCTTCAGAAAAGGGCTGTCCTTCAAACGTGGAATACCACCTCCCAGCCACCCTTGATTTCAGAGGATCTTGGGTGCTAGAGTACCTGATAATGAGGTGGCTTTGTTGGTGTTGAAGCTTGGGTGGAGCAGGATGCTGGTCAAGGCTGATTGCTCTGAGATAGGTTCAGGTTTTGCGGGCTGGATATACTGTCTCAGTCTGTATCTGCAGACAGCTTCCTTGGAGCACTGTAAGCTTCCCCAGGTATCCTCCTGAGGCTCCTCTCACTAAAAGCTTCATGGCTTTATGATGGGATGGAGGCATCTTGCCCATTTGTTAGGGTCAACGTGCCCCCTGAGTAGAAGCAGACAATTCCTGGGCAGCAACATGCCTCATCTGAAGCAGTGGAAGATTTCCACAGCCCTTTCTGATTTATCATCTGTCTGACACTTGGCATTTATTTGCCCAGCCTGTGGTACTTAACCGACTTGGGCAGCTTCCACGGAGGAGTGGTGCTGGCAAGCAGGCTGGTGTTTAGCATCAGAGCTTTAAAAACAATTGTTGCTGTTGGATGGTGGTGTTGTGCTTGTGGCTGCAATCCTGGCATTTAAAAGGTTCTGGATAGGTAAAGGAAATATCCTGGATTGGCTTTTCCGTGTGTTTGATGGGCACAGCTGCTCAAGAAATATCAGCCTTAATAAGATGGCAAAATCTCAGGTATTTTGTCTTCCCATGGTACACTGCAGTGTAATTGTGTGTTTGCCTTTGTTTCTCTGGGGGAACTTTGGAGGAAGAACCGCAGCTTCTGCTTTTCCTTTCTTGTAATGCTAATTTGGGATAATGACACTTTTTAGTGGCGAGTCTTCCCATTCTTTTGTGGTGGAATTCAGTTCTGAAGAATGCTGTTATCTCCCTATCTGGCACCAGTAAACATGAGCCAGCAATCTACTAAAGGCCGAAGAATCAGCTCAATAAATGGAGAATGTTGGTTGCTGTGGAAATCTTTAAAATGTAGCTAATCTTGCCAGGTTCAATGTAACGTTGCTTAGATGACATTAATCACAGTAATAAGATAGGGGAGAGAAGGGAAAACTGGATTTACTGTATGGCCCCATCTGAGAAACACATGAAAAATAGAATGCTCCTTTTTCTAATGGTTTAGGAACGTCATCACAAACATAAATTTCTCTTGCTTTTGATAGAAAAAAATGTTGCATTCCTGAATCTTGTGCAACTAGTGTTTTTGGCAAACATCAGCTATAGTATGTGAGTTAATATCTGATGTATCCTCTCTTGGGGAGATGAGATCTTGCCCTTGCAGGGACTGTGTTTTTTATGTGTGATCTAATAACCGTCTTCCGTGCCCTTTACCAGAGCCCTGAGCACACCGTGGTGCAGCAGGAGCCCATGCATTTGGCAGCAAAGCTCTCACCTCTGTGAGTGAAGGAGCTTCCTTCACCTACTAGTGCTCAGGTCAAAATGCTCCTCGGTGGAAAGGCGTGTTGCTATTAACCTGCTATTTTTTAAAACTTTTTTTTTCTACTCACTAGCCCCCATTATGTAGTGCAGGCAACTATGCCTGTCAGTGTGGTGTTGGTCCTAAGAAAATAATAGGCTCATAGAAAAATTGAATTGATTTTTAATTAATTTTAAATCTTTTCTTTCGTGTGACTTGTCATCAATTTATTTAGCAAAAGTCCTGTTGAGTTCTTCTGTGTCAGTTTCTTACGAGAATAGGGTTTTGATGCCCAAGGTGTGAGTATGGATATTAGTGTATGAACTTAATTAAATCACGGCGCATGTGCAATGGTTTAAAACCTGTTTAGTCAAACTAATTAAGTGCAGCAATAAATTTAGAATGGTTACCAACAGGTGTGTCTGGTTCTTGCAGTGTCATGTCCTGACCCTGTGCTGTTTAAAACAATACATCTGCCAGTCATCAGGAAGAAGATATATAAGTAGGCTTGAAAAGGTTTTTTTTGATGACTTGCAGAGTATTGAATAATGAGGGTAGTTACTGGCAGCCATCTGGATCACTTGGTGGACTGGGAGCAGGCAGAACAAAATCCATTTATCGGATTGCCAGCACAGAGCCATGATAGCAGCGTGAGGAACCCGGTGTGGGAAGCAACAGCTTGGAAAAAAGTTTTGAGCTCTTGATGGATTAATCAGCTGAACGTCCTCCTCCTGTGAAATGCGGCCAGAGGGGTAATGTATGAGCATGGGAATTGGGAGATGGAGTATGGGCTCCGTGTGTCTTTGGCACGGCAGCAGCAGCAGCTTCTGGAGTGTTGTATCCTGTGGTGATGCCCTCGCTTCGAGGCGGATGGTGATGAACTGATGAATACCCAGAGGACAATGGGATGGTGAGTGAGTGATTTGAGGAACCCTGCTTTAGTTATCACAGAGATGCTTGGGGGAGGGGAGTTTTCAGTAAATTGCCTACATGGGGAACAGATGTTCAGTAATAGGCTACTCAGTTGAGCAGATTATGATATAATGCATTTGAGGCTAAACAAATCCCAGCTTGAAATACAGCACAATTTAGCAGTGAGGGTGAATGACCATTGGAACAGTTTTACCAAGGCTTGTGATATGTGGGCTGTCACCAGCATGTTTAGAAGCCCTGATAACAATTTCCACCCCTGAAAAGCGCTGTCATTCAAACAGGAATTAATTAGTAAAAGCCCTCTGTCCTCTGCTGTCCATGGGGTCAGTCAGCCCACACACCCCGGTCAGGTCTGGCCTGTTACTGAGGTAATGTCCAAAAGTCTCCTTCACCATGGATATCTGGGTAGGTAGGACAGGTTCTTTGCAGCTGAATTCAGTGGCTCTTGTGGTTCCTCTCTAGCCTGTGGCTGCTATGGACTTTCTCTGCTGCTTTCCTCTACAACTCTGCTCCTACCTCTCCTGTCCCAAGTGCTGTTGCCCATCTTTTGCCCTCCCACCTCAATACCCTGCTAACCAGCACCATGAAATGCCGTGAGCTGCATGTCCTAAACTCCCTCTTGTGGGGAAAGCCAAGCTATGGAGAACTGGGACTTGGCTGGGGCAGGGTGGAAAACAAAATGTTGTGATCTATTGCATAAAATAATGTCTTTTGTGACAAAAGAAAAGAAATTTCCAGGGTGCTGAAGGAAAATGTCAACACTAGCAGCTGCAGCCCACAGATGTGTGGGGCATGTCCTGCCTTGGAGAATATTCCAGGCTCTGTGCAAATAAAAGCCAGCGGCCAAAATGTGGTTTTGTTCAGTTTGTGTGTTTATAGGCATTTCCCCCACACTACTAGGGATTGTGATTTATGTACCTACTGCACTGAGTGGATAGCATGGGGAATGGTTCATCAGCAGAAGAGCACATTCAGCAGCACCTTGGGTTACCTCAGGATGTGTAGGAGTCTGAAGGCAGTTCTTTGATTTCTTCAGCTGTTAACGTCTTCTAGTATGTTAGCACCACCTGTCAGGTATTTTGCTTTTCAAAGCCTCTTAGCTTCTTCTGTTCTTTGAGCAACATGCTTCTCTCAAACTACTGAAGCCCAGAAAAATCAAAGACAGAACTTCCACAATATTGTGTTTTTAAAGTGTGTTTCTTGAAGTCTTGAAGGAGCCTTTTCACAGTGTAGTTGCTGGATAAAACGAAGAGCAAAAGGTATTGTGGAAGATGTTTAGGGAGGATGGAAGGATGGGGGGGAGTGGAAGCAGCCCTGACCCACATCCCGAGGCAGGAGTGGAAGGCTGGAGGAGTGCAGTCATCAGGCGGAGTAGGTAGTGAGGAGGTCACCAGCAGGGTGGAGCAGGTTCACAGAGAGTCCTGAAAACCAAAAGAGATGTTCCCCCTCCCTGACAGCACCACTGTGCTGCTGCACGCAGCTGGAGCACAGTAACTATTTTGATAAACTTTTGGTCTATTGCTACTAAATGAGTTTCGTCACCAGCCCTTCGTTCAGGGCCTGGAATGGTATCTTTGGCTCTTGCACTCCTGTAGTATTCCTACAACACAAACCCTGCTGAGGAATTGAATAAAACTGCAATCACTGTCTGAGTTACTGAAGTCAAAAGCCTGCAAGCATGAGGATGCTTGGAAGTGTTTTGGAAGTGGAAGCATGGTGTCATGAGCACATGATCTTGGCGGTCAGGAGCAGTTTCCACAGCATTGTTTTTAGCAGCAGAAAGAATCCATTGTGCATTTTTCTTCATTTCAGTTTTTCAAAGCCTAGGCCCTTTCTGAAAGCCAAAGTCAGCAAGAACATTTTCCCTAGTTCCATATTGAAATCTGGGGACAATGCAGCACAAGAGTTTTTAATAAGTATGTGCAGCTTGAAGCAAAAGAGCAGTGGCAACATGTGCTTTCCACCATATGCGTGCTTCTCACCTCATTTTCACGAGTCTGGAAATGAGTATCTGTCTCTACTCCCAACTTCCCTTAATATCCATGGACGTGCCACTTTTTTGCTACTTTCATTCGTAAGTAGGAGTGTTTCTTCCCCAGTGTTTCATTCTGAGACTGCTGGATGTCTGAATCTTATGATCAGCTGCAGTGGCACAGTCACTTCCAAAGGCAGCTTATGGCCCTTAGAACTTCCTCACAGACCATAACAGCCTGTGTTTCCCCACCTGGAGTCCCTGGCTGGGGGATAGGCTGCCTGTCTGCAGCCAGCTTGTTCCCCATGTGGTAAGGATTCCCTTTGTTCTTTTTTTGTTGTACTCTTCTGAGCAGATTTTGGCAGACTTTCTGCCAAAGCTGTTTGGAGAATCACCTTCTCTAAATGGCAGGGTGAGAGAGCTCTCTGTTTGTTCCTGGATGGCTGCACTGATGGCTCACAGAGTGCTGGGGCACAAACACAGCCATGCCCATGGACAACCTGCTGCCTGGCACAGGCAGGGCTGTGTTATGTTGTAGAGAGTTGCTGGTAACCAGTTGGGCTTTTCCAGTCCTTTGAATTACTGCTTAACTCACATTTTGGAGCTGTGTGGAGAGGCCTTCATTTAACACAATTTTATTTTGATTTGTCTTGACAGTGGAAAGTTTAATTTAGGTTTATGCTGTGGCTGGACCCTGCTGGCCCATCATAATGGTCAGTTAGTGAGGCTGGGGGGCCTGGGAGCTACTTCTGACAGCTGGATTTCAAGACAGCACCCACTCAGTTCAGGACATTTGCATAGAATTTGCATTTTGGCTGAGCCCATGCATATAAATGTAGGTTTGCATTGTTTCTCTTCTTTGAATGACTGTTTAATTAACTTTAAACTTAATTATGTAATCTGCCATCTGCCTAAATCCCTACACTTCTGTTATATCACCGTTCTTTTCCAGTTCCACTAAGATATTCCCTTTCCCAGAAGTTTTCCCTACTTTTCAATGATTAAGATAATTTCAAATTGTTCACTTCCTTGGCTACTTTTGAGGAGGACTCACAGCAATGTTGTAGGAACTCTCTTAGCTTTATGGTCTGGCTTGGACCAAGCAGAGGAATGTGGTGCAGAACCTCCAGTTTAAGATTCTTTGAATTTACATTTCATGAGAGAAGAAGGATCTTTTATTTGCTTGTGATAAGGAGAACGCACTCTCAGTTTTTCTTTTGGACTCCAGATTGAGCATCTGAAATATTGCCTACCATGTTGATCTCCTGCAGGTCTGTGTTGCAATGAAACATCACTGAACTGATAACATATCTCCAAGTCTTGCCTTTCCACTCCTACATCCCTAATGAATTCTTTCCCATGACATCCTCATTTGTCTCTATTGCTTTGTCTTTAATCTTGAGCCATCTACTTTATTTAACCTCTTGGCTTCAAGATACTGTAAAATGCATGGAGGTGGTTCTGTTCCAAGGCTGTCCAAGAACTCTTTTACTTCATATGTAGAGAAATGTGGAAGGATGACTGTTGCTAACAGGTTGGAGCAGAGTTGTGCTTTCAGTGAGCGTGGTGGATGGGGTTTGGTCCTGTATGTGTATTATTGGGGCTCTAGCACAGAGATAGATGCAAGGAGTGTCTTTTTAATTCTCAGTACAGAACTCTTTCCCTGAGCAACTATACCAACAGCTGTCTTTGTGTTTTTCCTTTTAAAACTAAATAGAACAAAAAAGGATTTGCCTTTACCATTAGTGGGGCATTTAATCTCTTAAATCCGCAAAATATTTTGCAAAACATAAATAGTTTGTTGCTTCTGGCCTGCCTGTGACCAGTGTTTTTGTTGACATAACTCACATTTGAGATCACTTCAATGGTGTTTGTTGGTTTTGCCTGTTTTTTTTGCCTGTGTGTGGTAATTTGATCCCGGATATTGTAGTAGTCATTTAAGTGCTTGGAGATTTTTGACTTAGTCACTTCTATAATATGGCATCTACTGGATATCACTGGTGCATTAGAAATTCAAAACAATCTAACAAACGCATTTCCTCTTTTAAAATTTGAGAGGGAATTATTCTAGAGGCTTCTTTGAGCTGCAGAAAATATCAAATAGCTTTGAAATTGCCTGTTTAAGTATATGAAAGGGGCAGGCACAGGGATCCCAGCAAACCACCCTGGTGTTAAGGCAGTTTGTACTGGCAAAACGTCTTCTGCTGGGAGAGTTTATTTGACTTGGGAGAATGAAAGGGGCAGTTGCCTGGTACAACAGTGCCAACAGTAGGTCTGTGCCTGTCCAGTGCTCCCAGCCAGGAGTTGCATCCCCCCAGCTCATCAAAGCTGTGCAGAGACAGATTCACAAAAGTACCTGAGATGAGTTGTTCAGGGGCTATGTCGGATTGTGGATTTTTTATGTCCCAGATGTCTTTCCAAAACAAGGCAGAGTTTGTGTTGGCTGAACTTTAGTATTGAGACTATTAATACACCCTGTTACACATCAGCATCCATAGTGCCTCATAAAGTTGCAGATAGAACTTCCTGGCAGCTCTTGGAGAGTATTCATTTGCTAAAGGACCAAATTTGATGGTTTCTAAAATTTGCTTTGTCAACTCTGCCAGGAGTCAAGGCCCAGCTTGAATGTACGGATTTGTGAGGTGATGCCTTGGGCTGTCTCTCGTGCTTGGACACTAATTCATTAAATCTCTAGTAAGGATGAGCAGGAACATACTTTATTTAACTTTCTTGCAGTGTTTAACCTACTCTGACTTAAATGGGTGTGTGGGACTAACTAATAATAACCATAACAGTTAATAACCTTAGGCTGGTATCAAGGTAGTTCTTGTTGTCTTTGGTTGTTTAATTTCTGCTTTTGGGGCTTGGGCAGTGTTTGGGTGATCCTTCTTTTGGTAGCTGCCATGTCTTCGAGATCATGGGTGTGTCCTTATCATGTCTTACTAAGTGCACAGCTGGGTTGTCTTGAAGGAAATTGGTTTAAGTCATTGAAATGAGTCAGCAATGAAATGGAACATTGTAGAAATATGGACAAATATTTAGGAACTGTGTGCTAAGAGTGTCTCATTAACTGATAACAAATTGTTCTATTGCATGTTATCAGTTCTGGGGATATGCTTCTGTTTCTTCTCACGCTTCTACTAACTGAAAAACAGGGTTTTCCAAAGATTCCTTGCCATATCTAGACCATGATCTAATGCTGGGAAGCAATGGAAAATCCTCTTAGAAATAGCAGAGTTACCGGAGGTGTTGGTGTCCAGCCATGGACTGATAAAAGTAAATAGCAGATGCAAGTATTTTGTGTTGGAAAAGTTTGTAACAATATTGTTCTGTCCAGTGCTTTCAACATAAATTCCCTTTTTTTAAATGTACAAGGAACCATTGCCTGCTGAGATGGTGTCTGGGGGGTCAGACCCTGCAGAGGTGTTACCAGCACTGTTGTGGTTATTTCACAGTCCTGCCCACCCCAGGGAGCTGCCTAACTATTGTAGGTATCTACATAAATTATAGATGGTAAAGCTGGAAGTTTGGAGGTAAAAATGTCTGGTGAAAATGTAGATGTCCTTCAGTAGGAAAGGGAGAGACTATACAAGATCTTCTTATCTTAAAATTCACTTGGATCTCTCAAGTAAAACTGGTTCTTGCTGGGTCCTGAATTGGAGTTGTCATGGATATGCCAATGAAGATTCAGTGATAGTTTCCTTCTCTGCTGGTAGTAATCAAAGAGATTGTCAGGTGTGAGACAGTTAGAATGTTTTATTTTTGGTAAATAAAATTGAGGGTCTTGATTCTTTCTTATGTAAAACAATATGCAAATTTTAATATAAAATTAAACACTTTCTGGCCTTGCTAACTTCATGTTTAGTTGAGCATTTTAGTTGATTTAGTTGACCATCTAGTTGATCAACTGACTAAGAGATGTAAATTTAATTAAATGCAGTACTTTTCAAAAGCTAAACTCTAGAGTGATTTTGTATAAATTATGTCAAAATAAGCTGATTTAAAACATCTAGTCTCCTCTCTTACTGTAAGCCAAATCACATTATTCTGGGAAGCTGCCTTGCATGCTTTTTTCCCCCTCCAAATAAGAAAAGATTAATAGGTACTTAGGTTTAAAGACCAAAATGTGCCATTTTGTGATGTCATTGTTGTGATGGAGATGAAGTGAGGCGGTTTGGATTTCAGATGGAGCTCCAGTGCTGTCCTTCTAGCAGAGCTCAACCAGCCCCTGCATCCTTTCTGCTCCTTTTCTTGGTGTCCATTGTGAGAATAAAAGTGAGTGACTGATTGTGAACTGTCCTGAAAGCCCAGGAATGCTTTGCTTTCATACCTCTCTTTCTGTGGAGGTTGGAGTTGTGTGTTTCTCCTTCCCACTGGTGCTTCCCTTTGGCTAGTTTGAAGGGTTTCCTGCTCTGTGGGTGGAATTGCTGGTTCTATTTGGGTGTCCCTCTGTCACCCTTGTATGGAGCCTCCATCCCTGGTGCAGGTGTTGGGACTTTTTCAACCCAAAGCTCCCTCCAGAGGGCTTCAAGTATGGAACAGTCAGCCACCTTTCCTCAAGTTGTCAGTCCTCTGCCATATCCCATTGAAAATGGCAAAATATCTAGAAATCCCAGGCAAGTGTTGGCTGCATCCACAGGGAGCAGCTCTCCATCATCTGTGCAGCCAGATAAACACCCAAACATGTTGCATTTGCTGCTTGTTGTGAATATTTACGTGTTGTGCACTAGAATTGCTCTGTGTTCAGGCCTGAGTGGTTCTGCACAGCAGATGTGTTTTGTGCTCTGTGGTTGCTTCAGGTCTCCTGTTAGGATGGATCAGCCAACCTCAGCTCTGCACTTTAGTCTTTCTTCCACTGAAATGATTTTAAATTTTTTCTTGTATTCACTTGCTTATTAATTTATTTAGTATTTGGTTATTTTAATGCCTAGAATGTATTACTACTTTGTGTGACATCCTGCCATGAGTGATTTTGTTCTATCTTACAAATCACTCAACTGTAACACCAAGGAAAAAGTAAGACTGACACATGTGGTGCTGGGATAGGATTTAACCATGTTTGTGATAGATTTTTCAGAAAGAGTAGTCTCAATATATTCTGCACTATAGAGTAGTCAAGTTATAGTTTGAATTGTGGAATGATGTCTGTTTATGCATCAGAATATTAATGCTGGGCAGTGGGGATGGCAGGAAAGCCCATCTGGAGAGGTATTTCTAACTTCCAGTTTTAAGGGACAGGTGCATTGCAGAAACAAATACTGACTCTAGTTGAAACAGATGGTGACCTGTAGTTAGGTCTCTTTCTTTTAAAAGAAGAAATACAAGAAATTACAGTCATGCAGAATTTGATGTGTTCCAGTTGAGTGCTAATTGTGACAGTTGCCTGTGGCTTTGTAACAGGGGTGGCTTTGTTTAGCTGTGAATGTCATGGCCAAGGGGATCAAATACTATCCGAAGTGGCTGTGGGTAAACTGCCATGCAGACCAGCTATGTTGAAGCAAAGTTTGTTGTTTTGAGTGAATTTAGTCTTTAAGTTTTGTTTTCGAGTTTGAGCAAATGAAAAATCACAGAGCAAGTCCAAGGCTTAAGTGCTGAAAATGTGCAGATGCCTCTCTGCATGTCTACCTTTTATCACACAAAGATGCTTCTCCACCCTTTGCTGCTGCTGTACATTATTTTTGGCTATAGGGGCCCCAAATGTTTTTAACCGTTGGACAAGCCAAGTGCTGGGACAACACTTTTCTGCAGTTCCTAATTCTGGCTCTTAGCTTGCTGCCTAATTCATGAGATTTTTTTTGCTTTTCCCCTCTGCATTTTAGTTTTGTGCTCTCTTATTTTTTTTCAGCTCCTTCTTAATGACATGTTAAGATTTAGCCTCTTTTTTATCCCGGGCTCTTTAATTCATAGTAGTATTTTCTGTGCCTTGCTGTCATAGAAACGAGGGCTTTAGACGACCTTACGAGCTCGTGTAATCCATTTCACTACCTCAAGGAAAAAACTACTCTTCTTAGACCAACTCTGGCAGACGTCTGTCTCACCTATTTTTAAGAACCTCCAACGAAGCAGATTGCATGATTTCTCTGGGTGAGCAGCCTAAAATCCTGCCTGTTGCAGTTTAAGTCAGATTCCTTCACCAAAATATCTCTGAAAACGTATCCAGGAGCAAATTGTGTTGCCAATTCTCTAGTCTGTACTTTTACTTTTGGTGTCTGTTTTTAAACTTAACTTGACCCTTAGGACATTTGTAAATCAGTTCATTAGGCAGTTGCAAATCAGTTGATTTTAGTTCCCTTTCATTATGTGGGCCATACAGGTTGTGTTTCCTCAGTTGCCTCAGCTGACACCTAGATTTGCTGCTGTGCTCTTGCCATGTTAGGGCTGCAACCTCTTCTGACAGGCCCTGGAAGCACCCTCAGAGTGTGAAAAGCTTAATTGTGTAGAAAAAGGCCCAATGATGTTGTGTTATTGTGGCTGAAAACAGGAGCCTCCTCTTTGTTTCATCTTCCCGTTTGGAGACACTGCTGTGGTGTCTCATCTCTTCCTGGACTGGTCTGAGCTGGCACCTTCAGTTGTCCCTCTGCCTGTCTTGATGTCTTCCCTCCTCAATTAGGAGGATCCCTCCTTTTTGCTGATTTGCCTGTTGTACATATGAAAAGTGCTTTTTTCCTGTGATTGGGAAAAGCAGCAGTTTTCTCTTGCTGCACCATATTTTTTAAAGATCTCTGCTTAAGTCCAGCTTTTAAAACATTTTTTTTTTTCTCACTGCTGTGGAGCAATCTGCTATTTCATTTGAGAAGGGTACCATAGGTAAAAAATTTGCCTTGTAACTTGGATAGCACCGTAGCAAGTAAGTTGGCGTTGCACGTTTTCTGACTTGCAGGTACAGGCTTGGACCCAGGGAGCGCAGCCAGGAGGGGCTGGAAGGCAAAGCTGTGATGACATGTTCAGTATCCAGGTGGAGGGCCAAGAGGGCAGCTGCGCGGCGCTGGGTTGCATTCCAATGTGCTGATCCGTGGAACAGCATTGGCATACACTTTGGAAGCTGCTGCTTGCTCTCCTGGCTGTAGGGAAGGGGCTGAGGTGATGGCAGGGAAGTAAGGGGTGAGTCTCTGCAGAATATTTTCATGTGATTGTGGCCTATCCTGAACAGGCTGGACATTTGGAGCTTTGGCACTTCTTTCTGGTGTCCTTGTGTGTCGTGCTGCCTCTGGTAGCTCCACAGTTAATAACTCCAGTGTGGGTTGTTAAGATTTTTTTTTTGCCTCCTTGATTCCTGAACTGGTTAATTAAGTTGTAGGGAGGTTATATTTTTCTCACTATTTGGGGGCTTAATGGGGTGGAGACTTTGGAAACAGTTTAACAATTTCACATTTTATATGCTCTAATGAATTTCCCAGGATTTTGGAAGGGTTGTGTTGAACTTTAGCATCGTAATTTCCAGCATTTTATTTATGCTAAAATAGGTTAGTGGTGTATTATGAGGCCCAAAGAGCCAACAGATTACAAATGAACTAATGAAGACATTGTTTCTCTTGGATAAAGGCTATGACTCATGGTTGTAACTTGTACTGAAGAACTAGAGACTGTGAGCTTCACCAGGACCACAGGCTGGCACTGGGGTTCCTCTTCCCTTCCTTGTTATTTCAAAGCTGTATTTGATTTCAGGTGCAGAAAAAAGAGGGTTTGCAAGGACCAGAAACAACTCTGAATCTGCAAGAACTCCCCAGAACTTCGATAGGAAGAGGCAACTCTCGGAGTCGCAGGCAGAAACAATGAACAATTCAGACAGCAGAATAAATCCCAGACAACTGGGAACTCCCAGAGGTATTAAAGCAATGTGTGTACATGCTTCAGAAATAAGCTGCCTTGAAGCCTGTGCTTTAAAAGATGGGCTGGGATGGGTGCTATTGACTTTATAAATGAGTGTTGATTATTTGTAAAATATGATTGTTCCAGGGTTTTCAGTGTTCTGAAGTCGGGTGCCAGTATTTCTAGCCAAACTGTTCTCAGAAGTTCAGCTTTGAATATAAAACCTCTGTACAGATTCTGTTAAGATGCACAGACATGTTTGGTGGGCAAAATAACACGAGTTTTTGTTTGCAGGAGGATCCTATGCTGCTGCCCCAGCATCAGGTGACAGAAAGAATCTAAATAAACCCACTCGAGGGAGGAAGAAGAGCATATTTGAAGCCTACATGTCAAAGGAAGATGTTTCAGCAGGACTGAAAAGAGGAGAACTAATTCAGGTGCCTGAACTGTAGTGTCCATGCTCTTGTGATAAGTCTGCAGAAATCACAGGCAGTTGATGACAGGGAACTGATGTAGCACTTGTAGATGCCAGAGGAAGATTTTCCCTTTCTCAGGATGTTCTACAAATGGGATGGAATCTTCTATATTCCTCTGAAGTAGTTTTTTGTTTGATTGCATGTTCTATAAAACTCCTGATCCACACTAGTGATATATTGCAGATTTCTGGTTCAACAGTCTGCTGCCCATGGTGGTCATTACTGGGGAGACACTTCCTTTTACAAATGATGCTCAAAACAACAGCTGTTGCTGGTAGCCTCTGTCTGTGTCTGTAAAAGTAAAAAAGAATGCCCTTAGCAAGATACCTCTTGCTGAACTTTCTCACAAAAATGTTTGTGCTTCTTTTTGGAGCAGCAAAACTGCAGCCATCATTAGGTAGCAATTATTTTCTAAAGGATGTGGGGGTGGACCTGCTGTCCTGTCTGCTAGACAGAGCTGATTTATATGAAGGCTGGCAGGGCTGAAATGGACAAGAGAAGTGCATCCTTGCACCACATTCGTAGTAGTCCTCAACGTGGTGTAATATTCTTCAGGACACACCTGGCATCCCAGTGAGATCAGACTGGCTGGAGAAGAAAAGCAGGTGGAAGTCAATGAGGGCATGATATCCATGCTGAGGCATTGTTTACCCAAACACACACAGGTCCATTGCCATTTAATTACTGTTGTAGTGTTGTGATACTTATTTTCATCAATACACTAGAGCCTCAAATGACATCACCTCCATTTTTTTGTCTGATTTTTTGTTATAATTGCATAATAATTCTTGTATATCGTTATAATGGCATAATCTCTGGAAGTGTGATGAAGATTTTCCATAAAAGACTGCTTGATTCCATCCTGAAGACCAATCTCATGTGCTCTTAGCTTTGAGAGAAATCATATCCCTGCTGATGATCAGCATGGTCCACTGGGCTACTTGGACCTTAGGCCAGTGCATTTTTAAAGACCATCACAGACATCTGCAATGGGAAGCAAATGGTGAGGGAGGAAATGGGAGCCTTAAGCTGAGACTTCCCTCATGACTGCACTGGTATATGGCTAAAGCTTCTGCCTCAGGAGTGTTTTTGGCACCATTTTTGGTAGCACTGCCTGATAGTGTTACGTGCAGTATGTGTAGACTGCCTATGAGGTCAAGTGCAGCTGCAGATGAAGCACATCAGGCTATGACTACTACCTGAGAATCCCATTGAAATGCTGAATCCCCAGGGACCTGTGATTGCATGATCCCTGGCAAAAGAATCCCTAATTCTTGTAAATGTGTAGTGTCTACTCCAGGTCATGTGCTGCGTAACTGGAAGAGTCATACGTGCTTTCTTAGGCTCTCTCTGTTTTCCTTTCATCCAGTTCCACATTTCAGGGAAACAATTGAGACTGTAGAAGCTAGATTTAATAATTCAGAGCTGAGTGTTAGATCATGGGCATCCCAGCTCAGTATTTCTCATCTTCATTCATTCTTAATGATTTCATTGAGACCATTCATCACTGCAGCCTCAACCAGGATAGGTGAGATCCTGAGGGCAACTTTAGTGAATAGATGAATATTCAGTGTTTTTCGCTGCAATGGCAAGAGACAGAATGAGCAAATCCCTTTTGTGTTAATCCCCAAAAACAGGGCATTGTTCTGGCATGGTAACCTGCAAAAAGGCTCCACAAGAGCCTATGGAAGGGGAGGACAAACCTATTGGTCTGAATCTGATGGTCCTGAGGAAACTGAAGTGCTCCCAGGCAGCAGCATGCCTCTCTGAACATGGGCTGTCTCCTGGAGCATCCTGGAAATACTGGATCTGCTTATATTTCTATGAGAATTTGAGAGCTCTGTTAGGGAGAAGGGAGCCTACCGTAATTCTGAGATTCTTGCTGGACCTTGGCAATGCAGCTGTGCAGCAAAGTGTTCCTGAAAGCCCAACCCACAGAAACTACTGGCAGACCTGGAGATTGCTCGGATGACACACAAGTACCATGAAGATTAGGCAGCCCTAGATCAGGAAGAGTGAAAAGTTATCTTTATGAGTGCTGACGTCTGTCAGTAATAGTGATCCTGATGGCTTCTGGTACTGTATCTGACATAAGTCATGTTTCGATAAGTAGCACGAGAAGTGTGCCCTGCAGGTTCCTGGATTCATTTAGTCATGTGGTGTGTCTGGAAGTGTCCTTCCACGAGAAAAGGGATCTGAGTTCAGGCACTTACGAATGCACAGAATTCCCACTTCCCTGCCCTTCAAACTGCAGGGAGCAAAGCCCAGGCGTTTGGGGCTGGTTGGAATCACACCGGATGGCCCGAAGGCAAACAAAGCTGAATAACTCCTGCGTCGTTGTGCGAGCGCACGGTGGTGGTTACACACAGCAGATGAAATCGGGCTGTGTATTAAAGAGCATTGACCCAGAGGACTCTGATCATCCTCTGAAGCATCAGCCAGAAACTCATGTCTGCTCCACGCCTCCAGCGTCTCCCAGACCCTCCCTGCAGGGCTGCTGGGGTCAGGCGGAGCAAACTGAGATGCAGAGCCTGCTTTGCTGTTAAAAGGGTATTTTTCCTTGGAAATCTGTTCTTTTGTGGATGGGAAAGCTGGGGTTTCCCTGATTTTCATGGATTATTTTTTCAAAGGAAGCCTTGGGTAGCAAGCGGATACTTGTGCACCCTGACCTTTTTTTGATGTTTTGTACATACAAACTAATCTAGGCGTATGTGTTACAATAGTTGTTATAAACTGCTTGGTTTGGGATGCTTGAAGTTTAGTCTGAGTACTGCCTGCCCTGAGTTTAGCAGAGCAGCTTGAGAAATCATGACCCTTTTGTGTCTCACTGGGAAAGTTCAATAAGGTTGGAAACTTTATTGGCAAGGGCCTGTGAAGCTGCCTTGAATCATCAGAAAATGTTTTAGAAACCTTCCTGCAGACCTTGTTCTTCCCTTCCATAACAAAGGCCCTAATGACAGAAAAACACTGATAAATATAGCAGCTATTATTTGCAAGCTATTGTAAAATAATACAACATTAGTGTGACATCATGAGACTCTGCAGCCAGATCCTCACCCCCTAATACACATATGAGAACAGTTGTTCATTGCAGATGGGGAGAGTGACTGGTTCCAGATATGATATCACAGCGTGAAATGCACAACATTGTAAATAGGATTTTCATGGGCACAGATAATAGGGCCCATCTGCTTTCTAAGACAAATTTTGTGAGTTTCTTGCTTAAAGGAAAAAGCTGAAGTTTTTTAATGTTATTTGACGTAAGAATTCTAGTGCTGATCATAATTGGATAGTGCATATAAAATGCAGATATACAGGCTGCACAATAAAAGTGGTAACACCATGTTCCTCTGTGCATTTGCTGGAGCTGGGCATCCATGGGCATGTTGCTGCTCTGGTGCCTCCTGGACCATGGACACAAACCCTGAATTTTCATGGGCATGATTGGCATTTATACATGACTGATTGACAGCTGTCCCAAACTATTCAAGGGGATTGTGCACAGGACAACAGGATATCCCCTCACCTGCTTAGTGCTGGTGGGTATATCCACATATGGGAATTGACTCATTGTCAAAGAGAGCAACAGTCCCTTTCCATTTTTTTCCTTTCTCTGTGTAGCAGCTTCTGATGACTGATTCTGGGAAACAAGTGGAGGACAACCATTGAGAGTTTTCCATCAGTGGGTACCAATGCTAATAGAAACTGATGACAGCAAGTCAGCTCTCACTTTGCTTAAGCATAAAATACCCCAGGGTTTCTCTCAGTGGGTCAGCTTTTGTTGTCCTGGGTTATGCCTGGAGTGTCATTGTTAGTACAAGTTATGTGAGACATAAGATGAGATAGTGTAGCAAAGTACTCAAATAGTATCTAAAGAATATGGAATGCAAGCTGCTGGTAATCTGGTATTCTGTATTTGCTGGTAAACTTTAGTAATAAGTGCAATGGAAAATCTTCGTAAATCTGTGAATTCTTCAAGGCAGCAAAACTTTCACATGTAATCAGCTCTATTTTCCTATTGGCTGAGTGTTTCCCAGAATACATAAAAAATTATTTGCTGCAGTAAAGTTTTAAAGAAGCAATTCCTGTGAGATGCTCCTATGATTGCTTAACACAGAAGTGCAAACAGATGGAATCTGTTCATGTAATAAATTGGCTAACATTACTTCAAATATACAAGTGGAGAATTTTCTAAAGTTTCTTCCCAGAGCAGAAGCCTGTTGGAAGGCAGATACCTATGTTGTATTCTCATAAGATTCAAATGCTATCAGTGTGAACTGCAGTCACCTGAATCCTAATTTCCAGGATCCTTTTGGGATGTGTAACCTGTAAGGCTTTGGTTGGCTCTGCCTTTCTCTTGGATGGACCTGAGTGCAAGCAGCATAACTGGTTGGTTTACTTTGGAGGGTTGATACGAATTTGTTGCAGGTGACTTGGCCTTTAAGTTGGCAGATAACAAAGCAGAAATAGATAGACCATGGAATTTTAAAATATATTTAAGATAGTTTGCCTTTAAGTATGTTTAAACAGAATTTAATCCTTTAGACTTTAAATGTTTATTTTTGGAAAATCCTTTTAATTCTTTTTTGGAAATGTACTTTATTATCACAAAGTTACTGCTGCTGTCTGTTTGCAGGAACAGCCTAAGCAGCCAGAGCCCCATAAGAATGATACCTGCTGCCATGCAAGCTCAGCTTTTCTTTTCCTCTTTCCTTGTATCCTCCAAAATAAGCAAACCCAACATTCTCCTTTTCCAAGACAGAGCAAGCCAAATTGTTTCTATTATCCAATTGTTAACAAAGTTGGTGGATGCTCAGCAGAAAATGTGTGAAAGGAGCAGGACAGCTTGGATCCTCAGTTCACCCAGTAGCAGCAACAACTAATGATTCAACATCTCTTTGATGACAGACTGCAGTAGATCAGCTTAAGCCTATCATGAAACTGCCTTTTGGCTTGAAATTGCTTGGATGCTAAGTTGTCAAGACTTGAAATGTATAATGGAAATTTAGATGTATCTCTCATGTTTCACTGTAGATATATTACCCACAGCTCTCTAATTTAACTGGTGTTAAATAAAATTAATAAGATTCAGGCATAATCTTTCTCCTTATTTTCTTTTTTTTTTAAGGGACCCTTGAGAATAAATCCCAAGAAGTACCATGAAGCCTTCATTCCATCTCCAGTAAGTGTAATTTTATAATGCTTTGAAGTTCATAAGTAAAGGTGCCTTAAGATAGGAGTTATGCTGTGCACAGAAGGTCACTCAGAGGTGAATGAGTTGGAATAAATGAACACAATCTGGATTTTCTTTTATATCAAATATTCCCAACCAAATCCTGCCTTCTCATACCTCAAAGAAACACTTTGCTTGTGCTGAAGTTGGGGATACTGCAGGGTCCCCCAGAGGCCAGCTGAAGTCAGGTTTGAGGACCACCAGATAGCGTAATCAGAAACCCTTGGTTTATGGCTGCAGAGGTTTTATAGATTTTCCACTGATTTAAGTTAATCTTCCCTAAACAAATATGCTCTCCATTTTCGATCTGCTGCATGAGCTAATTTGAAAAGTCATTCCAGAAATAATATGCGTGATTCCTTTTCATGTGCCCGCTTTGGCACGGGCTGTATCTTGGTTGGCTTGGGATGTGCTTCTGCCACATGGGACTGGCTTGCACCTCTTCTCTCTTCTCTCCTTATTTTGACAGAAAAGAAGGACTCTTGCAATTTCAGGGCCTTCCAGTCGGGAAGGTGACCTCACAGCTGGCACAGGCAAATCTTTTTATCTGGCACTGACTTGGTCAAAGTGTTGCTGTTAATGAGAGAGTTTTATATTGGAATGTTTTGCTGGTGTGAGGATGAGAAGTCAGAGCCTGCCCTGAGACAGTAAAACACTGATTATGTTGTTGTCCCTGCTATTGACAGCACTATTGTTTTGGGGCTTGGACTGAAAGCCTTGAAATTCATGGTGTTTTTCAGTTCATGTTATGAATTCAGGGCAATGTTTTGGAGCTTTGTTAGAAAAAGTTGGCATTACAGGGTGGGAAAAGGTTGGGGCTGCACAGAATACACTAACATTAACCAGACGAGGAAGTACAGAGCAGCTCTCTGGTACATCATGAGGGAAGTGTGTAAGTAGAAGGAACTTTGATCCTTCCTTTGCCAGCTGTCCTTGTAGGTGTGATAAGTGTAAGCTGTTAAATATATTCTCTGAATTTACAAAATGCAAGGTTAAAAGAGAAGTTCAGCTACTCTCATGAGTTATTTGGATGTGAGGCTTTACCCCTAATCGCCCCTCTGGTGTCCAGCTGTTGCCTTGTGCCTGTTCTATGTGCAGGAATGCATACATTAAGGAGGGCTAGCAGAGGTGGCTATCTCAGCTGTCTTTCTAGTTTTCTGCCCTTTATGGAGATGAATACTGGAACCAACACCTGGATGAAGATGACTCTGGCTTGTGTAGGCGCAGTCATTTAAGAGAGATGCTTTGGGAAACCTACACTTTGTATAACTTCATTTGCCATAATGGAGGGGTTGCAGCCTTGGTGTTCTGCAGCACTTCCCATCATTGCCAGATGCTGCAAGAGCTGCAGCTGTGAAAAATCACCCTTTCTTTCCTGCTGTTGACGAGGGCACTGTACCCCTTTCACTTCAGCTATGACTTGGCCATGGCTTCATGGAGTTCAATGTAACAGCTGTTCACCTTCTGACACCAGAAGTCCCTGTGTGTTTCTTGCTGCACATGTGCTCTATCTGCTCATCTTGTTGTAGCATGAAGAGTTGAGGGGAAGGCCCAGGGCTTTTTTCTTGAAGTTACCCAGAGAACAGACCCCAGGAATTTCAATCTCGTGTGTTCCCTGCACAGGGTGGTGTGGTTTGAAGTGTCAGTGTGAAGGATGGTGCTGCTGAGCATGAGTGACAGTGGCTGGAGCTGTGCTGTGCTTGTGGGAGAGACTTCCAGAGCAGATGGAAGTGCTGTAGATCTCTTGTCAGAGGGGAATAGGGAGCACTGCTGGGGATATTTGCAGAGAAAGAAATGCTATTGGGAGAAATGCTCCCTGGAGGGGGCTGGAGAAGTCTTGAGACCATTGTGGTTGATAGAGTAGATGCACCCCAGGGACAGCTAAGACTTTGCAAGTGATTGTGTTCTGTTGTCATTCAATGCCATTGGAATTGCATTAGTAATCTGAAGTGTCAGCTGTGCAGAGGAAAAGTGGGATGCACAAATTTTCTTGGGAGTGCGTAAGTTCACCCAACAGTTGTGAGCCTGAAGCTCAAGATATAGAGATGTTTCTTTTTGGAGGGAAAACCAAAACTGATGGCAATTTTCTGATTACAGCTTTGTTGCAGATGTTGACATTAACTACTGTAAAATAGATTAGCATACGCATATGTAAATTTGTATATATATATAAAAATATAGTTTGGAAAGAGAGTGTGTGGGTGCAATTAAAGACAAGATTCTGGCAGAGTGTGGAGATGCAGCTTTAACCAGGTAGTGTGATACATCAGGCACCTTTACAGGGAGTAGAAGAAAATGTCTTCTATTTTCATGGACATGGGAGAAAAGGAAAAAAGTGTAAAGCAAATTGTTGTGAATTCCAGCCTGTGTCCTACAGCACAGAGCAGCTACAGGTACAGACAAAAAAAAAAACCCTAACCCAAACCTGGAATTTGCCTGAGAAAGTGACTTTGAACATTTCATTTTTATGTATATGACAGATTTAGGTAAAGAGTTGGAGCTGAAGGGAAAGGGTGGGGAGAAATAAGGAATAAGACCATGTGTAAAAAATCTGGCGTTTTGAAAAGAACAGTTTCCAATTTGAATTATGTTGGTCCAAGAGGCTTTGCAATTTTTCTGCATCTTGTCATGGGAGGCAGCTTTCACACAGCTGTTGAGCTGCTGCTGCTTTTCTTTCTAAGAGTAATTTGGTCTCTTGGAGGGCAGCCTTAGTTTCACATCATGGCAGGGTTCTTCCTTTTATTGTTTTGGTATCTAAGCAGAGTAAGGTACTTATGTGATATTTGGGCTTCATGTTTTCAGGTTATAAAAGAAGTTTTTCTTGGACACTGAGCATGCTGGTCGTTCTGATTGGATTTATTCATGCATATGAGACTCAGGAGTGTCTGAGAAACAGCTGAAGTTGCGATTAAGACTTTTGAGTCTTGTGAGGTTATTTTTTTCTTTGAAAGACAATGAAGTACTAATCTGAAGAAACTTAACCTCCTTTTTTGTACCTCAAAACTATGCAAAGATAACTCTCTTCAGAAAAACTATTTAAACTGGTCATATTGATGCTAAATGCTCACGTTGTTTGACATGTTCATTGCACTGTAAACAGACACATGGAATTTTTTGTATACTGAATTATGGGAAAGCAGAAATGAAAGCAGCAAGAGCACAGTCAATAATTATCAAAAGAAAAAAAGACAAAACTGGTAATCCTTTAAAAACGAAAATCTTTGTGTTGGCATCTTCAGGAAACTTTGTTCACCCCATGAAGAAAATCTCCCAAACTAAGTCTAGAGTAACTGAATGCCAGACATGTCTGGAGTGGATAATCATAGTGCGTGCAATTAGTAGAGACTCTTGTGCAAGGATTCTAACCCAGGCTATTCAGAGAAGGTGTCCTGACATGTCTTTTACAGTAAAAGATCTCCTGGCTTGCAGTTGGCATCTGTGGTTGTCATTATTTGGGATACCTTCTAACATTAGTTGTGCCAAATACAGAATATATGGTGTTAACTCATTTGAAAAACAAGAGACTGCATCCCTAACTACAATCCAGACCACCTTCACAGAGTGTTCTGCTGATCCAGGAGCTGCATGTCCCTGCTTTCCCAGCTCACCAGAAGAGCAGCAGGGGCTCTCCATGGAGCACTTTGCAGAGACTGTCTTGTAAACAGTTCTGAACACTTACTGTTCTGAGCACTGGCTTTGAATGTTTGAGGTGGAAAATTAATGTGTCAAGAGCTGTGACAGCAGAAGACTCTCTACCTGTTCCCAAGAGTAACTGTAGAGGAACTGAGACAACACATTTGAGGCCTTGGCTCTGTCTTGTGTAAATAGTGTGGAACTACTCTACTGGCACATCCATACAAAGGTGCTCATTTAATGAAAGATCCTGTATGTTAAAGGGTATATGATGAATCCGTTTTGTTCCTGTGCACAAATGCAGGGTGTTTGGCTCACCTTGGTGTGTTTCTTGATGGCAGTGGTTTAAACCTCATAACAACCATGATTTAATATATTTTGGTCTGGCACTTACTTTTCTTCCTCTTTGCCTAGGATGGAAGTCGTGATATCTTTATTGACGGAGTGGTCGCTCGCAACAGAGCCCTGAACGGTGACATCGTGGTGGTGAAGCTGCTTCCCAGGGATCAGTGGAAGGTCAGTTCAGTATATTTTTGCTGTGATTTGAAAGAGCTTATTACAATTTTCATCACTAAACCTGTAGGGCCTGAGATAGAGAACAGAGAATTTCCTACAAATCAGATTAGTTAAATTGAGTTTATGCTGCTGTTGATTAAAAGACTTTATCTGTTACAATGTTTGGAAGAAGTGATACCTGAGGCGTTGAAACCTCATTCTTTGCATGGAATGGCCTGCATTATCACTGTGTGGGAAAGTCTGGTGATGAGACTGGTTCCAAGCACAGTTGTCAGAGGTGACTTTTGGTATCTGCTATTTGGCTGTCTTCGTGCTGTGGTATTTTGGATAGCATTGTGTAGGTGTTTGCAATTGCTCATGTATTTGACGAGTGTTGTTCACAAGGCTTTAGTTATGATTAATGCTCTCTAATTTTTGGGCCCTCAGTCCATGAAAAGCTTATCTTGTCACAGCTCCAGATTTTGTGGTAATACCCTTCTTTACATGAATGAAGCATGTGTGAAATGACTAGAGCAATACAAATGTGGGACAATTGCTTTTCATTTTCATGTCTGAGGATTTCACTAAGATCACTGTCTGGGTTTTTGTTTGTTGTTTTTTTCTTTTTTTTCCACTGATGAAACTTCTTTCTCTAATCAAACTTTGTCCTTTCAAATATCTGGATAATTTAATCTTGTTTGCAGGTTTATCTTTTAACACTTCTATGCTAGGGCAGTTTTTGCTCCTTTTCTCCAGTTGCTGGGAGATGGAAACTACAGTTAGCAATTTTAACACGGATTTTCATGTGTAAGCATGACAGAAGCACCACAAATTGTTTTCCAAACATGGTTTTTGAACTCTTCTTGAGAGTTTAAAGACTGTTGAAGATATTTTAAACAGAAGTAATAGTAAGGATGTTTCCAGCAGAGTGGGGAGTGGTCTCAACTACCTTGGCCTGGTGCTTTTTACTCAGTCTAGCTACCTTCTCTACATGTCTTTGTTGCTGTGTGATTTTAGACTTGCAAATGCAAGGTGTTTAGTCTGGTCATTTGCTGAGCCTTCTACCTATTCTGTTAAATCTAATAACAATTGAAATTATGGTTTGAGACATATTAGGACTTGTCTCTTCCTTTTAAGTATGTATAAAATGAGTGAATGAATGACCTGCATATTTATTGACACACGTAAGTACAAAACTAAACCTAATACAAAAGGCAATCATAAGTGGGATCTAAGGTATTACAGGTATATCCATATGCAAATAAAAG
The DNA here is from genome assembly GCA_024734555.1 of Trochalopteron elliotii. Classification (NCBI taxonomy): domain Eukaryota; kingdom Metazoa; phylum Chordata; class Aves; order Passeriformes; family Leiothrichidae; genus Trochalopteron; species Trochalopteron elliotii. The sequence goes on along the minus strand of JANPWX010000109.1, from coordinate 556,030 downwards.
AAAGAGGTCTGCTTCTGTCTCGATAATCTCTTAGAACCAGTTTTGAGGGTCAAAGCAAAATTTCATCAATAGGTATTCAAGACTTCAAGTTAAGAGTTCACTAAAATTATGTTGATAACTATGTCTTTTGATCACCAAATCCATATATGCAAGTTATCTTTTGTATTAAACCATTTCATATAGATGGAAAAACTGAATAGTTTGGATGCTTAAATCCTTTGCCAGGACCTGCCAGCACAAGGGCTTCTTTGTAGGCTTGATAGAGGTTGCCTGAGCTGGAAGCTTTGTCTGCAGTTTTCCATTTATATCTGTCTCTAAACAAAGATAATGCCTCTCCCTCTCTCTTCTATTCTCATATCTTTATATGTTCAACAGTAATGATCTTTTATGAATAGAAGAGGAAGGATCCAGAATGTTATCCCTGTCCTGGGAAAATACATAAATAAATAGAACTGTTAGAGAAGTGGTATCTGACTGCAAGGAAGCCATTCAAAAGACTTGAGTGTTTTGTAATATGATTGTGATTCTTCTGTGGTGAATTTAACCTTGCCAAATGAAGAAGCTGGAACATGCCAGTCATGTTTTTCAGCCACATAGGTGCTGCCCTGTGTAGTCTCATTTTTTGTTTCTTGCCATCAGCAATTCAATCAGCGATGACATCCCTTTTCCCCTCTCCCCAAATCTCCTGCTATGTGCTCATGTTTGTATTAGTTCTTTGGGAAAGGTGCCACTAAGTTGTACTGAAAGATACTGCCTTCTGCCAAGTAATTCATACTGATTAATAATAAACTGTTGCAATCTATTTTAGGTTTTTCCATTTGTTTAGTCTCATGCTGCTGCAAAGCTGCCACTTGGGTGTACTGGGGCTTTTCTCCTTCCCGTTGGGCCTTTGGAACAAACTTAAAAGCTTCAATTATTTCTCTGAAAAATGTAAATCAGATATATGGTATAACTGATGCTCTCAGAGGAGAGTTTACAGGCTCTGTACATATTGGTTTATTAGGATTGAGATGTGTGTGCTGATTATTTTTATGGTTCTCGATTCCCAACACATTACCATTGAGAAACGAGCTGGGTTTTTTGCTGTTGTACCAGTTTCTTGCACGAGATAAGGCTGTTGTTTCAGCAATGTGTTGAGTCTGTGCCTTCTCATTTTCCAGCACCCTGGATGGCCTCTGGATGCTCTGGGGGAAGATCTTCCCGTTGCTAGTGCAGATGGTCCCATGGACCTTCTCCTGCAGTCACAGTGTATTCCTGTGTTCCAGTACAGGCAGGACTTAGCTGGCACCTCGGTTCAATTTATATGTGTAAATGGGAGGAAAAGGGGAAACCTGTGACTGGTAACAAACTATGGATTTTGGATAGAGAAACCTGTGTGTTTGATTGAATTGCTGAGGAAACTAGGAGCTGCCCTGTTTCTGGTGAATTGGTCATTGCAGGTGAAGTGCCTGGGAGGGAAGAGCCACCATCTGGAGAGCAGTTTCTTCAGGGGTATGCAGTGTCCCACTGAGCTGTAATGGTGATACCCAACACAGAAGTGTAAATGCCAGAGGGAAATGTAAGGGGATGGTGAAATATTCTGGATGTGTGGTTATACTTTATGTAATACCTTTTTGAGAGAGACAGCAACATTTTCTCTCTCCAGCCTTCTACTTCTTGGCTCAGTGGTGGGAAATTTATTAGGCTTGAATTTCTCAACATCATGTCCTTCCCAGCATGTGCATCAATTGCTTGGATGAGCTACCGTGGTCGTCCCTGTGCTTATCCTGTCTGGTGTTAAAGCTCTGTTTGTTCACGCGTCCTCTGGGAGAGCTGCGCGCTGTTCAGCGATGATCAGTTTGTCAGTCCCTAATTCTCTGCTTACTGTTAGTTCTGATCAAGAGCCAACAATTTCAGTGTGGCACCACAGACTTGAAGGAGAGACTTTTTGTCCCTGGAATTTGTTATCTTGTTCTCCTGAAAGAGGTGGCCATCAGTTTCCTGCCAGGCTTGAGCGGTGTGCATTGCGGTGACCGCAGTTGGAGGCTGCATTTCAGAAGTTTCTCTCCTGTCCTCTTGTGTTACATCTTGGGAATATTGAGGTGCTATGGTAACTTTCAAATATTTAGCTTTTGCAAAGTAAGGTATTTGACTTAGGCTGTTTTTCCAGGTACGTAACCTACTCTTAGCGAATGAAGTCAGAGTATCGTTGCAGTTTGCAAGGCTGTCTCCTGACTTCAAGCTGTAGGTCTTCCCTGAGTCTGTGCCTTTATCTTCTGGAAGAGCATCACAATAAAAGATAGCCAGTGACAGGATTTACCTCAGTCCTTGTCAATTACTCTGATAAAAAGAAAAATGGTGCTTTATTTCTTGACGGATTTTCACTGCTTTAACTTCCACCTCTGGGTTCTTATTATATTTTACAGAGTTGTACTCACATCAGTTTCAGAAGCTTCAATTGTACAGTGGTATAATTACTGGAAGTCAAAGGAGATGTTGATATTATGATTACAGCAATATTTCGTAGGCTCATCAAGGAGGGAAGCAGTGTGTCAGTATAGAGGATAAACCTAACCTGTTTTTCCTCACAGCCTCTTTTTGCTCTTTTGCCGCCTGCTTAATTGCCAGACAGAATTTGTTTAATTTCAGGTATCTGTTTTGGTTTTTCTTGCAAGATGTAATTTCTTTGGTGGAAGGAAATAGCATAATAAGTCATTTGATATCACTTGGGGCTTGAATTCCTGGCCCAATCCCTGGTGCTTTTAGAGTAGTAGTTTATAACGTGGAATGTTTTTCATGACAACCGTCTCATGTATTGCACGCTACAGCTGAAATTTTAGTCTTAGTCTGAAAATAGTACCCAGACAAGGACTTGGTGCTGCCCAAAACTTACAAAAAAGAATTTCGGGGTCTAACTCCCTATTGCTTGCTACAACATGCCAGTGAGGTCTCCAGTTATACATAAATATACCATATATCTAAAATAATTCCTGATGAACTAATTTCTCAGAAATTAGTGCAAATCAGTGCCTCTATTGTTGTTGTTTTATGAATAATTTCCTTATCAGCTTAGAGTACTTCTTTGCGGTTTCTAGTTCTTTTGATTTTGACAGAAGGTCTCTAAGGCCAAGGATATAGAGCTGTTCATTATATACAGTGCATGTTGCTGGATAATAGGATAATGGTCCAACATTTTAGTCACAAAGTGTCCAACAGTGATAGAAATAGTAATGCTTCATAGCTCATGAAAGCACATGTTCTGTTGAACACTGAGCTGTCAGATGCAATACAGTGCAGCAGGAGATCTTCAAGCTGCCTCTTCTGAGCCATACGTCACAGATAAATATTTAAACACTTTCTGTACAGAAGACATAAAGTACAATTCACTTTTCCCAGCTGTGACTGTTGTTGGCATAATTACAAACAAATGTGAAGAAGGAACAATTTGATTTAAGTAGTCATCACAAATATCACCACGTATAGTTTGAACAGAGTTATGTATCCTGGCAAATCACTGCCTCCCACTGTTGGTGAAAACCTATGAAGCATTAGTTGTCCAGAGGGGATGCTAGCTTTGGATTTGCCCTGCTGAATAATAATTCATTTCAACCAAGTTCTTCTGAGAGTCAGTTTCTTCTCAAAATCTTGCAGCTAATGTAAGGATAACAGTAACTCAGGAGGAGATGAGGTTCTTAGAGGGTTATCACAGCAACACTGTTTGAGTCTAACAATCAAGAATGTTGTTTGGAAACATTACATTCATAATAATAATAAAAAAAAAGAGTTCTGGAGAAGTCATTATTGAAATAGTAAGTGTTCTGGCACACTAAAAACATTCAAGTGTAATTCATGATATTCAGGAGTGAAGTAGGAAGCCTAAGAAGCCAGCTAGGAAGATGTCCAGAAAAGCAGAGCTCTAGCAAATCTGAAAGGTTGATGGATGCTGTAAGGGAGGAAGGGCAGTTGTTTTGTTTTTAAAATTTGTTTTGCTGTGGGCTTTACAATGAGGGCTGTAAGTTGATGGTCACACACAAGTGCGTGCATATTCCTCCCCATCTTGGCAAATCCCCAAACCACAAATTGGTGGAATCTGGAAAAGCTTCATTACATGCTAACTTTCTAATTGTGCCATTCTTTGGATGGCCACATGTTCCACACTGCTGGGCCTTGGCATGGCTCTTCCCAGGTTTTGCTTAGCTGCAAACTGACTGGGTATGGAGTAGCAATGCAGGGGATTGGTGGCAGAAAAGCAAAGAGAGTAGGAAGTGCTGCACTCTGAGACATATGTGACATTGCATTTGCTTTCTTTCAGATGTCGTTATCACATTTTGTTAATCAAATATCACTTGAAGTGAATCAACCAACATCTTAACACAGTCAGTTTTAATAGCAAGCACTGGCATGCTTTTTATGGTGTATAATGATATATTTACTATAATGATCTGGGTTTTGTGAGAGTGCCGTGACCCAGTGCTGCATTCAGCCCTTGCCCCCCTTGCATGTGGAAAACAAGGAGGCAGAAACACCAGCCTTTTGGAAGTTGCAAGCAACCTTGCCTTCCTGAGAAGGGCCTTTCCTGCCTCTGTCCCTCTGATGGTAAAGCCAAAATCAGGATCCTGAATAATAAAATCACAGAAAAGGTACAGTACAAAGTTTTTGAACAGTCTAATATTCTCTTTATTCTTCCTCCTTCTGTGCTGAGTAAGAGTGATATTAAAAGGCAAATTGTTTGGTTAGGTAGGAAGACAAACTTCTTTTTATTGACTGTCTGCATCCTGTCCTACCAGCGCAGACAGAGTCACATTGCAGCTGTGGTTTGGCTGCACAGGCACAGAATAAGATAAAAAACGTTACTCTTAGGTGAACAATTAAACATTAAATAATCATTCATGACATGTGGTCAGTTGTTACATCCCCAGTGTAATAATAGCAGATGGGGGTGAGTTCAGGCTGTGTGAGATACTGCTAAATTTCAGTGTGTGTTGCTCAAAGAGCTTCATCTTGCATTGAGGGAAGTGCTCTTGGGGCATCTGATCTTACTTTAGAAGAGGAGGCAAGCCAACATTTAATACCTGATGTCTGCTCCTGCTCACTACTTTTTTCTTGGTCACATAATAATCTAGTACAGCAAATTGTTTCCTTTAACAACTAACTTTTCTTCAAGTGATTGTTTTAAACTCTGTTCTTCCAAGTCTTCTGTAAATATGCACACATCACAGTAGATTATTCTTAATCCAATCTCTTATATAACCACTATCATTTTGGACTTTTCTTAGTTCTTGGTTCCTGTGGAATTAGTATTTCTTAGAACTGTTTGTTTTTTGCCAGTTTGGAGACTTCTTTGGTGGTATCACATGAGTATTTGGAACCTGCACCTTATAAGAGTCAGGATACCTGTTGTTTTGGTTTTTAGAAGGTCATGCACATTAAACTCACTTAACTTTTTATAAATGCTTTCTTGAGACACTGTCCAGATTTTCTGTAGCCTGAGTTTCTTTCTGATCTGCATAATTAGGAGTAAGTTTAAATCAACTGTCTCATCTGGCCTAAACTTGGTACAGTGAATGTCATACTCTGTTTTTTTTTAAGGAGACTGTATTCCTAATTTAGCTTGATAGCTGGTGAAATGAAGAGCTGCTACGACACTAAAAACCTGATGATCTTTAAGTCCTGAGGTGATGTGGTTTTGGATTGTATCCCTAAGTTCTGAAGAATAGGAAAAGTGCTACATATCTATTTGCATGTTTGCTCTTGTTATTGGCTGTCAGAGAAACAGCAATTGGCTGCAGTATTTACATGTGGCCAGAGCTACTGAGGCTGGCTCATTAACTCTTTTCCCTTGTTTCCTTAACTCATGTTTGTTTTTCTTAAGGCCATAAATCAGAGGGACAAAGAATCTAAAATAGAGGTGATTTATGTAAATGAAGAATTGCAGCAGCTGGAGGAGTGACAGGGATTTTTCTACAACGGGTTCTTTGGGGTAGGATATGGGACCTCATTTATAACCACGTGGTTCTTGGAGATAAGAAGGATATTTGTCATCAGGGATCGGATGCATTAAATTTGTTGTTGGTAATTTGTAATCATCTAAGATAAAGGTGTTTGCAGTCTGACAGTAGGCAGGTTTTGAGTCTTCAGAGAGCTGGAATGGTTGTGCCTTCTTCCAGCTGAGACAAGGTGCAGCCAGGTTGAGGAGATCTCCTGGCCTCCCACTCTCTCCTGGCCTGGCTTTGTGATGCTGCTTGCTATGAGGGGGGTCCCTTCTCAGATTTCTGAAGCTTATATCCTAACTGCTGTGCACATCACAAGAACTGGGAATGAGTCTGGTCTTGGTGCACTATCAAGCAGTTGTGGTCAGTGACTTACATGCATCAACTGCAGTTTTCCTAACACTGCTAACACAGGAAGTCTTTCTTGCTTGCTATTTGGTGTTATCCTCCAGTATACAAATCAATGTTCTGGAGCCTGTAGCTGTGACAGTGTCTGTTTCTGCAGCATCTTGAAGAGTTGCAACTGATACTTTGAATCAAGTTTCTTATTTACAAAGTGCAACTCAAAACACTGAAAGAGAATTAAACTTCCTCCTGATTATCTTTTCCCACAAATTCCTCACAGCTTCAGTTGCTGTGGACATGACATCATGCCTCAGCATGTGCTCGTTGACATCTGGTGTGGGTTTTTGAAGGTCCCAGGTTCTATCTGCACTTTCCAGTTTTTATCCCAGCCTTAACTACCTGGAGGCTCTTTAAAAACTGTTGGTAACGATCTAAGAAAATACTGCAAGGCAGAGCTGATCTACCAACTCTGCTGAAAAAGGCAGTTTCCTTACTTTCTCACTATTTTTATTTCTTTCTCATTGTTGGTTTATTTTTGTTTTCTGTGTTCTGTCATATCAGGCAATATCTGCTTCGTGAAAGTAGGTCTGTCTGTGTTGCTTATGAGTTTTTTAGGTTTCCAGTATGCTATTGATGCATCTATCTTCAGCTGTGTCACCTCCTGGGGTTGAAGCATTTCTTTGTTTTTAGCTTTGTCTAAATTGTTTTGAAACAGAGAGCAGTGCCAAAACACATACTTTTAATTGAGCAGCTTTGGAAGTGTGAAAATGAAGACTTGGCATGATCTAATTAGTGCTTGTGTATTTTGGTCGCAAAAAGTGACTGGCGAAGAATTCCCCAGACACGTTCTCTGTTCTGTCTGAAAAAAATCCTGCATAAAGTTGTATATCCTGCTTAGTTCTTGTTGGTGCTTGGAAGTCCTGACTGTAATGCTGTCACTAATTAGCTGCCAGGATGTCTTTTCTTCTCAGTCTCCTTGCTTTTGGCTTGTTTGTTGGAATGAGCATTGGCTACTTTTGCTGGCAAGCTCTATAGAAACTGGCATCTCTCCTCTTGTGATCTCTTTAAATCCCTCATGGTGTAATGTTTGCCAGGTTGGTGCTGTCTGGGGAAAGTCCAAAGGACTTGTGTGAAGTGGAAGGAATATTTCAGCAGCTTCTCTTTCTTCCTGACCTAATGACTGTTCAGGGCGTGGGGAGTTCTGGTAAAAGTCTCAAGGACAGTTGCAAGGTAACTCACCTCGGTGCCCTCCTTGAGTTTTTTTTGCAGTAAAGTAAATTTCCTCCAGGTTTTATCAACCCTTTTGATGTCATGTTGCCTAGGTATTTTTTTTTTTCTTCTGTGAGGATCAGGTTTGCAGCTGTAGCCTCTTGCAGTAATTACAGCTGCTGTGATGGTCTGGCTTAGGTTTGGACTTGTAGCTCTTCTCCCTTTGGTGTGAGCCTGGGAGTTTGTCCCTTGGCAAGCATCCTCTCTAAAGGGTCTGTGAACAGCAGATCTGGGCATAGCCCAGCTGTGTCTGACAGTCCTGTGGGACCAATGTCCTGCACAGCCCAACTGTCCTGGGAGCAGCTCGCTGCCCATTTCAACAGTCTCTTTCTTGCCTTGACCTTTAGGCTCGTGCTCTAGGCAGAGCAGTCTGGCAACTGCAAAGCTTTGCAATGCCTTTCCCTTCAGCCTTTGTCTTGCAGCTGTCCCTTAAATGTACAACTGGCTTGCTGGTGTTAGAGAGGCAGCTTCCTTGCAGTATTTCCATATTAGAGCAGCATCCAGAGGGAATGTGCCAGCACTCCTTTCTGGTGACTGTGCCCGGCTGTGTCACCTGGCTGGGAGCAGAGTTGCTGACTGCAGAGCTGTGCAGCATCACCACTGGAGGAGAATAAATGGCTTTAGTTTATTTATCCAGCTGAGCAGGGAGCTGGTGCCATGAGTGAGTGCTATGTTGGCAAGACATGTGGTGCCTGAGCTCCTCTTCGGGTCTGTGTTGTACCATATAGACATACCCAAGGTTAATGGATATCCATTAGTTTAATCTGGTTTAATTTCATAGCTGTGCTTCCTGCGTAGTTTGAGCAATATTTTGACAGGATGGCATTACTTTATCTACTCTTCCTGATTCCCCTTCCCCCCAAAAAAAATTCTGAAGCTTTCTCTAAAATGCTTTATTCCTTTTCTTCTCTACACAGTTGTTGAGCTGTGGATGTAATATGTTTGTCAGCTGAGATTTGTGTCTTGGAAACTTAATTTACCTTTTTATCTAATGCTTTATCACTAATGCATGGTAACGTTTCCTGGCAGGATATGCATTGTTAAAATTCATTTGTAGGAACTCAAACAAAAGCATAGAAGCGGATGGTTCCCCTTCTGTAAGGTTCAAAAGTTTTGAAGCAGAAAAGGAAAATGCTCTTCATGGTACCTGACATCAGCCCCACTATCCTACTTTCCCATGGGGTGACTCCTATCAGTGCTGATATAACGGAGCCCAAAGACTAGGTGTGGTGGAAGCCGTGGCTGTCAAGTAAAGGAAAAGCTGGGAGGGGAAGGCTGGCCTTGTCAGGGCAGTGTCTCCAGCTACACAGGAATTTCCTATGAGCTGATTGAGACCTTGGGCAGACTTTTTGCTAACAAAACCACTGCCACATGTCAGAATTGATTTTTTTATTTTTCCCGCCATTGTCTTTTTTGCCACTGAAGGAGTCAGCATTATCCAGTGGTCAGTTATCCAGCTGTCTGGCCTCTGTACCAGCAAAGCCACTCAATCAGGTTAACAGCACTGTTTTTTTGGGGATGAATGGCACATCATTGCAGCAGCCAGCTTCAGTGACATGGAATGGTCCTGGGGCCTGAGGATTGTCTTTGAGCAATTAGTTGCTATGATCACAGATAAACGGATAGACTGTGCTTCAGAGCTCCAGTTCCCAAGCACTGATTTCTGTTAAGTGCTTTGTGAAAGAAAGGAAAAAATAATCAAAAAATAGTCTGCAGTTAAATTAATCTCCTCTAACAATGTCTAATGCATTCCGAGGACCGGTGCTTGAGGGAAGGGCGTTGTACAAAATGACAGACAGCAAAATATACATAACTCTTTGTGCAGGGTTTTGAGGTATTAGGAAATAGAGCTCCCAACACTGGCACATCACCCTCTGATTAAATACTGTGGTTTCACCAGCTTAGGATTGATTACTTTAGAAAGCACTAAGTATTTGTCAAATACTCTTCCTTCGGATACTTGACAATCCGGATCCTTTTGTCTTCATGACTTGCCTCAACACCTCTGCTTCTCAGCAGGCTGGGTATGCTCCCTCCTCCTGGCCCCAGTGCCATGCCCTGCACTGTGCCTCAGTCTTAAATTCTTGCATAAAAGTAGCTGGTTGCACAGGTTGATCCATGTTGCTTGGGTGAGGTGAAGGACCAGGATGAGAGAAAATACTTGCCTGTAATAAGCAACTCTGTGCCCTTGAGTCTGTTAAAGAAAAAACCTCTTCCCTTTTGCAGATGGGAGGAGGGTGTAGCATGGTTCCTATGTCCTGGCTAACAAGACACCTCAGGAAATGCTCTTTGTTTAAACTCTGTTGACCATTTCTAGTGTAAAATGTTTTTCCAGCTGAATCCATAGCTGGATATACTGTACATTATAGGGTTATGTTGCAAAAGAAATTATGAAAAAATCAACATTATATTTAAAATTTACCACAGGTATCTCTTTATTAGTTGCTGCCACCTTTTAAAATTTTTCAGGTCTGTTTTTCAGGGTTAGTCAGAACAGCATTGAAATGAATATCTTCCTGCCTTTGTTACATCCCCTCAGCTCTGAAATGAGGAGTAATATGGTCTTAGCAAAATTGCTGTTCTTCCCCAAGATATGCCAGGGGAAGTTGCTTTATTTCTTTACCAGGAATAAATAACTTCTTCTTCACAATAAAAAAATATGCCCTTCCAAGCATTAATTGTTTTTGATTCATGCTTGTGAAAAAAGTTCTATCCCAAAATCGTCAGATCTTTTCCAGCACAGTTTCTCTGATATTCTCACTGTGCAGAAATAAATACAAAATAAATGAGTTAGCTGTTTGTATGTATCATTGATAATTGAAAATTAATGTAGACAGAGATTATTTTTTAAAATTTTTGCTGAAGAATGTTTAAATCATGCCTTAATGCATTACACATTACAGGATATTTATACTTGTGTTAGCACTATAGTTAAAGCTGAGGTTAGTCAACCTTTCTGTGTTACGAGATTAGAGGAGTAAATGCAGGTCTGCAGTAAAGCTTGTTTGGGGCAGAAAACTGAGCTAAGAGGTTTGTTTTGAAGTCAGTGTTTTATGGACAAAGTTTGGTGAGTCTACTCTGTGATTTTTCTCAAATTAAAGTAAAATGCTGTGTGTTGAAATGGTTTCATTTCATCATGTTGTACCTGTGGGAGGACTTACCTGAAGAATTTTCTCTTACTATGAGACTGCAGCTGGTGGCTGCAGGGTGGAATCTTGACACGTGTACTTCCACTTGACTGTGATGGGAGGAAAAGAAAAGGAAACACTCGTAGTCTTTAGGATGTGTTTAAACTTTTGGGGCTTGCTTTGGAAAAGTTAATGTTCATTAGAGGTGGATGCCTTTAGGATCTTGTAAATCATACAAATGCACGTGACAGTGTTGATGTGATGGATGAGCATGTGAGGCCAGTGATGGGGAAACTTCATTCTGAGCGGTTTGTTGGCATATTAGATGGGAATGAGCCACTCCCTGTGGAGGTCAAGAGTACACTGGTATTTGTGTGGCAATTTTTGACTGCTCCAAGAAAACAATAGTGGTTTAAATTCCTAAACAATGCATAATTACATTAACTGAAGCTTACAAGGCTTCAAGCTCATATGCTGTACTGACTTACACTACTAAAAATTCACTGTTTTACCCTTAAACAAAGACAGACTACTTTTGGTGTTGGGAGGACTGTAGCATGCTTGTTTCACAGTACCTCAGTTGCAATATCTATAAGTTTTATATGACCTGTTGCATATATACAGGTGAGAAAGTTTCTATAGTGAGATGTTTTATGTATTAATTTACCTTAACCCCTAAATTCAAAACACCATAGCAGCTTTCTGTTTTTCTTTAGGTAAGGTCTCAGTGCTTCTAGGGCTAATAGATCCTGGCTCATTGTTGAATACTCTTGGTAGTTTTGAAGCTGTTAAATGTCTGAGTTGCCATCTTTCAATTACAAATTCATAGCTTTCTTCGGTGTCATTTGCAGTGTAATTTGGTGGGAGCAGCTCATAAAGTCATGATGAGAGAATAAAATAAGAGGCACACAGTTGAATGGTGTGAGAAGTGAAACTGGTTTTCATCCAGTTTTTGAAGTATTGGCTTTATTTTTAACAAGCCTAGACTAAAGGTTTGATAAATTGGGGGTATATGGATTGTGTTAGGCAAATAAAGTAATATTCTGTTAAGAAATTATGAAAGCCATTCAAACCCAGAGCTTGGGTAGAAGATTATAATTGTACTCCAAGGACTCTGCAAGGTGCAGTGAAATAACTTGTGGGAGGTTTTAAGACAACTTTACAGTGTGGTCAAATTAGAAGGAAAATTACTAGTTAAGAACTGAGAACTTGCTTAGTTTTATTTTGGTGGAGTGCTGTTAATATTTTACAAGGAAGCAGGTTTGATCATGCACTTGGTGTGAGGTTTGTGTTGCCAATAGCCTTTGTTCTGAGAAGCCTCTCTGGGAGGGTTTGTATGTTTGAATCCTTAGGGGAAGGATGCCTTTGGTGGAGGTGCCTGGCCGTGTCTGCTCATGGCTGGCAGCACAGGTGATTGTTGTGGGGTGGGATCCGGTCCCTCCCTGGAGCTGGAAGACTTGGTGTGAACTGGTGGGTTATCAATAACCTTTTGTACGTTTAACGAGACAAATCCTTCCGTTCAATTGTTTCTCTGTGAACAAATGCTTATCACCGGATGATTTTGTGTACCTTGTGCCCCTTTTAATTTGTTTTGGATCAGGGACTGTAAAAGCTGGTGTCTGGAAGGGGGTGTTGCAGGGATGGAGCAAATACTCCCCAGCTTGTTAGAGTTGCTTGAGCACAAGAGATGGAATTGCTCCCAATGCCTTACGTGCAACTTCCTCGTGTCATTTGAGTGACACGAGTGCTGTGTAATTGCAGTAGGGGTTATAAAGTATTTTATTCCACAGTCTGTGGGTGAGGATGGGTAGGCTGAGGTGGCAGTGCATGTTTCAACCTTCACATTGCTGATCTCCACCCCTCTGTGACTTCCTTCACTTCCTTTGTCTCTGCACATCGTTCATCCCTCAGTGCCAGGGCCCTGTGTGGCCAAACTGTGGAGGTGGAAGTGGTAACTTGGGTCCCAAATGGAATGGTGGGATTTCAGTTTGGATCCTCAGCAGCCTGAGGACAAACTGCTCCGTGTTTTCTTTTCCTGATAATGGTGTTATGGCACAGTTGTAGCAGGGTACATGGTAAACCAACAAATTAGCTTCAAGGGTCAACAGGTATTTCAAAACAAGGCAGGGACTTTAAGGAGGTTTTAAGCAACAAGGAAGTGGCTGACTTATTGTTTTACTTGAGAGAGCATTAAGTTGCTTTTCATGTGTCCTTAGTTCTTCAGACAATGTAGGCACTTTGGGTACTGGTAGTCTCAGACTACCTGTCATTGATGGTAGAATGGGAGCAGGCAAATGTGAAGTTTGCTGTGTTAAAGCCAACAAATATTTTGTTTCTCACTTCTACTGGTGAGAAAGCAAATGAAAGGGGTTTCCTAAAGCTGTGAACTGCCTGGGTAGGCTCTGAGATTTTACCCATCTTCCTTTTCTTTTTTATCAGCTAATAAAGTGAATGGTGAGTCAGTGTAAGCTGTATGGTGTGTTTCATTATTGGAGACCTGTCAGAAGAGTTGGTTAATAATCCAGAGCATTTGGATTCAATGTGATAAAACTAATCATAGCAAAGTACTTCAGTACCTAACTTGAAGCTGTGAAGAAAATCCTGTTATGTTAAAAGTATGTGTATATGAAAGGGCTAATTTTTTCTTTCTTAACAAGATAAACATAAACTCATTGGTGAGTTGCAGAGCAGCAGTACTGTTTCCAGAGGCTGCTTTCCAAGCTTCCCTGAGATGAAGTGAAACTGAGATTTAGTGCTGTCACTTGTGCAGTTTCAAGAATATACTTCGGAAGAACTTTTAAGTTGTGTCAGAGAAGTGTTATGGAATCAGCTTATTTAATTTATATCTAAATAGTTGTAATGATCATAAATCTACTTTCTTCGTTTTTTGGAACAGCCTGGCTTTTTTGCTGGATACTTTTTTTCCTTTTGTCAAGTTGCTTAAACAATTTATCATTAACGCATTTACTGTATTACAATTTAACTTCTTAAATATTATTCAAATAACTACTTCTAGGTAACAAAAATGATTAAATGTCATCCCATACTTACTTTTACCCAGAGGGAAAGACTGAACAACTGAAGATTGCTTTGAGTTTGTTTGATCTGTATGAAGCAGCTTTAAATTTCCTGGGCTTGTTTAATGAACATACTGAAAGCCCAGTGTAGCTGCCTGTCTCAGATCCAATAATTGTACACAATGTGCTGTAGGGGAGAGATAGTCTTTTCCTTTCTGGTTAAAAGGACTAAAGGACTAAATCTGTTGTTTTTGGTGATGAATGTTTGCAGGTAGCACGGTTCAGATTTAGCATTTGAGCTGGCCTCCTTGTAAAGATTTGGTTTGATTTCCTTGTTCTGTAATTTCCAGTGCTCAAGTGAGAGTTCTTCTCGGATGACTAACGCATTTCAGTGCTGGTTAAGGCACTTCTGAAAACCCAGTGTTTTTCATATGTTAAATATTTTATTAATGACATAAGCAGGTGTCAAGGCTAGTTCAGTCACATGTTTTTGAGCTGTGTTTGAATTTTGTGATGCTCAGATTTATTTTGTAGGAGTGTTGAATGGGTTTAACACTTGATGCTGTTCTGCTTCCCCATGTGGCCCATTAGCACCTTGGCTCTGTACCTTTTTAATTAACAAAGTGCATAATTTTTCTTGCATTTCTGCATTTTGTGTTTCAGTCTTTTTTGCATGTTTAAGAAAATTGGAAGCGTATTCAGAATATTGAGAGAAATGTATTGCTAAAGGTGAATCCCAATGCTTTCTTTTTGAGGTACAGGTAACTGTTCTGGGCAGTGATGTAGGAAACTCATCACTGCTTTTGCACAGCCTGTGAGATGCAGTTTGCTGCAGTGTGCAGCCATCCATTTCCTACTGGCATACAGAAGGTATCCAGAGGCAGAGGGGAGAGCTCAGGATCCTAAGTTGTAGGGTAGGGTCTGTCAGTGGGAATATCTGGCTGTTGTGTGACTGGCTGAGCTGCACATGTGTAGTGGTGGGCTTCATCAGGCTAAACCAGGAGACATAATTGACAAAACTGAATATAAATCCTGTATTACTAATATCTGGGAATGGCCAAGCTGTTAGGACTTGGGAGCATGATTCAAAGATTTGCCAAGTTAGCCTGTGATGGTCACTAGGAGAAGAGTTTGCCCAGGAGCAGTGAGTTATAAAGTAATTCAAGACTTTCTAAAAAAACCCCCCTCTTGCACAATCAGAGTTTAATGACCAAGGTGATGGCTTTATGCTGCCATCATCAGTGTTTAAATCCCCAGTATTTTTTATTTGCACCTGTTTTTACTGATCTCATAGTTGGCCATTGTTACAGAATGCATGTGGAATTTGGTTGAGAGACCAATTTTTCTTTTTGGATGGAATGCAAACTACCTATTGCAATAAAGTTTCTGTACTTGTGATTATGGGCACTGTCAGTGTTTCCATTATAAATTTCTGGATTTTTTTTAAAGGAGCTTAAAACTAAGTTGTAAAAATTTGTTCTTGGCAGAGAACTTGTGTACAACATCTCAGCTCAAGTAAGACTTTTTAATGAATTTTGAAGGAGAGAAGGAAAGCCTGAACTGCTTTGTAAGCTGAGGTTACACAGGTGAAGTATACACTAAAATCTCTTGTTAACGAAACGCAGCTTATAAGGAAGTAGCACAACAGAAACCCCCAGTGTTAGTCCCATGTCCTGCATTACATTTTAAATTGAATTATAACAATTGAGTGTAACTTTTGATTCGTTCTGAGGAAAAGCTTTTGACAGAACGGCATTCATTGCTGGGCAGGAGAAACAGACCAGGAGGTACCTGACATCAAGAAGCAGGGAGCTCTGTAGTGGCCAGCCCCTCCCACCACTGGGAAATGCTTTTTTAGGGTCATGGTAAATCTGTTTCTGAAGGAAAACAGTAAGAATATGCCATTCGGATTTACTCCATTTTTCAGTGCTGCAGGAGATGCTCTGAGACCATCTACAATCAATGTATATTTTCACTAGATTAAATAAACCTGTATATTGACGTCATGAAAATAAGCTGAGGAGCCTGGTGGTGGATGCTGATGTGTTTTACTCTTCTAATAAACACTGCTCCAAAATTTAATGAAGCATGCCATGTTGCTAAAGGTAAATGCAAACAAACTGAGCTGTAGACTCTTTGCTCGAGGTGCTGCTGTTTAATGAGATTCGTCACCGAGTAATGTGAGCAGATCCCGGTGACGCAAATGCCAGCAGTCATTCCCTGCCCCATTTCAGGAGGAAACCTGGTGATACTGATTGTTTTCACTGGAAGAAGAAAAAGCACTGCAGCAATATGGGTTCTCAGCAAAATGCTGAGCATCAGTCATCTTTACTGTGCCTTGAGATCCTAGTTTGCTTTAACTTCCATGAAGATGGGCTCCCTTCAAATGCAGTCTTTGTGTCACCTCGTGCTCCTCTATTTCCCTTTGTTAATGTCCTTTGTCTTTAACAGAAGCTTCCTAAAAGTTCTGTTGAGCATCCACAATGTTGTGTGTGGTTTGGTGGAGCACTCAGCATTGCGTGCCTGGTTCTGACTGGGGCAGCTGAGCACAACTGAAAACCCAATAACCCTGGGAAGGGTGTATTTTATCAGAGATAGGATAGGGCTGTGTGGAATCTGTGCCTTTGGTAGGTGTTTTAGTGCCTTCCAGCAGGAACAGGCAGACATACTAATTCCCTGGAGACAGACCAATGATGGTGCTCTTGTGTCTTTCCTTCTAGAATGTCTTCTGTTGTGGCAGGTTTTGTGCTCACTTTTAAAAAGAGATCAATTTTTTGGTACCATTGCTATTGTGTATTTATCAATGAAGATGCATAATAAGAAAAAAATCACACAGAAAGGTTCTGGAGAGCACCATGGGGAACTAGTTTTGCTGCTGGAGGCAAGTTCAGTGAATAAATTTTTATGAAAACTGCAAGGGTTTTTTTTTTAGTATAATATATACTAAAAATAGATTTATAATATATATAAAAATATATTTATAATATATAAATATATTATATATAATATATTATTGATAATAAAATATATAATATATAAAATATATTTATAATATATATTAGAAAATGTTTATATTATTACAGAATTATATAAACATTTTGGAATCAGATAATTTGGTTCTAAACTAGTTTAAATTTTGGTTTTAAATGTTTTGTCCAAGGTATGAACTAATTTTGGCAAGGCATGGATAACCAAATAGTCAAAAATTCTTATTAGTAAGTGTCTGAAAATTATGAAGAGACAGCTATGCTATGGTTATAACTGTGGAGTCATTCATGATTTTGCTTCTGTTTTACTGTTCTAATGATATTTCCTGGTGTGATACAATTGAATGATGTCTCAGGTCATCTTTAAATAGGAATTCAATAATTGCTCTGTTTAGTGATGAGCCTGTTAGCTTTGTGTGTGGAAATGATTTCTTTATCCCAACAACAAAAAATAATTGGTGTTTTCTTTTTAGAGCTTTGTGACATTTGTTTCTATTCTGTCTTGATTTCAAGCAGCAGCTGTAAATAAACTAATGCTGGTCTTCAATTATTTGAGTTCCTGCTGTGAAATCTGGGGTTCTGGAATCTTGAACATGGTCTGTGGTTAAGCCTTGGTTCCCTGGGTGGGAAGAAGAGAGAAAGCCTCCCTCTGTTCATAGAAACCTAACTGATGTGTTATTGTTTCTGATAAGACCTCAAGAGTGAAGTAATGCTTTTAGCTATTTGAAAACATTAATCTTCACTTGTGCATGTAAACCAAATATCATCCCCATTTTCTGAGTGAGGAAATACGCCCTCACTTTTTCCTGGGACACCTGCCTCCCCTAACTGCCTAATGTGTGGTTTTTTGGAATGCTCTTCTTTAATAGCTATGGAGCAGAGTGACCTAAAATAATTAATAAATACTTAATATGTGAAAATTGTTCAGATATTTATGTTTGTTGCCACATGTGCATGCTTTGCTATTTTCAACCTTCTTTTCAAACTTGGACTTTGCTTTCCAGCTGTGTGAAATTCAGGTGTAACATCTTCAGGACAGAGAATGCAGCTCTGCCTAGCACAGTGTCAAGTGCTGCAAACTGGGCAACTTGGTTGAGTGAGTTTCCAAAAGCTGTGGGCAATGGAGAGCAAAATTATTTTCCTTGAGGAGGATTACTTTCCTTATGCACATTGTAAGGAACTTGTTGAAAGTCCAAGATTGATATGGAAGCCTGGGATTTCCTGCCAGTAATAGTGATTTAATATGAATTCAGTCCCACCTGCACTTTCTAACTAGGTATTGAAGGACTCCTTGCCCAAATAAATGGACTTGTAGCAGTTTTAGCTCACAGATGAGCCTTCCCAGTTTGAAAACCCAGCCTGTGTATTTGCAGGAATCTTTGAGCAAAATTGTGCTGTTGTCATCACCTTCTTCTCTTCCACAGTCCCTTGGTGCTCTGTGTTGCAGTGAGATTCTGTCCAGGGTCAGAATTTGCTGATATCAAGTCAAGTGAAGGAGTACATTTGCCTCACAGCTTGTCTTCTTTTCAGAAACAACTTTAAAGAGACACAGAAACTATTGAGGGTCTCAACAGTAGAGGAAGCTATTCTCTTTTAATTCCCAGTGAATTATCTTTTTTTCTTTTCCTCCACTTACCATGCTTGCAGGGATTATCTCCTCCAGTTCCTTTTGCCTGCGGGTGGTCCTCTTCACCCTGGCTCCCCCTGTTCTACCACAGCTTCCCCTGAGCCTAAGTCTTTTCCAGCCCAACCTGGGGTGACAGGAGAGGTACTGGATTCATGGTGACCTTGGCATGCATGGCTGGAAGTGGCAGCAGTACAACATGGCAAAACACAGGTATAGTTATGGCTCAGTCCATTTCTTAGAGGGTGGAGCTGCTCATAGTTAGAACCACTCTGGTACCTGCTGTCTCCTGCATGGAAAATACAGTGTTAAAGTGGATTTCCAGTCTTCTGTTGCTAAAAGTTTCCTGGAATGTGTCTCCATCACCTGTTACCAGATCTCCTTACCTTCACACCAAGCCATGACTATTTGCAAAGGAAGTACTGGGTGGTTTTGTGCAGGTGACTTTAACAGTGCTGGCATTGGGGAAGGCTGTTGTTCTTGGCTGGAGCCATATTTTAATGTAGATGCCGGTTTCCCTGGTGTGACAAGGTAGACACCATAGGATTAGGAACTAATTTTGGCAAACTCTTTTGATGGGGTTGAGACGGGCATAGTGGGATGCACTAAGCACAGAGCAGCTGCGTTTTGCCTTTCATATCCTCAGAGGAGCAGTGGAACACAAAACAAGTGCAAGAATGTTCCTGCAGAATATGAAAAGAAATAAAGACAGGAGAGTCCAGCACTTGACTGAATGCAGCCATGAAGATGAATGACTGTACAGGCTAAGAAATGAAGGCTATTTGAAGCACTTCTGGAGTGGGAGTCTCGATGACGCTTCAGCGATGACTTGTTTAGGTTCCTGATGCTCTTATCCCACTGTGTGAATAAATAAGCAGACCTGGGCTGATGGAACATAGCAGTCAAAGGAAGTTCCCACTGGGGCATACATAGTCCGAAAACTTGCATAAATTGTTCTGTAATGTAACAGTTTCCAATTATGGGTTTTCATAATAAGAGGCTTACTGGCAACCAGTAATGCAAGTTAACTGTGGAAATTTCTATTGCTTTTCTTGGCCCCTGTGCATTTCCTGAACAATACGTGTTTTGTCCCAGGTGTCCCATTCTGGGCTTTGAAGGTGTGTCACAGCATGTGTGGGGCTGAGACCCCTGGGAGCTGGCACTTAGAGCCTGATCAAAAGGTACAAAACTGCAAGTGAGGGGTTTAAGGTATCAGCCCCAACATGTAGATGCTTGGTTGATTTATTTGTTTCCTGCCTTGATGAGATAAAGTGTTGATCAGTAAGAGATTTTCTTAGACACATGGGAAATACAGTTCTGAAGAAAACTTCAAACCCTTGGGAAGTATAGGTATGCAAATATCTTGGATAGCCCTTCCAGTACTTTTTGATTAGTTTGCATTGTCAGCCCACTTTGTTTTACGGGCACGTGCGCGCACAGGCTTGTTTGGTTTGTGAAATGTTGAATAAATCTTCAAAGAGTGTCATTGTTTCCAGGAAATATGTTTTTCATACATGCTTGTATTGTTTAAAAAAAAAAGGCAGTAATGGATAATACTTGGGTTTGTGCAAGCCAACGGTGTGGATTTGCTTGGCATTGCAACTTTCAAATGATACACACTCAGCACAAGTAGATTCTTTTCTGATTGCATGCAAGCTCTTTATAATCATTGCATTTTTTAAAATATGTATTGATTCATGGTATTGTCTTGAAGTTGCAAATGATCCAGAAGCCTGTCTGCTTCTTTACATCAGATGCAAACTGGGTATCTTTTTGAAGTAATTTGCTGAAAATGCAGGGATTTCACAGAATCGTACCTTTGAAGATGTAACCTTATGTTGCTCTCTTCTTCTAATCTATCCCTCTTGAGTGATTTATTCTAGGGACTGTGCATCATAGGTTTTGTCCTGGCACCCATTCTTGCAGTGTTGCAGTGCCTGTGCACAGTACCAGAAAAAAGATGGCTGGAAGACAGTTTTTGGAAAAAAAAAAAAAAGAAGAAAAGAAAAGTTAAACCAAAAAGTAAAGAACACACACACAAGAAAAGAAAACCAGTTCCAGTTAGTAGAGAGGGTTTTGCTGCCGGTGTGGATGGGGCATAATTTGATTTAAATGACTTTTGAAAAACAGTTCTCAAAACTGTTCCATGCATTTTCTTCCTGGCTACTGTTGAAAATATGGAGCCGAATATTTTCTGTGATGTTTCAAACCAATATGTTCTGGCAACCTCAGAGCTGGGCCCTGTGCATTGCACTCTTGTTTCCAGTTCGCTGTGGCCTGGAGTGCAACACACAGCTCATGAGATGCACCAAAGTGGGAGGTCTTGTGAGGAGCAGGCAATACAAAGACCCAAGGTACAAGGAACATTTTGCTGGGGTCCAGCAGGGAAGCTGCCAGTTTTAAGGGCCTCTTTTGTGAAAAGGATTTGCTGGTAGGAGATGAAGAAGCTGTTTGTGCTTCTTTGAATTTTGTGAGTGTGCAGAGGGAGGTTGATTCCTGGGTGTTGTTAAAGGCTGGGTGCTGAAGTGAATCTTTTGTGCTTCTCAGGGGTCAAACTTTTCTCACTTGAGAGATGGGCTATGGCTGAGGATTTGTCAGTGCTTTGAGTGTGTCATCTTGCTGTATAGAATAGCATGTGGGCTGGGAAGCTGGGAGATGAGGTGTTTGCTGTATCACTTCTGCTCCAGGGACTTTTGTGCCTTGGGAAATGTGTGTGGGAAGGTCAGTGCAATATAAGGAGGTATTCTGAAAATAGGGGCTGTTTTTTTAGCACCAAATCAAATCCCGGGGGTGGCAGCAGGAGTGGAAAGTGTGGAACAAGTTTGTTCATCTGGCTGTAGCAATATACAGCTCTTTGGTAGTGACTCCCAACAGGGTTGGCTTGCCTACAAAGGAGATGGCAGAGTGTTCCCTGCAAGGGAATCAAGGACATTGTCCTTCCCAGTATCTCTGACTCTGTTACCCTCAGCAGTGGTTGATCCATGACATGTGGGGTACCTGTGCTGAGCAGGGACAGCTACTTCTGACAGCTTTTTCCTGCTTCTCAGCAGTTTTTATAGAGTACAAAAGGCAGGATTGTACAGGTGGAGCTGTTTATCCTGTTAGGAGAACCCGATGATATGGACCTGAGGAAACACGGTCCTGATCCCAGGACTGTGTATCCTACAGGCAGCAGTGCAAGAGCCAGACTTGGGAGAGATGGGCCTGGGGAGACCACAGGGAAGTGGCAGGAAGGGACTGAAAACAGGAGTAGACTTGAGGAGAGACAGGGGCAAAGGCAACTGTCTCCTGGTCAGTGATAATGAGGTGTAGATAAACACAGTCTGTTTGGAAGCAGACTGTAGGTGTGGGATGAGGGCCAGGGAACAGGAATGGGGAGCTTTCAGAGGCAAATGACAGGTCAGAGACCAGATAGGGAGTGGAAATACATGGTGAGGAGACAGTTCTTGTTTTGGCTTTAGGATTCAGAAAGGTCAGTCTCGAGAATTTTCCTTGTTGATTCTTTTCCACTTGTTTTTCTGGTTATTTGTGCAAGATGGTAGGAGAAGGACTTCAGATGGACTTGGAGGCAACACGCTGTAAGCTGGATTGGTTTGGTACAGCCTGAAGCACAGAGAGATGAGTGAACAGCTCAGGAATGAGGTTTATTGATAGAAGCAGAAAGAAGTTGAGTCGAGGTGGCTGTTTTGAGATATGGGCATTTTTTCTACAGTTAATTCTGTTTCTTGTGCAGCTGCCTGACAAGCCTGGATGTAGGGCTTTCTGCTCAGGTTGGGCTAAACATGGATGTTCAGTCTGATTATTTGAATTAATTCTGCAGTAAAAACTCACTTTGCAGGTTAGCCTGAGCAGAGAAGTTGCAGGATTCTGGGAAGGGCAGGCAAGATGGCTTTGGGGTCTCGACAGGTTTGATGGCCATACTAAAGATCTGTCTTGACATTTTGTTTTCAAAACACAAGCCTTAGATTTCGTTTGTTTCTTTCCCACTTCTCACCTGCTGCAGTGGGTGCAAGTCAGAGCAGGTTGTGAAAAGTCACTATTTCCAAGAAGCCTTTATGGACTCAGATCATTTACCCTTTGAATTCACAAGCAGGATGGTATTGTAGTGACTGCTGTGACAAAACTGTGTGTGACATCTGGGAACAACAGAGTCCATTGGGGAGGAACAAGCAGACTTTTGCTAATCAAGAGGGAGAGATTTTAATATGGATGTTTGTATGATTATTGCATCCAATGCGATGTCTGAAATGTAAACTATAATGTGCTGTTAATACAAAATAGCTATCCTGGGGGCTGTTAGCAAGTGTTTCCAGTGATTTAGAATTAAAAGATTGTAATGAAAAAAATCCAATCCCAAGCCACAACAAATCTCCTCAGTATAACATTATTGTTATTTTAAAAGTAATGCCATAACTGCTCCTACTGAGACTAGTCACTTTTACTGAGTTGTTGTCTTCCCAGTACTGTTTGGTGTATGTGGGATTATGAAAATAGGGATGCTTGGAACAGGTGTTTCTTTTCTTGCAAGTGCCATCCTTTCTTTATCCAAGAAGGAGCTAGAGTGAGCCAGCCTTTGTTTGGTTACTCTTTTCAGAAAAGCAAAGCTCTTCCTCCCAATATTTATGGTGGCTTGGCTCTAGTATGTATGTATGAGCTGTGACAGCATCCTCCTGTTAGCCAGGCTCTGTTCCTACTCCATCATGAGGGAGCATTAGGGAACCAGGTTTAAGTGAAACCTGTTTAATATGACAGAAGCTGGGAGACGAATAGATGCAGGTGTTCACAGCACTGGTATGAAATGTGTTGTTTGTATTAGTGTTGTGGTAGCAACGGTCCTTTTAACGAGGGGATGGTAATTTGGTCCAAAGCCCCTGTTTTCAGCTGTCCTCCTTTTGAAATAACCACTTTTAACCTGTTTCTGAGACTTGTTGCTTAACTAAGGCTCAGCTGCAGAGAGGACGAGCAGCTCTGACCTAAACTTTGCCTCCCTACCCAGTATTGAGCATAATGACTTTGTTTGGCTAAAGCACAACTTGTGTTTGATCAAAGTATTTTTCTGAAGAAAGGCATCTTACCTTGGTTTGCAAACCTCAGAATGTAGGCTTGGGCTAACACCTTATTTCCCTTTTAGCTGCT
Source organism: Trochalopteron elliotii (assembly GCA_024734555.1). Classification (NCBI taxonomy): domain Eukaryota; kingdom Metazoa; phylum Chordata; class Aves; order Passeriformes; family Leiothrichidae; genus Trochalopteron; species Trochalopteron elliotii. Next base: position 532,555 of record JANPWX010000109.1, on the reverse strand, counting down.
CCCCTATTCAATCCCCCCTGTTTAATGTGAGTTCTTGGTGTGCTATGAACCTTCTTCAGCTCCCACTTGCTGGTGATTTGACTGCACCTTTCTGTACAAGTGTGAGGAGCCTGTTTGTGCATCATCTGTCTGCCCCGGTGAAGAGAGTTTTACCATTAATGGCTTGTCACTTCTAAAATCTTTTGGGCAAGTTACACATTCTGGGTTTGAGTACTCATTAGAAGTCTCTTCACAGGGTTTTGACCAACTTACGCAGAAATACATTCTCCATTCTCCCTCAGTATCCTTCTGGAAATACTCTTTTTAATACCAGCTTCTTGAGTGAGATGAAGAATTTAACTTTTATTGAATCTGTGTCCAAACCAGCTGTAGTGAAGATAATTCTGCTTCCTTACCTCCCAGATGCTTTCAGCAAAGGAGGTCTCTTTGTACAAGGTTCCATTGAAAGCAGTGACCCTACATGGGAAGTTTTTAGCAGTTTTTAGCCATGCAAGGTGCATTCATCCAGCTGGGTCTAGTCCAGCAATCATCCAGAAGTCATTTCACTTCACAGATCTGTGAGGATTCATGGATTGTTTGTAAGGATCAGAGATGAAAAAGAAAGAAAAGCAAACCTATTAGTGTCAGGCTTAAACACTTTGGGGGCTTGGTACATTTATTGGAAAGAGCCTGGGGTTAATAGCTCAAAGATTATTGAAAATCACTGGTCATGTTCAGCTGTTTCAGTTTACAGGCACTGAGGAGGCAGCAGCAAAAGCTCTTATACCTGATCTGAGAGTAACCAGGCCTGGGCTTTGTCTCTGTGTGGAGGTTTAGGTGGAAAGTCTGTGAAAAGCTGGGATCTAACAGGGCAGATATAAGATTGGTCCAGGCCATTTCTTCTGTAGCACAAGAGGTAACCCCTGTGCTTTTAGATGCACAGATTCCCAGTTCTGTTTTCTGTTGGAACAAATTCCTCCTGAGTAAGGACAATTGGTCATTCAGTTGCTACTTCAAGACTGGGCTGGATGCTCTGTTGTCCAGACTGTACAGGTCCATGCCAGGATGGTTTTGCCCACTAGCTGGTTTTTATGGTTGAAATGGGATTTTCATTCAAATATCTTGTATTCTGTCAGCTATAACTTTATAAACTAAAGCAGTCATCAGCAGGGCAGAAACTTAATGCTGGTTCAGTGATAAATGTCTGTTTTAACCTGAAAGAAAACTTATTCAAACACTGTCTTCAGGATCAGGCATTCAAACAAACAATTGATTTTCATCCAAATGTTTATTAAAACTTGTTTTAAATTATCGTTAAAGAGCATATAAAAATAACAACCATAAGGTTGACATTTTACTTCCCAGATCAGGAAGTTAAGGTCCTTTAAGGGCCTTTAATGATGATTGGGTGTCAGTGGGGTCCTACATTTCATGCATATTTAACAAGGGGGAATCCCATTTTTCTAGGTCCATGCAGGGTCAGCTGCCAAGGAATGGAACTCTGTACTGCACATATGATTACATGATGGACTGAACCAATTGGATGTTTACTTTACTCTGTGTCTGTGATCAGAACTGACCTGTTCTAGTTGTGTGCATTAGGCCATGGATAAGCTGGAATACTGTTAGAAGAAACAAGAGAGTGCAATATCATCAGATTCTTGAGTCTGAGATGCCACTTGTAAGAAATGCTTAATATGTCATGGTTGGATTTTCTGCTTCTGATAGAAAGAAGGATCCTGCTCTTTGGGATCTGTGTGATGAGCTCATGTTGGCCAGCACCTCTGATTGTCTTAAATGGAGAAATTGTATCCCCTGAGCTCCTGATTTTGTAAAGTCTTATGCAGCTTTTCAGTCTTGTGATGTACAGCTTCCCTAAATTTTTGGTGTGATATGAGAAATTTTGGGTGAAATTCCCTGCTCTGTTATGTATGAGGTCAGCCTAAATGATCTATCTTGGCCATAAAAAGAAAACAAATCGTCTTGCCCAGGCTTGCCAGTATCTGGACACTTTGCTGATCTACTCTGTGTGGAGGTTATGATTTTGTGGACTTTGGAAAACTTCACTGAAAAATTCTTTTGCAAACCCATAAGGAAATGTGTGACTGAGGATTTAGGTAGTCACAGCTGGAGTATTGTGCTGCTGGTGGCAGCAGTGTGTGTCCTCTAGCTTGGGGGAAGCACAGCAGTTTTAGCATTTAAAATGAGGTCTGTATCTGCTGCCTTCTTTAATAATCACATAAACTCTTCAAGCATAACCCTTTCAGTGCCACATTTTTAGAGAAATACTTATAGTTGATGTTGTTTGCTGCTTTACATATAGAAAACATACTAATTTAGGACCCAAACCACATCTCGTACTCTCCAAAGAAAGACTGGGAGAGAAAAAAATGCAGGCAAAATTTGAAGGGATTAAAGGAAATGAACTCCTGATGCAGTTGCACACTTGCACACATCTGGTGCAATTGAAATTTAAGAGCTGAATGCATCCACATCTGACCATGGTAGGGTCCAAACATTACTGTTGACACTGGTTTTCTTTTTGGATAGGTACACTGGCAGAGTCACTAGCGTGTGGAGCCTTGTCAGCTCTCTAATCTAATAGACTGTTCTTGCCCAGACCATTGTGTGTCAGTATTTTATGTACCAAATGTAGCCAGGTTTAATAATCAGCCATTTTCCCACCTTCTGCCAAACTTTTTCCCTTTTTTGTTGCAATTTAATGTTTGAATCAAAATCTGCTATGGTAACAAATTATATACATGTTAAAAATGAAAATAAAGATGGGAAGAAGATCACAAAAGGTAACAAGAGTTCAAAGCAATGTCATTTGAGTTTTTTATTTTTAAAGACTTGAATTCAGCCCCATTTTAAAATTGACTTTATTTCTGTTATATATTGTGAAAAGCTTACAAAGAAATGGGTACTGCTTGAAAGCATGACTGTAGCTCTTTGTATGTAAAGCTGTGAAAGTATTCCCTGTACAGCTCTGATTTTGATTTATTTGCTTTTTAGTTACTAAAGAATAATTTGTGGAGCTTTTTTGACTTATATTTTCTTACTTGGAACAGTTGCCTCAGGTAGCACCTGTTGAGGTTATTTATGTTTATTTCTGGCAACTATATAGATCATATAAAGTATGTTACCAAAAAGTTGTTTCTCTTGTTTTATTGCATTTTTTAAAGGGCCCTTCACATGCATTGCTGGTGGCATGAGTTGCTGCTGTCATGTACTGGGTTATGATGCTGAGGACTGGGGACCTTGGAGGAGCATCTCTGGGGAATTAATTACCTGCATGCCAAACACCAGCACCAGCTGGAGGGGAGCTCAGTCACCGGGGGGGCACTGGAATGGAGTTACCCAGTACCTTTGTGATTTTAATGTTTAGTAGGTTATTTCTTACTCTGTTCTGATTTTCATCTCACTCTGAAGTACAATAGCTTGAGTGAAACATAAACATTTTGGATACTGAAACCTGGATCTGTAGGTTCTCAGCTGTGTAGGTGTTTGCAGCTCACTGTTGGGTTGCATGAAGGGTGCTGGTAAAGGCTTGTGTGTCCAAGGTATCAACCACTTTTTGGTCACTATGCCCTGGGCTGGAGGAGTTTCTGCCCCTGTCACATGCAGTGAGGGACGTCGTCCAGGACTGGTGTCTGCTTCACTAGGAGTTGGGCTCTTCTTCAGTAATTTGATTTGGAGATTTGTATAAGTAATGGCAATAACTGAGTGCTTTTAACAATAAAAACACAGCCTAAAATAAATGTAAAGCTTGGTGCCTTAACAAGCTGCCACAGTCCAGTTCTTCCACGGGTCACAGGGCACCACATTCTCTAATCTCTGCTTTTTCAGTCTGTTCCTAATTGTGTGGAGGAGCTTTGACATGATCCCAGAATTCACTGGAACTGCTTAAGTTTTGGGACGTCCTGGGATGATTAGTGTATCTTGGTGAACAATGGTCTAAGCAACCTATTAAATTGTAGTGTATCCTCCTCCCTGCCTGTGTTTACTCCTAACTTCTGCAGAGCTGATTAGAGGCTTGGCAGGAACTGTATGGTTATGCTCTAGATACACTTTGGATACATTATTGTCACAGTTGAGGTATTGCAAAAGCTATGCTGTTCCAGTCTTTATCCTACTGAGGTACCTCTTTTGATTGTGCAATATCTGTGGCTAATTACACGGCAATTGCAGTGTGCCACCAGCCACCCACAATTCACTGTCAGCTCCTTGGGGATGCAAATGAAAAAGAAAAGATAATGTTTTCTTTCTTCAGTCCAGTGATTTAGCTTGCCTCTGTTTTTTTAATCCCCTGCTCCTTCAGGTAATAAAGCCAGATGGTAGTGACAAAGAAACAGAAGTCACACATGAATCAGACGTCCCTGAGGATATGTTGGGGACTTGCATTCCACAAGAGACAGCGAAAGGCGATGCTCAAAGTCCGGATGTCATTATAGAAGCTCAATTTGATGATAATGATGCAGAGCATGGACAAGACCACTTGCAGGATATGTTGATTGATGACATTAAGAAACTTTCCCTGGATACTGGTGAAAAGGGTGAGTAGATCAGATTGCTGATTTTAGGCCTTTATTCAAGCAAACCATTGATGTGTTACTTGGTTGCCTCGCTTTGCTGTGAGATATAAAATACAGACATAAAAGCTTAATGCCTTATCACTTCTATCCCCTTCTGCTAAACTGTCTTCATGGTTTTGAATGGATATTAATGGCTGGGGTTTATGTGGTTTTGATTGGTGCAAAGTAAATCTGCGAAACAGAAGTCGCACCTTTAGATTTGCAGTTCTCGGGGCTGTCTGGGGACTGCTGGTTGCTGTTTAATTCAAGATGTTGCTGTAGTGGTCTCTTTCCTTTCAGCTCGGCTGGCCAATCTACATGTCTCAGTTTGGGGATAAGAATATATTTCCTTGGGGGTAGTTAAGTTTGTTGCTGTTTTCAAACAGTTGAGTTATGAGCAACTTAAAGATTTGGTCTGTTTAAAAAGAAAATTGCACTAAAACCTAAAGCCAATTATGCGATCTGTTTTGAAGGCAGACCTATTTTATTCTGAATTCCATCCAAGCCATCAAGTGTTGCTTAGGGCAAAATAAAATAGGCTCCCCTGTCCCAAAACTAACGCTTATGCAGCTCTTTACATGTCCTTTCTAGCATTAAATCCCTTCCTGAAGAGCTGTGTGTTGAAAGAATTCCGACAATTGGCACATTTAACATGTGCCTTCAGCTGCTCATGAAAGGTTTCCCAGGACAGATATTCTGCTGTGCTCCTGTTGCTTGCCCCAGATGTCCAGAAAAGGCAGCAGTAACTCAGGACCTAAGTAGTTGTTGGACTCTGACAAATCTTGGTGGTGGTTATAAAGCTGTCCTATTTAATTCCTGATGTTTTCCTGAGATATTTGAAGATGCACAGACCCCTGCCTGTACTGTTGGTAGACTTCCATTTTTCACATCCATCTGTTAATAAAACAGGAAATAATATTTGAATGGAGGTGTTGTAGTTCTTATGACAAAGCATTGGTTTCACCTCATGAATGGAGCTGCCGCCTTACCAGTTCGTGATGGTATTTCCTTCTGGGTATCTCCACTGTTGAGTTCCAGTCAAGGCACATGAACCAACTCATATCTTGTTCCATTCCTTTCCAGGATACAGCTTGATTTGGGAGTTACTCACCTTGTCTGTAGATGTCTTACGCAGGTGGTTTTTAACCCCAGCTATTTTGCAGTCTATTGCAGCTGCATGCCATTGGGCCACTTTGACTCAACAATTCTCCTGAGTCACAGGTTGTGTCTGTTGCATCTGTGTTGCTTCTGATAGCAATGCCAAATTAAACATTGTAGAAGTACATTCTAGTTTGATACCAGCATCTAAAATAAATACAGGCTTTAGCCACTGTTTTACTTTAGTTGTATGACTGTGCTTTAGTTTAAAGAGTTGGTGAGAGGTGGTTTTTTTTTGGGTGCATCGTAGTTCCTTGAGATGCTCTGGAGTGACCTGTGTTGGAAGTTATCAAGTCATCTCTCAAAATCTGTGCCATCTAAGTGGGTTTTGCCATTTGGTTTGATCTCGGTAGAATATTTGTAGGACAGATGTGAGATCAGCTTATTGTCTGCACAGTTGAAATCCAACTTTTCCACTGCAGTTGCCTAAGCCAACTGTTTTCTTTTGTTTTCAAGGCCTTTCCATGTTCATCCTTACCAAGCCTTGTGGCTGGTATGGATGTGCCAGTTAGATTTCTGCTGAATTTGTGTTTTGCTATCACCTCTTTTAATATTTGCTTCAGCTTCTTTGGCCCTGTAACCCATATGGAGTTCTCCCTGCTTTCTTCTTTCTCTGCTTTTTAATACCCTCCCTTTTTTATACATATAAAGTTTACGATGCTGATTTTTCTGAAGGTGTTTCTGAGTAGCTGATGATTGCTTTGGCTTGTTTCCTGTCCTTCATACAGTTTCTCATATCATCACTTATACAGATTTTCAGTCTTGCCTGGAAAACAGCTATAGTTATTCTAGCATCACTGATAACTGTCATGAAAAAAGAAAAAATCCTGCCAAATTCAGCCTTCACAGGTGTGGCTCAAAATGCTTTTTTAAAAGCACCAAACATACACTTTTTCAAAGCAAAACTGAACCTCAGAGGGTAAAATCAGTTGGACTCCCTAAGGCCATCTACTGGGATGTGGTGCTGGCATTGGAGGCAGAGAGCATTGGAGGGTTGGGCTGTGGTGAGTGGAGGTGCCCATCCCTGGGCAACATGGGCCTCTCCTGGGAGAGCTGCTTGGCTGCTGCTGCCAGCTGAACTTCCTGCATATTAGCCTTTTCCTTCTTTCATGTTACATCCCTTCTGCTGGAAACAGCTACTGCAGTAAAACAGAGCTGGATGGAAGTTGGGATTCACAGGGGGATTTCTTCCTGATCCACCAAAATTGCAGGGTTTTATCACACGGTCCCATTGCATGGCCTTATGCACAGAAGGGAGCAGAAGGAATTTTCTGTGGCCAGCACAAGTCTTAAATGAGCACTTGTGATGGGCTTTCTTCCTTTTTTGGAAGGGTTTTTTGAAGGTTTCAGGCTGGCCAAAGATTCTATCAAAGATACTATAGTAATGAAACAAAATCAAGAAGCAGTTGATAATGTTCTCGTGTACATTAAATGTATGTATTTGCACACATATGTGTGTGTGTGTATGTGTGTATTTATAAAAAGATCCATATATATGTAAGACCTGCCCAAAATTCAAACTAAACAAAAAACCCATGAGATTTCTGGAGGTGAAAAATATCCATAACTACTGTAATGGGATCAAAAGTACGTTTTACTTATTCTGGACAAAAAAAACCCAGAGCCAGGTTGAGACTGCTCAAATCTTTGTTCATGAGCACAAGCCCTGCAGTTTTCTGCTCTCAATTGCAAGATGCCTTTTGTCCTTTCCAATGTAGGAGTAGGATTGCACAATATCTCTGCTGGCTCATTTGTTCTGATGCTGATGGTCAGAATGAACCATGAAGAATAAAAGTAGACGTGTCATTCGAATGAGAGCACTCTGGGAGTGCAGACTGTTTTGATGTCTTTTCTTCCTTGGCCTGTGTCCCATCCCTTCTCATGGCTCTGTTCCTCTTCAGAGCACAGTCACCCTCTCCATCTCTAGTTACACGCTGGGGCAAATAATTTTGGGGTTGGCCCTAGCTGTCAGGAGCTCTGAAGCATGAAACATTGTGCATACTGATTGTGGCCTAGATTTGAGGGACTGAATTTCCCTGAAGTCATTGTACCTTGGATTTCCTGTGCCTCTGTGGAGCTTAGGGCAAACTGGTAGAAATTGTTATTATGCACAAGTCTTTGACTCAGATGTTGGATCTGTCTTCACTAAGTGCTGCTGTTTTGAGAGCTGTGCTTCCTGCCTTTCTATTCCTGAGTCCCCAGAAGGAATGGGATAAGCAAGAAGGAAATGAAGTCCATAGAAGTGAAGACAACATTGTACCCAGCCTAGTTCTCTTTCTTGTACTCATAAAAGTGGGTCAGTCTTGCTTTGCTCAAGGATATTTAAATAGAAATTCACAATTGGTGTCACTCTGCCAGAAGATGTCCTGATCAAACGAGTTTGCTCCACTTATCTGGACTTTTCTTGCAAAGAAGTGAGGTTAAAGATCATCTTTGAAAAGTCTTTAGTTGAGGAAGTGACAGCTTTTCTCCTCTCCAGTACCTGGTTCTGCACAAAGACCAATATTGCCCTGTTTCACAGTTAAATTGTCTGAATGTTAAGCTTTGGCATTTGGTCTTGCAGAGTTGAAAATATCTTTTTCTCTTGGATTTTCAGCTGTATTTCCCAAGTGTAAATATCTATATGCTGAACAAACTTTCTGCCTTTTTTTCCTTAAAAAGACAGTAAGAATGAACACCCTGAATAAAGTTTCTCAGCTTCCTTAGTAGTGTCCTTCAAACTCTTTCTGGGATTTCTGTGCCCTACTGAAATGTGGGCAGAGAGGATGGCAATAAAACAAAGCATCCTGGCAGTAGTCTGAACCACCAGTGTGTACACAGAAAAAATTAAATCCCTGTAGTGCTTGGTACTGACGTACAAGTCCTCTGTGTGGTACCCTGAGACATCAGCTTACTCTGTGTCACTTCTGTCCACAGAACCCATTCACCAGTCAAAATGACCTTTGCCAGGTCTGTAATTCTTCTTCTTAATCCTCATTCACACTGACTACTGCAACAGAGGTCATGTAACTTTTATCTTATCACTTTCTGCTGACCTAGAATACATTACTTCTGTGACTTTTCACTGTAGTAGGAGGATTTTCTTTATACTCCATTTCAATATGTAATAAAAAATGGAAAGTCTCTGTATCTCTCAACCTGGGAAAAGTGCAAAATGTTCTGTACAGAATGGTTTATGATGCTGTATCCCTACACAGACTGTGTGTCACATGAGTTTCCTACAAATGTGAGCTGTCTCTTGTTAAATATTGGAATCAGATTTCTCTGATAAAGAAATATCAGCCATTGAACAGTAGCAGCTACTTGCACTCAGGAGAATGGCAGCTGTTCTCATAAAAGTGCCTCAGCCTTTCTTTAGCAAAATGATATTCAAACAAAAGTTTGTTAAATGGTGTCACTATGCCAAAAGCTATCCTTGTCAAACTCGTTTGCTTGGCTGTTTTCAACTCTTCTCATGGGAGATCTTACTACACCAGATACACAAAATATCCTGCTTCCCACAGGGGTGGAAGTCATCAAGCTGGGGCACTGGCTGCCCTGGCAGCAATCAGAGAGTTGTGTTTGTTCAGGATTTCCACTTACACCTCCACTACTGCAAATCAGAGCTGGGATATGTGAGTGTCTGAAGCTTGCTCAGTGCCTTGACGTAATGAAGTTTGAACAGAAATAGCTCATTTACAGGCAGAGTAGACTCACACAAACCGAGTAACAAAGGGATAATGGGTAGGGTCAACAGAATTTGGAAGCTGCTGCAGAATTTGCTCATGTCTCCCTGTCTGTTCAGCATTCACCAGGGGGACAGTGGTCGATCTCTGTCAAGTCACATGTGACTGTCAGTCTCTAGTAGTCCTGATAAAGTCAGAAATGATAACCTTAAATTGCTTGGTGTCCACAGTGCTGCTGACTGGAGGCTCTATTTTGAGTATTTCAGGATTGTTTGACTTAACTGAAATGGTGATGTTTGGTAAGTTCACTGTATGGTTGTGTAATAATGGCATCAAGCCTTCCTTTTCTCCAGATGATGTTCTAGAGTCAGTGCTTCCAAGGATTTTTGGATCTTTTTAGCAAAATAGAAAAATGTATTTATAACCCAGAGTTTAGTCTCTGGTTTGCCCTTCTGCACTTCTCATGCACTTCCATGTCCCCTCTAGTGCTTTTGTGTCCTCTCTTCTTTTGAGCTTGACAAGGTGCCTACTTGCCTTTTGTGCCTTCCTCTGGCAGCTGAGGTCCTGCAGTTAACCAGTGTCTCATATTGGCCCAGGCAGAGTTCGGAGAGTTACTGCTGTTCCTCTCCTTGGCCAGGTCTGGTAGGGAAATGATGGTAGCAAAAATCTGGATTACATGCTGAACCTCTGCTCTGCTCAGGCTCACCTTTCTCTCAGTTTAGCAGCCATGAAGTCTGGCATATTTGGACCAGCAGCACTGGCCACTGGAAGGAACAAGTGTTCTTCTCCCTCCCCTCCAGAGGCTCCCTTTCACTCTAAGTGCTTTTAAGGAGCTTCACTTCTTTCCTAGCCTGCAGCTTTCTGGAGATGGATCATCTCCACTGCATAGCTCTTAAAATTTCTAGGCCACAGCAGAGCGAAAGCTCACCAGGAAATCTTCTCAGTTACATGGCTTTTAATAGAAATCCTTGAGGTGGAACTGTCAAAAATCGGATCAGTTTCACTCTGCTGAAGCCTGGAAAGCCAGCAGAGAAGCTGGAGCAGGTTCAGCTGCTTGAGACAGCTCTGTATTAATTTATCCTGAGTTCATGTTTGTGGGTCTCTGGATCTAGCTCTTCCGGTTGTTGCTGTAACTTTTCTTAAATGACAGCATACATTTCTAGCAGAATAAACAGTATAGCAACTGAGGAAAAGTGTTTTACTGGTATTAAACAAATTGGGCTTTATGATTGCATTGATTAAATGCTACAGGCTGAAAAAGCTCCAGTTATTCTTTTCTTGTAAAGCTGAAGCCTGCAATGGAAGTTAATGTTGGGAAAGTTCCTTACACTGTTCTTCCCTAGTAAGTTATCTTGACCCCCAAATGACTTCTTAAGTACTGGAAAAAATAAATTACTTAGGCAATTAGGTAACAGGAATTAGATTAAGTTCAGCATATTACCATATGTTCCTGAGTTCACCTATGTTTCTCCTTTGAGTTACAAGTTTAGGTCAAGTAAATGAGAGGGCATGATACTGAGAGTGAATGGTGGGTGTGGAGATAAACAGAGTATGGTCATTGTTAGCAGCAAGATTTCCAGGATGAGGCAGATTAGGATTCATTCAGCTAACATATTTTCCATGGAATAGCAATATCGGACAGGCAGACTTTAGGAACAAATGTACATGTGGGAAGGAAGAACATTGAGTAAATAGGCAAAATACTCAATGGAATTCTTTTTGTAACATTTTAATTTTGCTTGTCATTAATGTAATAGAACTGTGTTTCTGTAGACTGCAGCACCACCTGATTTTTTTGTAGGTTTAATTCTGTTGCAATAAGGCTTCCAACCCTGTGCAGGCTGATTGCTTCTCAAGGACACAAGAGGGCCAGGAGGTCTGTGTAGCCATGCTGTGGTTGTAGTAATGTTATGTGGCTACTGAGACAGCTAAGATCTGATCTGCTGGGCTACATGGCAGCTTCCCAAAATTATGTTGATCTTTGCTGTGGATCAGACTTGGAGGGCTCTAAGGGAGAGTGACACTCTTGTCTCATCATTCTGCCATCTCCTCCATCCCTCCTTGTGGAGGTGGCTAAATATAAGTAAATAGTTAGATGCTTGGCTGCCTTGTGTGACTGAGAGAGCCAGCTGTACTCATCTCTTCACACTGCCTTTGCTCTGCTACTGCAGGTGCTTGTCTGTGCTCTACACATCTGTTATTAAGCCTTTCCTCTCCCTCTCCGAGGGTCTCCTCCTGCCTGTGCATCTTCAAAAATCTTGATGCTAATCATCTAAGTCTCCCAGTCCTCTCTTCAGTGTGCCCTTGGGCAGGCAGGTGTGTGTGCTCAGGTATTAAGTCATGAACAGCTGTGGCAGGGTGAGTTTGTTTAAATGAGTATTCAAAAATAAACATCTCTGAGGAGGTTAGTCCTGTTCATTAGACACACAGCTCTGCGAGGAGACAACTCAGGAGTGCTGCATGGTTTGGAGCTGCTTTGCTTCTTACTGCAGAGCCCTCTTCCATTGCACATGGGAGCTGTTAGGCTGATTTTGGATAGGCCACGTGTTAAATTCCAAGGCTGTTGGCTTAAGAGTCTTGTCACAGTGAAATACCTGTCTTTCCTCCATTGCAGGTGGAAAGCTCTGTGTGTGGAGGTATAAACACAAAGTACTGCTTTTTCCATTATACTTTCCTAGGTGACCCTACTTATAGGGTGTTCAAAATAGGTTTCAGTTTTGGATAGTACCTGGTACCAAATGAAACAGCACTTTCCTTCTTCCCTACCTTTCTGTAGGTTTGTGTTCTGAAGAAAAAAAGCTGTTCTCTGCCAAGAAACCATCAGTTGCAGAATATGAAGAGTCCTTGTACTTTCTTATAAATAGCAACATTTCCTTCTTGTTATCCCTAAAAATTAAGATTGTGGCAGTATAGTGTAGCCCAGAGCAAATCTCTGGGTATACATGTATCGCTTTTGGGTTGAAGGGAGTTTCATTTCCTAATGTCTGCTGTGTCCTGATACAGACAGAATTGCAAAAACACATCCTTTGTGCGTGTGACACACAGTCCTGGAGATATTTGTAATAAATCGGTCAGTTTTACACCACTTAGGTATTTGGTACTAAAAGATAATATATTGAAATTGCTCCTGGAAGCAGATGTCAGAGAACCTAAGTGTTGTTGCTTCATTAGTAAGTAGTTGGCTTTGCCACTGAAAGGTTTACAGCTGTGCTGGTGTCTGAGCACTGAGCTGAAGAACAGTATTTTCTGATGGGATTCTTAAATACTCCCATGTAGAGTAACCCAGCTTCTCAAGTACATTTTTTTCCTAGCTAAAGTAGCAAACATTGAACTATTTTCTTAAAAAACTTGGCCTTTTCCATTCAGGGAGGGAGACTTTTTTTTTTCAGTAAGTTGTGTTTGAGATCTGAAACTATGATATATTTTCGTTTGCAAGTGGATATTGCATCTTTAATTGTATTCTTTTTGGACAGAATTGCAAATTTCCACAGTGACCAATGCAAACCTAGTGAAAATAATTTTGGATCTGTCATAAGTAATCAGAATTCTAGTCTGATGATTTTTGGTCCACTTTGGCCACCTTTTAATGTGATGGTAATTGAATTGTAAAAGGAAATTTGGGGGGCTTTAAAAAAAGTAATGTTTAACCTAGGAATGCCTGTCAGGCAAATCTAAGTGTGTATTGAAGCTGCCTAAGCTGATCTCTTGCAGAGGGAGGCAAATTCCAAGTGTCCTGGATCTATTCATTGGTAATAACATAACTAATTTGAGTTGCTTTTTGTGTCTAGTGCCTAATTTTTTTTTAAGTAAGACTATTACAGTTTTGGTTTGTCAGATAATCGCTGAAAGGAAAACACTGAGATTATAATGCAGTTTCACTGGATCCTGGTTGCTGAAGTGTGTTTTCACTGTAAGATAAGCTTATGAAGTACTGCCCAAGCTAACATAGTAAATCTTTCTCAGAAAACATGTCTTTGCCTAGGGTGGAAATATTGAATGGTCATTGGATAACCACTGCAGTAAAGGGTCAGAATAATTCGGTTTTAGTTTGGCATAATGCAAGGAGTTTCTTCCCACCTTCCCTGCACAAAATCCTGCCCCTCTCACAAGTTAACTCTCCTTTAGGATTGCCTCCATGCCTCTGCCCTGTTGTGGGAGATGTTTGTATCTCCCAGCTGAGATCTTCTACACCACCAGTCTCTAGTGGGGCCGTTACTGCCCCTCTCTGCTCAGCTCCCCTGGAGGGGAGGAGGATGTGTAATGAAGGAGAGGGACTGTCAGAGATGTATTCAGGGAACTCGGGTATCATACTCCTGTGGCAGATTATTGCTGCTGTGACTGAGGTTCCTGTGCAGTAATTTGACAATTGGGCCAGGGGGACATTGGATCTGGGTAGTTGTCCCTTCTGAGCTGAAGGATTTGTCACAGGGATTCCTCCTGGCTGGTCCATTGCTGCTGTAGACCCCTGAGCATTAGATGTAGCCCTGGTACCAACAGAATTTTGACTTCAAAAGGAGCAGCTACAAGTTATAGGGAAGTCTACATCTCTTAGTTCCAGGAGTAGAGAGTTCCTCATGTCTCTTCTTCCCTGTCCTTGTTTCAGGAACATTTGCCCTTAGTAAATATGTGGGATGGCATTTACAATACTGAAGTTGGTTAAAAAAGATGGGTAAGAAGAAGTAGAAGGCTGGGATTAGGTTCCTTTTTTCTTTCTGTTGATGGAGTAGTTGTGGATCCCAGACTCTGCCTGCTGGAGTTTCTCATAATCCCAGGATTTTTTGGGAGGGATGCTGAAATTGGAGCTACCCCTGAAGAAGACACTCTCCAGCCAGCCAAAGGCCCCCAGCTTATGCTGGCTCTGAAGGAAAAGGCAAGTTCTGTCACCTGCCATGGTGGGAATTTGGGTGCTTTCTGATATCTGTACTGGGTTCACATGGAGCTTGTCTTCAGCAGGAAGAGGGGCAGTGCCCTAGGCCTGAATGTTCTTCATCCCAGGCCAAGGAAGGCCTGGCCACCCATTTGCTGTTCTCCCTGTGACAGCTGCATCCTGGTGCTCCTGTGCCTTTGCATGTGTGTATGTGTTACTTCCCCAGGACATCCCTGCTGGCTTCTTTTTGACTGAGAAAACGGCTTCAGTGAAAGCTTCCAAGTGACTTTTCAGAGCGATGGGCATTGGAAGGATAAGTGGAAAAAGGCAGTGCTAACAAGGACGTGTTCCTCACGTGGCTCTGGGTGCTTTTTTCATTCTTGCCTGCTGAACCTTGAGTCACTGCTGCTGTTCTGCTACGCTGGGAGAGCAGTGAATGCAGCTCTTGCTTTTTTCCTAAACACGTTTAGTTCTGGTTTCTTTTCCCACCAGTATGTTCTGTTCCTTGGGGAGAGTTTGCTCCAGTAAAGCCCTGGGCTTGTGGCAGGTGTGCCTGGAGCATGGCCTTTGGAAGGCTCCCAACTTCCCTCGTCCTCTGCCCCGTCCAGTTTTCCTTTGTTCCAGATCATCTTGTTCTTTGCCCAGGCTGTCTTTATGATTGACACACCATAAACTGCTAACTGATCACTTGAAAATTTATAAGGAAACAAAATGGCTCCTGGCTTTCATTCTTTGCTAAATGGTTGCCCGGTATGACCTTTAGCTGGCAGAAACCTTAGAGGAGGTAGGCAAGTGAAGTAACCTTGGTATCCCCCACTTTTTAACTGCTTACAATTATACAAGCATTTTTTTCTGTACCGTATTTGTCACCATGAAACTCTGGGTGGTTTTATCCTGTAAATAATGTTGATTTTGGCAAGTCTGAGTGCATTTCAATAGAAGTGAATCACAAATGGTTTTGCTGCTTTTTTTATTGGGGCTTTTTTAAGCAAAGTAGAATTTTATTTAAATCCCTGAATACCTGTTCATTCTCCTCCCAGCACTGCTAGCAAGTCAATGAAGATAAAAAAGTAAAGTCACATACAAGAAGATCTCTGGGGAGAGGAAGAGCATATGAGAAGGCAAAGCTGAGGATAATTAGCAGCATATGAGAACCAAAGTTTGTCATTAGAGCAAAGCTGTCATTGTCAAGTGATTGCTGGGGTAACATTGCCTGGAGGCAGTGCAGGCCCTCCATGGGGACACAGCCATCTGTGAACGTGCCCTGGTGATGGTGGGGCACAGCCAAACCCTTGGGGGAGCTGCTGTCCCACTGCCCCCTCCTTCCTGAGCTCCATTCCTGACACCCAGCACTGCTCCCCTGCAGCCGCCCCTCCATCCGTCATGTCACCAGCAGCCTCGTCCTGGGGCTCTGTGGGACAGGCAGGTCTGCATGTCACCACAGTGCTTCTGGAGGCTTTCTCACATGGGTGAGTGCTGCTGGCCTCCTGGAGCACAGACCTCAGCAAAATGTTGCTTTATCTCGTGTCTTCTAAGGGAAGCAGTGACAGCTACGTCCCTTGAAACTTGCAGTCGGTGCCACAGTCTGTCCTTAGGAAAGCAGGATTTCTTTTGAACACTCTGGGCCTGATTTCAGCACATGTGCTCAAGATGGATGTGATTGCCATATGAATGGGAAAAGCCACCTCCCATGAGCCTTTCAGACAAGTGCACATGGATGCTTCCGTCCCAGAAATTCTGGCAGAGCAGTAACCATAGGCTGTCAGCAGGGATGCAGCTCAAGAACAGCCCAGTCCCAGCCTTCTCCATGGCAAAGATCACTTTGAACTTTAATGTTTGTAAACATTAAGTGGTGATGCTCCCAAACTCACATATTTGAACATTTGAAAATTTCAAACTAGAAATCAGTTGATACTTCATTTTAATAGTATCAGTATCTGGTCCACAGATCTCAGGGGAAGGAAGGTCTTGGTCATATGTAGTGACTACTGCTATAGGACTTTTCATAAGCCTGGTCCACAGCTGAAGAGGGTCAGCTTACTAGATATGATTTCAGTTTCAAAGATAAACACACATTTTATAATAATATAATAATGGTTTTAAAGGAAATTAAATATTAAATGAATGTGTGTAGGAAAGGACTGGTTATGTAATGTTAATGACTTCAACTAAGTAATGCCACAAAATTCTTAGCCCTTAGTATTTAATAAATAGAACTTGTTTTCTACCACTTTGTCTATTATGACTGATACAGTCCTACTTATTTTGATTTTTCTTGTTTTTCAGCACATTTGCATGGTAAGTGAACATGTATCTGCCGTCTGTTGTAGTCCAGAGAAGTAATAATTACTTCATGCTTGGCAATTCTAACACCTGAGAGATCTTTTTCCTTTCAAATAAGTCTACTATGTGCATATTATATTGTACTTTAGAGCAAAGGCCTGAGACAAATTTGTCATGGAAATGTGCCACAGTAACTGTCCTGTGTGTTTGATGCAGGGAAGGCTGCTGGGGTCACTGGTGTGCACAGAACAAAGCAAGATGAAGGACCCAAGGTCAATGATCCCAGGCTTCTCCCAGATGAGTTTCTTCAAAGGACAGCCAAGGTAAATCCATGGAGAGTGACGAGTAAGCACGTGTGTGCTCCCAAAGGCTGAAAGAGACCAGCCCTGGCCTCCCTGTAGCCTCTATCTGTTGATCTTTGAGTCTCATTCTCCATTTCAGAGAGAGTAATTGTCTGATCTGATAAAAATCAAGTGACTTGTTATTTTTACCAATTATCCTAGCTTAAATTCCATTTGTTTGTCATGCAAAATTACTTAGCAAGATTCAGGAAAAAGATTGGATACTAATATGAGTGTCAGGATATCCAAAGTTGTCAGAATTAATTCTTACAGACTTTGGAAAGGCTGCTAGTGCTGTTGATTCAAGATTTGAGTCAATCTCTGAATGTTAAGAGACCAGAATAGGACTGCTGGGTCAGACTGGGTCAGGTTCTTCCACATCTTGTGCTTTCCCTTGCAGCCTCTGTTTCTGGTCCTGTTGTTGGCTGGGCTGCTCTGGTCTCATCCAGTGTGGCAATTCCAGCGCCCAGAATTGTGCAGAGGTGCAGCTCCTGAAACCTTCTGGAAGGACTCTTCTGTATAAGCTTAGGAAATCAGCTATAATGTTTCTGTTATCCAGTGATTTATTATGGTCTACAAAAATATAGCCTGGATGAACACCTCTCTGGAACAATTATTTAGTGATATTGTAATTTATTATTCTTTTCAAAGCCATCTTCTATAAAGGTAAAATAACCCCTAACTTCAGAAAGCACAGAGAGAAGGAGAGAACTGCCAAATTCCCAACAGCACATCCTTTCCTGTGGTTAGCATTGGATCTGCCAGCAGCACCGTTTTTGGACTGGCCTATTCTGTGCTGACTGTTGAAATCACAGGCCGAGAATACAAATGAAAGATTTTACAGGAGTTGCTTGTATTTTGTGGCTAATTCCCTGCATTTGGAAACATCTGCTTCTTGTCTGGTTTTGTTCTGTAATCAAGAAAATTGCTGTAGAGAGCTAGCACTTGGAAAGCACTTAGCTCTTCTATAGCCATGAGCAAGATGGCAAGGAAAATACATTGTAAATAGGTACTCAGTTAAAAATGCACACACACACATATACACACACAGGGAAAACAAGATACAGATCTTGCAACTTTTCCAGGTACTCTGCTGAGCCTTTGTGTATCCTTATTCTGTTAAATAAAGTAAGTGTCTCTGAAGGTATTAATGGTAGGAACTGTTGCTTCTCCCAGGTGGTCTATATTTTGGAAAAGAAGCATTCTCGAGCAGCTACAGGTTTCATCAAACTTCTGGCTGACAGGAACAGTGAACTCTTCAAGAGATGTGCCATGTTCTCACCTGTGGACCACAGAGTGCCCAGGGTCTATGTGCCCTTGGCTGATTGCCCTCCGGACTTTGTGGCCAAGCCTGAGGCCTATTCACAGATGCTCTTCATCTGTCGCATCGTGGACTGGAAAGAAGACAGCAACTTTGCATCAGGGTATGTGGCTGCCTTCAGAAGTAGAGGTGACTGAGATTTCTAGTTTGAATTCTTGTTTTCACTTAATTTGTTGCAAACAGTAGAGACAGAAATCTGTTAACAAGCTGCTTGTCTTGTGTCCCTCTGGTGGATAAGTTATGTTGGGACGAAGGACATCTCATTGCTAGTTAATCTCATAAATGTTAGTTTCCTCAAGTGCTTGCTTCAGTGCTGGTGCATCACAGCACTGATGAGTTCATGGTCTAGGGGGAACACACGTCACACATGCTCAGTCTGACCAGCACAAGCACCATGGAGTGCTGGCAGCCTTCCTGTCTTTCCTCCCTTATGGAAGAGTAGTACACAGTGTGCAGATATTTCCCTTCTGCCAGAGGAAGATCAGTGGCTGTGAGGCTCATCTTTAGTTTTCATGCCTTTGCTGGTAAGAATTAGAAAGAAATCACAGATTTTTGTGGTTTTAAAGTTGCATTGGTTCAAGGAGGAATAGTAGAAGTCAAGAGAAGTTTCATTCCCTCCTGAAGCATGTGAGAAGGATGTTGCACTCTGTGTTTCATCAGGCACTGTAAAGTCGTCACTGTCCAGAGTCCAAATTGCTGGCAGTGCTGTGAACAAGGAATTTTTAAGGCAGTGCTACACAAGTTGCCTATACTGGGCTGGATCCAGATTGCAAGTTCATTTTGCCTGTCCATGAAGAAGACAGTGGTTTTTCAGCATTTTCACTTTTTTCTTTGGAACTATAGGGTGCCAAACTTTGACCTGGAGTGGCCACGCTGTTTCTATTGAATGGGTCTCAATAAGAAACGGAGGATGTTGGTCAATCTATTAAGTTATTTTGAGAATACTTAGTAGTCCTGGTTTAGTAATCCAGAGTGGTAGCTCTGTGGCCATACTGTGGTCAGATTTTACAGGTGCATCTGGATGTAATCTGGAGCATGTGCAGCAGTGGGAGTTGTTCATAAAGTCCAGCTTTTCTCTTCCCCTTGCAAAGCAGCTCTGATGAGGTAGCAGTATCAGCACTGCAGGTTTGGGAGTCCTCACCTCCAACTGCTGGTAAAGCTTAAAACTTAGAGAAAACTTTTTTAAGGGTGTGTTGGCACAGATCTATCAGCCCTAGGACTAAAAGTAAACTAAGCTGAAGTCCCCATTTCACACAGTTTATCAGTTGTAGCTGCTTTGTATTACTGTGCCCAGTAATAGCAAGTTTCATGCGTGCTCCTTGAGAACCATGTGAGTCATGAAATCACTCAGTGTTTCCTAGATAAACTGCAGTGCATGAACTGCAGTGGCCTCCCTTTGAGCCCTACTTTACTAGAGTCTGGCTGTGCTGTGAACTTCACTGAGAATAAGTTTCTCTACTGACAGAGATTTGCTTTGTCTTCTTTGACTCCAACTGAGAAAAGACTGGAGGGTGACTGTACTGCTTGGCTTCTTGTCATGAACAACCCCCTCTTTCAGCAGAAACGGGAAATTAGGAGGATGGGCTAATATCTTTTTTATTGGATAATGTGTGTGTCTTTAGTCTGTACTTTTGACAATATTGGATATTCTCATCTGTCTGGTTTGATCATTTCCAAGATGTAAAGGGTGTTGTCAGGAAAGAAAGTGTCCATGACTGTGTTCATACATAGTAGTGTCCTCTGGGAGTTGGTTGCACTTCAGTAAGTGCCTTGTGGGGATGGGAGCATAAAACCTTGGTGACCCCTTTTGTTTTTAGCCATAAATAATGCTTGTTTAAACACTGAAAGACAAGGAAACTTCTTGAAGGTCCCAAAAGATTCTGTTTGCTTTGGGCTCGTTTATAAGCCATATTGCCATGTTTATAACGAGTTGTGTTGCTGGTCATGGCCCCCCTGAAGGAGAGAAGAGCAAGTGATCTGCAGCTCTTTACATGCTTTGTTTTGTGAACGTTTTTGTGCACCCCTTAGTTCTGTCCACAAAGTTCCTGGTACGCCTTTGGCACCACCACCATGGTTTTGAAGGTGTCTGGACAAAGAGCCTGTTGGTCATTGCCCTGCACTGTCTGCTGGAAGTGTGACAAGGGAAACTCTCTCCAGAGTTGGCAGTCATGTCCCCTGGATGCCTTGGGTGTTTCTAGGTACTATCCATCCTGCAGCTGAGCTCTCCCAGACTGGTCATGCACCTTCCTTGGCTTTCCTTTTCCCTTGGGAAGTTCAGTGCCAGGTTTTCAAGCACAGTTAATGACACAGATTGGTCTTCACAGTGACCATGTGTGGGTGGAGAGGTGAGATGCCCCTGCCAAGAGTTTGGTGGTGGGATTGGCCACCCAGGGTGGTCACCTGCACAGGGGCAACC
Organism: Trochalopteron elliotii; assembly: GCA_024734555.1. Classification (NCBI taxonomy): domain Eukaryota; kingdom Metazoa; phylum Chordata; class Aves; order Passeriformes; family Leiothrichidae; genus Trochalopteron; species Trochalopteron elliotii. Next base: position 511,951 of record JANPWX010000109.1, on the reverse strand, counting down.
TGAGAATCCCCGGAGGTCCCCTTGGGGAGGGGGGTGTGTTTCTGTGTCGTGATTGCCACCTGGTGGTCACCAGCGTGACACTGTCCCCTCCGAAGGCCACCCTGTCACCCCGACTATGCTGGGAAGGAGTGAGGAGGAGCTCATGGCTCCAGGTCATGCTGGCCATGCCCTGAGTTGAGCTGCTGTGCTCCCTCCTGCATGTGAAGTGCCTTTACCTTGGCAGTGAAATGCATATAACTGTATATGCTTCAGGTAACAGGTAAAGCAAGCTAGCTCCAAAACGTTCTCCTTTTCCAGATAAATATTGCAAGTGCTGCCGTGTACCAATATTTTATGGGGACCTTTTTTCAGTGTTGGAGTCCAGGGTTGTTTGGAGTATTAGTCCAGGCGTCTCTGCACTTTTGCAGATGGTTAAAGTGGAATTTTTTTGTCCCCACGTGTGATGATGGATGAGACTATTTAAAAAAACCGACTAATAGAAAAGCATGGAATCACTGACTCCCTCTGTGTCACACTGGGCTTGTGGCCATTCTAGCTCAGGGTCTTAGATATTGGTCTGTCAAGGTGACATGATTTGTTCCAGCTTTTGCAATAAAATGAAATGTTGCAGGGTGTTATTTCACTTGCTGCTGTTTCCAAAGCTATTTGAGTGGCTTGAGTTCTTTTCATCTCTGGCATTTTATTCTGGTGTTTTTTAAATTCAAAACTGTACTTTGTGTGAGGGGAAATAACCAGATACCTTGGGCACTTCACTGTAAGGCTCAAGGGAAGGTCCAATCCTCTTAACAGAGCAGTGTAACTCTGGAAAAGCACCTTCTTGCAGATGGGAGTGTCCCTCAATAAAGCTTTGTTCCCTTAGCACAACTAATCACTGTGTAGGACAGCCCCATCCGTGTTGGGGGCACCACTCTGGCCCTGTGCTCCGATGGGACGTGGCCTGGCAGCTGAGGGAGGGCAGCTCCGTGATGTGGAGCAGGGCTGGACTGTGCTCTCAAGCACTGGGGTTCTGTGGCACAGCTCTCTGTCCCTCTGATGCTCAGCCCTGCAGCCCTCTCACTGTCTCCACTGGCACCTGTGGCCTTCCTGAAGCCTGTGCAGCTCTGTCTGTGAGCTCTGGGCCCTGGGCAGTGGGAACACCCAGGTGGGGCTTTTTGCTGTCACCTCTTCTGTACAAGTCTTCTTAAGAACTCATGGCTTATGTGTGGGATGTTCTCCTACTGCTCCATGTAGGATGACTGTGGACAAATCTGCTCCAGGAGAAACTGAGCGAGGGTGTTAAGTTCCCAATGAAAGTTATTCACTCCAATCTGAGAGCCTGCCTGGCTTTTCAAAGGAAACAAGCCTTATGTAATCCTGTTTTGTCTTTTTGGAGACTTCTTATCATGTAACCTTTGAACACAATGGCCAGTTTCAGCTCAGTGGAGTTGAAATGGAGTGGAGAGAACTCAGATGTTCCTAGAGGTGGGTGGCTAAACAGATGTGATGAGTGTCACCATGAGAGGAAAGATGGCAGCTTGAGGGTGGCTCTGCCCCAGGTGCACATCCATGGCAGGTTGGACTTTGGTGAGTGGGCACCTTGGAGCAATTCAGTGATCTCGCAGCTATGGCTGATTTGGAGAAATACCCTGTTCTGCCCCAACCATGGCATGTTCCAGTCAGTGCACACTACCACCATGTCTGACATTAATCCAAGGGTATTCAAGGAATTCAAGGTGACGCTCCCTCATCGGCGTCACAGAAGAGAAGTGTTTATGTCTGTAACCACTGTAACTTTTTTTTACCTTTTGACATTTAAAAAAGAAAAGAGATGCACGCAAGCCCAGGGTGTCACAGACACCGTGACTCCCTGGGAGTGAACGTCTGAGTGCTGCTGGGCCCGGTGCCCCTGGTTGTTTATAAGCCTCTTGAACTATTCTTGCTACCCTTGGTGGCCGAGGAGCCCCAGGAACAATTTTGCAGCCTGGCTGTTACTCCGGGGCCATCGGTGATCCTATATGCATTACCTTTGATCACATGCTGTCCTGTCAGATTTTGCTCTGATGCAAGTCATCATGCCTGTGTGACTGTAACATGGCCCCAATTAAAGTCAGTTATACACTTTTTATTTCAAGGTACTTGGGAAATGTTCCCTGGAACACTGTAAATCAAATGTTAATTACTATTAAAAAAATATTAGTCCTATATCAAACCTCTGGGTAAACCCCTTATGGTTCGTAATCTAATTTCAGTAAACGGATCAAGGGGAACATGGGTTTCAAGACCAAGCTGGAAAGCACTCTGGCATTCAGAGGTGCTTTCCATGGCTTGTCCTGCAGATGTCCAGCTGCCCTCCCAGTGCACTTCCCAGATCTGCCCTGCCAAGAGAAGGGGCACCTAAGACTCAAGTTCTTGACATTTCTGCTGGGTAGGGTAATGAGTCCTCTCTTTTCCTGTTTTGTTTTTTCCATCCTTGGAGGTGCAGGTGGGTGTGCGGACCCACAGGCTCGTCCTTGCTCAGTCCCAGCTCCGCACCAGACGTTGGAAATGAAGTGGTGATTTCTCTGTTTTATTGTTACTGCTGAGAGAGAGGGAGATAAAACTGATGCCTCATTTATTTACATTAAAATAAGGATTAGACTGGGACCCAGCTGCAGGAACAGAGAACTCAGCCACGATGCCAAATGCGCACGTATTTCTGCCATACAGTTTGTACATAAAATTGAAACAATAAAGGGAAATATCTTTTATCCTTGTTTTCATTTTTATTTTAAGGCTAGACGATGTGAACTCTACAATTTACCACACCATGAAGCGAGCAATCCTTTCCAGCATATTACACAATGTGACAGGTTTATTGCACAGCCCTTCCCATTTGTGAAGAAAGAGCTTTGCTCCCATAAAGAAGATGGGCTCGCTTGTGCTGAGAGTTTGGGGTTTGTTCTGTGGGTTTATGGCACATTTGAAGCCTTGAGACCATCTTGCTTGTCCAAATAACAAGAGCACTGTTTTGGCCCCAATTTAGGAAAGTAATTAGTGTCTGTTCTCACTCATTGGAATTAAAGCAGAAGGATCAATATAATGATTGTGTATTTTATGCAGTGGAAAAACACTTATTAGAGTGGCTGTTTTTGTGCTGTGTTATTACCCCTCTCTTTTGTGTCATATTTTGATGGATTCGCCTTAATTTCAGTTGTAATCTTCTTGGGTCAGGAACATTATCTCTATTGACTATAATGTGCATTGGTCTAATGGCAGTATATTAAAAAATAAAAAGTAATTTAACTCTGTGTACTGTAGAGCAATCTAAAGGTGAGAAAGAGGGCAGGGGGAGCCACCATATGTAACATGGGTTCTCATGGGCTATTTGTAATCAGCTGGAGGGGGAACAAATGTCTCACTCCTTTGGAGTCTTGGTTTGCACAGTGTCCAGAGCTGAGCCTTGTTTGACACCAGAGCTGTTGGACAGATCCATGCTGGGGCTTGCACTGGAGCAGATGGAAACTTTCTGCAAGCATAACAGAGCAGCAACCTCATCCACACGTGTACAGAGTACTTCATCAAGCAGTGTTAGCATGGGGGGGACAATTTCCCCTGTCTGTGACGTGTTTCTAGATGGCTGGCCCCTCTCCAGTTAGCTCTGGGCTCAGAGGCTTCTGCTTAGCCCTGAGAGGAGGAACAAATGACTGGAAATGCTGAGGTCCTGGAAGGAGCCTGGGAAATGGTTGGAAAGATGATGTGTGGGCATGTCTGTGTGATTCCTGTAAGGGAGGCAGTGTGGGTTCTTCACACCTCTTCTTCAGAGGGCATCAGTTTGCCAGGCAGAGATGTGTATCCTTGGGGATGGAGAGCAGTGTACTGAGCTCCCTGTGGAGCTGTGTGGTATTTGGTGTGAATCTGTTCCTCATTTTTGGTAGTAGAGGTGAGTCACCTTTTTCAGTGGTGAGGAGAGGAGGGAGGGTCTCAAGGCAGCCACGTGTAGTGCTGGTGCTGCCTGTGTGGATGGCTGTGCTTTTCTTATCCCTGTTGGATGCATTTTTCTCTAGAATTGGGAGCTTTCTTACCTTTGCAAAAACCTAATAATTTAAAAATTGACTTCAGATGAGATACACAAAAATGGCCCAGGGTAGTGCCTGGTGAGTGTTTTGCATCCCCAGCAGACACAAGTCATGATATGGTCTGAATTCCTGCTATGTCCTCTGCCAAAACTCAGGGAGAAGAGAATGGGTAAAAGAGTATATTTGAGGGCTCAGCAGCCTCTCTGCAGGGACAGTGACAACATGACAGTAGTAATTATGCACTTTAAAAAAGCATTCTTTTCTTTCTGCAGGCAGTTGTGCAAAAGTCTTGGGCAGGCTGGAGAGATCGAGCCAGAATCAGAAGGCATCCTGACAGAGTATGGTGTGGATTTCTCTGACTTTTCCCCTGAAGTCCTGGAATGTCTTCCCCAGAACCTGCCCTGGGTTATCTCACCAGGAGAGCTGGCCAAAAGAAGAGATTTAAGGTAACAACAAAAAGCATGGTCTGACACTCCTTTGGTTGGTGCAGGGTTGTTCCTGTTTTGTTTTGCTTTCATCACATTTTGTAAAGGCACTGACTTTATTACATGTACCATGTTATACCTTACTTCTGCTAGAAAGCATAAAAAGAAACTACTTTTGAAACTACTGACAAACCCAGAAGATCAGTTACTTGGAGAAGTATTTTGTGAGCCAGAGAGGCTTTTCCTCAAAAGAACTATTGAAAATTTGGTGTTCAGCACCTAATCTGAAAGCTTTGTGTTTTTGTCTGGAATGTATTGTGTAATTTAGTGGTAGTTTTATAGTAGAGATTTTCTGAATGCCTGGCAGATCAATGACCTAGGACATTGTTACTCTGAGACTTAAAATAGATAAAGACTGTCCAGCTACCTCACATTAGCTATCCTAATTAGCTATCTACATCACCCTCATATCTCTGCAATGTAGTGATGCTCCCAACCAGCTTTTGGGACCTCCACAGCCTGTTGTGTGGCACACATTGGCATTGCTGGCCTACCCAAAACTGGTGGATTTGCTACATTTCTAAGTGTCAGATTTTAGAGACATCCTTACTAGAAAGGATTTAAAGACCAAAGAGAAATGATTTGTTTAGAACCTCACTTTACAATAAAGGATGATGCAGGCAAACAATAAATACACTGTTAAGAAGACAGGGTGTGTTCTGCTTCCAGCTTTGCTTATGCTGGAGCATCCCAACTCAGCTGGCAGTTTCATTGCTGTCTTGTGTAATGCTGAAGTGAAGCAGCCCTAGGAGGTTGATTCCTCTGGACACTGCACTGGTACAAGCACCTGTATATATGCAGCAAGCTCCTCTTCCTCTTCATTTATCTGTGTTACTGGCATGGACATTAGCAATTTGAGCAGATAAAGCTGATAACTGCAGCCATTTTTATTTCAAGGCTGAAAATGTGTTTGTATCTGTATCTGTACTCCTGGTATTACTTTAGACCTAATTCTGCTGTGGAGCCTGCAGCCTCCTTACTGTTTCAGCTTTCTGGATTCCATACAGTGGAATAATTCAGCAGAGAATCACACTCCTGACTGACTAATGTTAACACTCAGGTAGGTAGCAGATCTGGACTGCAGGCTTCAGGTAGCATAAAAAAAAAGTAGATGCTGAATGCTGCCGTTCAGATGTCACTTGAAAGTGCTTATTTTTATATTCTTGACTACAGTTCAGTAGCCTTCTCTGTTTCTTCTGACCGAGTTCTTTTAAGCAAATAAAGAGCTTGACTTGTCTCCAGTCAGACAGTCAGTTTTGGAAGCAAATTCCAAGTGCATTTCTTGCTTTTATTGCTGAATTATTACACTGGGACTTATCAAGGTGATAACAGTTTTGTGGTTAAGCTATTTAAATCCCTCTCTGCCCCTTCCTGACCACAGTGCACACTACAAAGTAGATTTCTTTTTGATCCTCTCAAATATAAACATTTAACAGTCAAAATTTTTAAGACAATTATTTGAGCTTAATTTGCTAATCCTTTTAATGTCAACTGCCACACTGCTGACTAACCAGTCTGTGGTCTAAACACATATGGAAATAACATGATACTTCTAGTTACGGAAAATAAAATACAGGTGAGTCTTCCTTGTCGTTTCCTCACAGAAAGGGGTTTGTCTACCCAGAAAAAAGATGAGTTTTATTAGTAAATGCAATGTGAATTGTAGGGAGATGGTGTCAGGTAGTTGGAGACCTGGCTGGCATCTCTGATGGGTGAGACCAGAAGACCTTGACTGTTTTTGACAAGTCCCAAGATAGCCTGGCCTTAGCTTGTTATTAGGTATCAGCTTTCATATTGTGAGCAACAAGTGTGCTGTGGTCTGCACTGTCCTACAAAGGGCCAGTACACATGGCCCATGATGGCATCCAGAGGAACACTCCTGAACATGGATGTCTGTTCTGGGTGCACATCTGAGTTATGCCCTGTTTTCCAGGGGATCTTACACACCTGCCTCTATGAATGCACATCTTGGCTGTACTTTGTGCATGGTGATCTGTCAGGCTTCCCAGATTACTGTACAGTAGTCTGAGAGTATGGTATAAATTAGCTACAGTGAAATAAAAACTCATCTTTTCTCCTAAAACAGCCGTGTTAACACTTGTAAATAGCTCATCCTAATTCAGTTTACTCATTGCTTGCTTGACTAGAGTAAACACATGTTAGAGTTTAGCTTAAAGTACTTTCACCTCTAGTAAATCCTCTGCAGTTCTGTAACACAGGGCTGTAAATTTTCTGCTGTCATGTATACAAGTTGTGGAATTTGGAGCTGAGACCCAAAAAACGTCTTGTATTTTTGTGTGTTTCGTCTTCCTGAGATAACTTTTCCTTGTTTCCTTTCATCTTGTAAAATGACCCTTTCCTCCTCAAAAGGCAATTTGTATGTTCTTCTGACCAGTGTCCAGGGTGTGATCTGGGAGTCAGACTATGGAGTGTGGAGAGAGGGGCTCTGCACCAGAGGTGTTTGTGAGTGTGGTTATAGATGGAAGTGAGACAATGTGTCTCACCAAACTGCTGAGGCTGGGCAAGAGGGAAAGACATTTTATCCATGCCATCTTGTAAATATGTTCTTGATCTCCCTGCAAGTCTTTCAGTTTTACAGGAAGCCTGTTCTTGCCATGCATATTCTATTTGGATAGCAACTGTGATCTCACCTACAGAGTCTGTGTAGAATTGCTTCCAAGAGATCTTTTTTTTTCCCCTCATTTCTCCAGTAATAGCTCACAAAGAAAGGTTTACATAATATTTGAATATTACTTAAGACAGAAAAGATCCAAACCTTGTGGATGGCTTTGAAATTATTTAGCCGGCTTGACACTCTGCTCTGCCACTTTTGCACAGTTTTGCCATGGACATCTGTTTCTCACCTACATGAGTTTATTTATAAAATTAGACAAGTATTTCACAGGCATTCCTGCTTACTTGTTTCTAAAGAGCACACAAAACTTCTAATGAAAAGCACTAGGCAAGTATTAGGTGTTGGCCTGGCATCCTGCAGTTGCATTTTACAGAGGGCATGAAGGTTCATGAAGTATCAGAATGTGTGTTTGAGGAAACTTCTCTTCCAGAGACTTTAAATATGATAATACAGATAGGACTGGAGTGCTCATTTTATTATTCAGGTTGACTGGAATTGGTTTTTGTTTCATTAGAAGTTTGAGAAGTGTTTGGTTTCTGCTTTTAGGGAAACATTGGAGGATTAATGTCATAGAGACAAATGTTGATGGGTGCAAAGTTTCAACCACTTTCCGGTCTTTTCCAGTGTTACAACATGTAATTTTCATTTCCGTGTTTGCTTTGGGACAAAATATAGCCCCTGAAGAAAAGAGGGGTGAGGGCAAAGAAGGAAATACAAATTTCAAAGGTGGGTGCAGGAGCTGGGGGCAGAGGGAGGAGGAGGCCATTTGAAGAGGTCTAGCCAGGAATCTAAGAAACCCAAAAGCTATTCCTAAGACTCTTTCCAAATGTTTCTAATTTCATTCATATCTTTTTGTTTCCTTTACTGCTTAACTGGGACAAGAAAGTAAAGCCAGGAAAGTCCAATCATAGTGGGAAACAAAAACCTAAATATTGGAGAGAGAAAAAAGGCTGTTCTTTGCAAAGCAATTCTGCGTTTTGCTTGTCTCCCATTGTTGGTATTACTGTGGAAAATGTACAACATCACTTTTTTGGAAAGTGTTAGAACCTGTTCAAGCAGAGATGGTTTATATAGTCTAACATGGAAGAACTAGAGGATATCAATTTCTTTACCATTTGCCTAATAATAAGTGAGCCTGTTGACCTCCGCTGGACTATTACAAATGTGAAACTTGGCACTCAAAATTGCTTGCTCTAAATTTTCCAGTTGCTTTCTCTTTTTCCATTTGATGTCATCCTGCCAACTAGTGATTTTATTATTATAAACAGGACATTGTATTCACTTTTAAGAAGAAATATGAAGCTGAAGGTAAAATTACAAACTGCAGTTTCTCAGCTGGCAAAATACAAAACAATGAGCTAAAAATACTGAGCAGAGAAAGGGTGTTGTGGCAGGGAACTCTGAAATATCTACAAGATGGATGTGTTCTGAGGAGCAGAAGCTGACTGACTTCAGCTGAGCAGGGCTAAACTCTGAAGAATCATCAGATTGTTCAGCTTGGAAGGCAGCTCTAGAGATCATCTACTCCAACCCCATTGTTCAAAGCAGGGTTAGCTGGAGCAGGCTGCTTAGGGCTGTGCCCATTTGGGGTTTGGATAGCTCCAAAGATGAAGATTCCACAATCTCTCTGAAGAACGTGTTCTGGGGTTCAGAAAAACGTGTGATTTTTCCCTCAAATAGATTCTCCTGTGTTTTGTGCCCATTGTCTTTTGTCCTGTTGGATACCACTGGAAATCATCTTACTGTCTTCTTTGCTCCCTGTATCAGGTGTATTTTCACATTGAAAAGATCTCCCTGCCTGAGCCTTCTCAAAGCTGGACAGTCCCAGCTCTCTCAGCCTCTCCTTGTAGTAGGTTGGATGCTCTGGTTCCTTAATCATCACCAAGGAGCTTCAGCAAACTGCAGCACTATGTTGATATCTCCCTGGTACTGGGGAGCCCAGAACTGGACACAGAACTCCAGTTGTGGTCTCACTGGTGCCAGAGAGAGGGGAAGGATTGAAGGAAAGCATCCTTTGGCCTTCTGGCAACACTCCTCCTAGTGCAGCCCAGGAGGCTCTTGGCCGCCTTTGCTACAGTGACATATTGTTGGTTCATGTTTAACTTGTCCATCAGGACATCCTTTTCAACCAAGCTGCTTTTCAGCTGGTTCTTCCCCAGTCTGTACTGGTGCACAGAGTTCTTTCTCTCTGTGTGCAGGACTCTGTTTTTCCCTTTGAGCTTTATGAGATCCCCATCAGATCATTTCTCTGCTGAGGTCCCTGTGAATGGTGGTATGACCAGCTGCTCCTCCCACAAGGCTAAAAGGGCAGCAGACAGGGGCCAGCCAGGATCCACTGCACTGGCAGGAGACAGTTAATGCTCACTTGCTTCCCTTGCAGGGCAGAGCTACTGAACTTTGCTCTTGCAGGCAGATGAATGCCATGAAGCTTTCAGTTAAAATTTGCATCTTGGTATTTCATCACAGGACCTCAATTGCAACTGACCCAAGCTGTTGAAAGCCAGATTTGTAATTTTGGCTGCCCCTCCTGAAATGTGGCATCCTTCCTTTGGCTGTTGAGAAAAGAAGTGCAGAGGTGCTCTGCTGTATCCCTGTGCCCACTGGGGAAGGGAAGCTCTTTCAGCACTGTTGGTACCTGCACTGCAGCTCTACTTTCCATTTATTTCTCAAGGAGTGCTACAGCTGGTAACAGGGATTAGCACTGTGTATGGTAAGAGTTTGACAGCATGGTATTTGCTGTAGATGCCCAAGGAGATTATTGGCTGATAAAATTAGATGTAATGGTAAAAATGGCAGCCTTGAGCTGTGCAAGGGGTGTTGGAGGAAAGCAGTCAGCCTCTGAAACAGATGTCTTTCCAAGGCAGGTGGACAACTTTAGTTAGGAATGAGTGCAGGGCAGATAAAACATTGTTAAACAGCTTGTTTCCTGGAGATTTTCCACTACAAAAAGCCAACGTTAAGTAGAGCAAGTCTTACTCAGCTATAATAGGATATGTAAAAATGCTCTGGTTTCTGATGGAAACTGAGAAATTACTTGTTTAGCAAATGTATAAGCAACATTGCTACAGAAGTGACTGTTATCTTGGAGTGGAGACACGAAAAGGGCCAGATTATGATCTCTGCTCTCTCACTGAGCTGTTCTGTGCCTGATTAAATGTTCTCCATAGAGAGATACATCAGATTAGATACATAGGTGACATACAGAGGATTACTTACTGGTGTCTAAGCATATCAGATCCAGTTCCTCTATAACAGGATTGATTCCAGAATCTGCTGATGGTGACTATACCTGCTGTGGGTACTTCTGTTCTCCAGGCAGTCTGGGTGACTGTACCATTCTTGGACTGATGAGGAGAGCTCCTTTGTTAGCTCCTTTCTCTGCCATTAGAGTAAGTAAAACTCTTGAGTAAATATGCTCAAGGTGCTGTTGACAGTGATGTGATTCAGCTCCTTGCTTCTGGTTGGCTTCTTTTGGTCCTCCTCTCTGTTTTCATACATTTTCTACTACAGTATAGCTACAGCAATTATGGTGACCCTGTTTTGAACAAAATGATGCATGTGCTCTGAGATGCTGTTACCAGTGCCTGGTATACATAGACACAGGGCAACTTCACCCTTTTCCTTATAGGAAGGTGCATGTGATCATTGGAAGTGCAGCTTCAGACAGAATTGGTGGTGTGTGGTTGGGTAGGATTTTTGCTTTCTGATCTTGTAGGCCATCACACCTAGCCTTGCTGTGTTAGAAATCTGTTTTGTTGGGGAAGACAATAATAACTTTTGCACCTAGATTGTTATACATACAGTCTTGTTCTTGCCTGGATACTTATTTTATGGAGAGAAGTGGAGGGAATAACAGGAGGAGATGAGGATAAAATCTTAAGTAAGTGTGACAGTGTCTCTGTTTCTTACTGGATTCCACTGGATCACAAGGTGGGGTTCTGATGAGCAGAGGAAAGTGCCATATCCTCATGTTTATATATGTTAAGTGGTGCAGTTTGGGTGTGCCAGGTACTGCCTCTTTATTTGATATCACAGTGCTTTGCTGGTGCCCTGCTCTCACTACAGGTTAGATAGCACAGGGTGGACAGGAGATGAAGTGTCCAGGTCCTGGTGTCAACCCAAGTATCTGTCTCTGGTGCTGTGGCTGAAGAAACCCAGGACTACTCCAGTCGGTGAGGTGGGATATCCCTGCTGTGGTATGTCAGAGCTGATGACTAGGACAGTCTGGTCATTACAAGGAACAATATTTTCCTTGTGGTTCCACTCTGATGGAGTGATTTGAAGCATGCATGCTGTCCATCTGTCTCACTTTTTGGGTGATTGGATCTTTGTTACCAGGTTATTCTCAGATCACTCCATAAAAAAACCAAACAACCCATAAACCATAATATAGATGGCCCAAATGCAAAATGTATGAGGCAGAGCTGTCCTGTAGATAATCGCAGCATGGATTAGAAGTGGGACAGTCTGGAAAAGACTAGCAAAAATATTCTGGGAGATAAGGGATTGATTTACAAGGAAGGATTAACTGTTCAATGTGTATCTGCCAACACTGAAACTAGCAGTTTGTGAAAGATATAGTAGTTGATAGTTAAAAATATGTGGACCAAAGTGAAAAAAATGAGAATCATTTATGATGGCAGGAGGATAAGGAGGGGTGTTATGAGGACAAGTAAGGTAAAACAAAGAGGAAGCCTTTTCTGTCCAACCCAAAATAGACTGTAGTGTAGACTGCTTAAGAAAGGGCTGGAAACTCCATCACTAAAGATGCTTGATACCATACAGGAGAAAGTCCTTGCAAATGTATTGTCCTGAGCAGCCTGGCTCTCACCTATGGGGGCTGGATGACCTAATGTCTCTTCCATTTCTAGCCCTGTGCATCTATGATTAAAGTAGTTTATATAATGCAAGTGCATTTTCAATTACACTTTGCTTTCTTGCGTGGGATAGTGGTGGTGCAGAGAACTCATTATATTTGTGGCACAATTACAGCATGACTTGTAGGAAATACTGCTGGTACTTGGCCTCCCAGAGAGTCTGATCTCGTTTATAAATATATGTTGGTTTTTCAAGCCATATAGGTATAAGACTGCAGTGCTCTTTTTTTTCTGTCTTCCCCCTTACTTGGAGGCCATAAATATAGAGGAAATAATAGAAGGATAAATGGAAGGAATAATTGATTCTGATTCAGCAATCCAGTGACCAGTCCCTGGTGAAAAATGTAAAAGTTTATTGTTGTAGATGTATAATACACCAGGAGTCACTGTCAGCTGCTCTCTTGGACCGAGGTCTGTTTTCTGAACCAGGACAGGACATTAGCTAAAATATAAACACAGAGAAATTTAAAAAGTAGTGCTGGTTTGAAGTTGGGTTTTCAGTGCATTTTGTGCTCTGCTGGATTTTTTGGGAGTTTATAATACTCTCTGTTTGGAGGGATTAGTTTTTGCTTCCAATTATTTTATAATTTTAGTTCATTTTGAAATTTATGCACCATGCCAAAAGAGTTTTGTGATGTGTCAAGTATCTTTGTCAGTCTGTTACAGGGCATTCAGAATGCCATCAGAGATTTGTCAGGGTACTTCTCTTGCAGGCATATTTTTAAAATATATTCCTTTTAAGAGGCTGTCTTGGAAGCAGCCACTCTTGGGTTTTAACTAAAATCTGCCAGCATCAAGTGTGACAAATGTGGTAGACACTACAAATAATAAATGTCTTTAGGAGTGAGATGTTGAAGTCTCAAATGCTCAGGCACTGATTGGTCTCTGAAATTTCTCTTGGAGAAAGGGTACTTCATCCTGATTTGAGTGATGAATATTGGCAGAATTGGTCCTGTGCTTATTGGCACTTTGTAACAAACCTGCGCCGACACTGTGGTCGGGCTGTGTTTACTTGTGATTGAAGAAAGAGATTGATTTTTGTGGTTGCCATAACAATTGGATTGTTGTGTGAAAAAATGTTAGTAGCATTCACTGGAGTGAGTTGACATCTCTAGGATGCCTGTCCCCAAATTAAAACAACTGTTTTCAGCTCTGAGAAATGGTGTCGGCTTAGCTTTTGCAAGATGGTTCTCAGCAGGGTCTTAGAAATGACCTCAAGAACTTAAAGACTCTAAAAGTGCCTTTGCTATGCTTAATTTTAAAATGCCAGCTTTGAGCTGGAGTTAATAAGGGTAAACCAGGAAGCTGAGCTTTCACTCCCACCAGGCTATTGTATGTATTCACAAAGTGGAGAGAACAGGACAATCTAAGGAGTCCCTAGAAGAATGTAAATGCATTGCAAGTGTCTAGACATGCAGTCACTTGTACTGTAAATATCTTAGCACTGACACACTCAAGTTTAAAGAAGGCTTGCACTGCTGAAACTTTAATAAACAATGGTCATTCCTGTCTCAACTCCAGCTGAAGCAGTCTGGACTTTGGAAACGGGCTGATGCTTCTGCAAAAGATTCAGCTTGGTGCTTCAGGAGCCTTTGGAGGACTGGAGGGACTGTGGGCCATGACAGCTGAACCTGGGGCAGGACAGGGTGTCAATGTGTAGCCACTAAGCTGGTTGAGTCCTGAATGCTGGAATTCACAGACAGCACATTTCAGCCACCTTCAGGCTTCTGTTGTGTTCTTTGTTCTCTTTTTTAGTTGCTTTGGATGTGTTGGTCTTTGTAAATGTCTAGTGAACATCACAGGAGATTGCTTTGGTCTGAAAGTTGCCTGTGGGAGGGAGTCAGAATGGGGAGGTAAATAAGCTAATTGAGTTCAGGTGCCTTAATTCTGTCAGCTTCCTGAGACAGGGAAGTGGAGAGGGAGGTACTGATCTCTTTCCTCTGGTGACAGGACATTTGTGAATGGTTTAAAGCTGCACCAGGGGAAGTTTAGACTGGATATTAGGAAGCCTTTCTTTACCAAGAAGGTCGTGAAACACTGTAAGAGGTCTCCCAGAGAGCTGATCAATGCCCCAACCCTGTCAGTGTTTTAAGAGGCATTTGGACAAAGCCCTTAACTACGACATGCTTTAATTTGGTCAGCCCTAAATTGGTCAGGCAGTTGGACCAGATGATTGTTGTTGGTCCCTTCCAACTGAAACAGTTCTGTTCTATTTCACTTTGTTCACTTCCCTTCTATTTCTTTCTATTCCAGCCCCTGTGTCTGGGTTTCTTGTTGGAATCACTTCCAGTGATTCCCTGCTCTGCACCTTCCTTAGGTGCTTTGATTTTCTTTTAAAGAATCTCTCTCTTTTTCTCTTGTGAGACTTGGCAGTCTAAACTCTGCCCAGAGCCTCATTCCTGAGCAGTCCAAGTTTAGACAAATGCCAAAGATGGGGCTTCAGCCCAAGTGGTGTGAGATGGTGGTGGCTGCTGCCAGAACCAGGAGTGGTGATCTGTATCACATAGGAGCATGGACATGGTTTGGCTGCCAGCTGATTTGTGCTTGTGTTGCCTGGGGTGAATTTCCTCCATCCTCTGCTTTGCTGGGTCATACTTTGTTTCTTTAGGCCTCTGCCTGCCATGAAAGATTAAACCAGTTGGTAAGGACAATGTCTTGCTTCATGATGAGTTTTCTGATGCTCTAGTGGGTACATGCAGTTCTCTGGACTGGTATTTCATGTTGTTGGCATTTATTAGTGGTGAAAATCTGGGCTCCATGTCTTCACTGGTGAGTTGACTCATCTATGTGCTGCTGCTTGGGAAGATCACTGAGTTACACAGGAGGATCTGTAGGGTGCTGTTTTGTCTACTGTGTACAAAACTGGCACTTTTCTCCAAGCAGCAAGAAAATTGCACTGTTAACACCCAAGCTTTGCCCAGCTGGGTGGTCATGCCAGAAACCTTGCTTCTAACACAGCCTGAGCCCATGGCTTACCATTGCAATGCTTTATCCTGATGCAGGTAGCCTCTCTCTTGAGTAAAGAGTGAGCCCTGACCACTAGAATTTGTAATCTCCTGATGTCGTAGGTGTTCATATTATATGATTAAACTAAGTGATATGTTTAATTCTGAACAGTTTAACTGGCAAAAATGAATATATTGTACCAATCTTTGAGGCACCATCTGTGCAGTGTTTTCTCTGCTGATTCTTGTGAATACCTTAGCATAGATGTATACAAAGATGTATGTATTTGCACAAAGTAAAACAAACTGCTGTTGCAGTCCTGTGATCTGTGAACATTTTAATTACCATGACGGTAATTCCAGCTCACCAACAAACTACTCATCTTACCTCTGCTGCTGCATTGGCCATTTATTTTAGGTCCTGTTAAAGGTAAAAAGACTAACTGCTCTGCAGACATGCTTGTCTGCTTTAATTAGTCTTCCTGAAGCTGTGCAAAGAGCACTTCACTTAATTAGCTTTCCTTAAATTAGGATTGATATACCAGCCTGTATAGGTTGACACTGTCATTACTGTCTAATAAACTAAGTGCTCTATTCTGTAATTTTTTTCCCCCAGGTGCTTGATTTGTAAGATGCCAGACAGAGCCAGCTTCAGCAGGGCTCTTGTCACTGCCTTGGTGCTGGAGGTGGCTTGGCCAGTGCTGCTGTGGGCTGGCAGGGCAGTCTGGGTGGCTCCTGCTTTCCTGATTCTTGCTTGCAGGTCCACTGTGGTCAGTTGTGAGTAGTCCCCTGATCATTGGCAAGGCATTGCCTTGCTCTGGTGCTTGAAACCTCTGAAACAAGGAGACAGGAGGAAAGATTTTGTTCTTCCATTGGCAGAAACTCCGTGGCAGAGCAAGTTCACCCTCTGCAAACCTGCATTAGACATCTGTTTTACATGAAGATGGTCATGTAAAAAGGGGAAGTTTCCACACTGAAATGTTTTGGGGTTTTTTGACCAGTGCTGGGGGATTCTTAAAGGCACATATTTATCTCCAGTCCTTTCCAGCATAAAGACAAGAAAAATCTCTTAATTCTGTGTGTCTCTATCTCTTAAACCATTTTCTTTTTAACCAAATTGTGTGTATGTTGGAACAAGTGGACTTAGATCATCTCATTACTTTTACAAAGTATGTTCTGACAATTTGAAATTAATAAACCGGATTTTTATTAGGTGTGATGACAGTGAGAGATGCTTCCTTTGAGGCCCTGCAAGAAGGGAGAGAGGGGGATGATCAAGCTCCTTAACCCACAAGGTCATCGTGGTGGCCCTCCAGAAGCTGGAAACACTGCCACTTTGTATATGCCTGTAGTCAGTCAGTGCAAATGTGTGTGCATGTAGCTGTGGATTTAAGTAACATCTTCCTCAGCAGGTGCATGAAACATTCTGTCCCTTGTGGTTTAATGAAACAACTCGCTGCAGGCTGGTCTTGTTACTGGTTACAGTCAGAAATGTGGTCTGATCTCTCTGAGATCCCTTGTGCCACAGCCTTTGGGGTATTGCACAACCAGCCAGTATGGTCAGGGCAGGTATTTGAGCAGCCCCTTCCTCTTCCCAGGACAGACTTTCCACATAGCTGAGAGCAATGTTGTTTCTTCACCCAGGTGGTTTTTGTCAGCTGCCTCCAGGGTCCTCCCTGAGATGTGTGCAGGGGTGGCTGGTGTAGGTGCCAAGGGAGGGGACAGTTTGCAGAGCAGCAGACAGGCTATGCTGCCCACACCCAGCCTTTCCTACCCTTGCTTCCACTGCATTGCCTGATTCTCCAGAATGAGAGACAGCTCTCTGTGGGTCCTGGAGATAAAAGTGATACCACTGGGCCTGGAGGAAAAGCAGGAGGAGATAGCTGAGAACATGAGCCCATGCCCTGAAAGAGCACATGTGCAGGGTACTGCCCTCAGGCTCAGAGCTGCAGTCCCATCATTCCATGGATCCCACATGCCAACCCTTGTTCCTGTGGCCATCTGAAAATTCTTCAGTAATAAAAACTGAAAACCAGAAATGTAATTAATCACACTTAATAATGTTGTTACTGGTGAGCCAAATTCACTCAGAAAATTTCATCTAGGTGTAGGCCTGTGTGCCAGGATTATCTTACTGCTGTGGATTTGGAGCTCTGCTTTGAGGTTGGCTTTTCTTGTCCCATTGACTACCTGGCCATCAGCTCTGCAACACTTCTGCAGTATCCTTATGCCAAGGAGCATCATACCTTGTTTTACTTGCTCAGTGACTTTCTTACCTCACCTTGCAGTCTGTGCCCAGAATAAACTGCCTGTGACAAGCTACAAGTCCAAGTCCTTTGAATAGTTCTAAAGGAGAAACAGATCTGAGCCTGGTGGTAAACATATCTGAGCTGGTGAGAAATGTTAAATCTGAATTTGAACCTCACTTCTGCTTTGCATCTATGATTTTATGGATCTCAGACAGCTGTGAGCTGTGTCTGTGCTGGCCATTCCTGTGCTGAGAGACAGCTCAGAGCCAGCCAGCACATCCCCAAGGGCAACAGGCTGAGCACAAAGGGAGGCTGGGGCTGCCCCACCAGACTTACAGGTTTGGACTCTCTGAACTGGGACCACCACTGGCCTCTGCAGTAGACTTGACACATACATCTCAGCTAAACAGCCCATTGGTTGCTACCATTGTATAAATGTGGCAAAATATTTGGCACCCCTGTTTTTCTGCTCAGTTCTATTTAGGGCAGGGTGCAAATATGCACTTTGTTGAAATCAATCTGCTAATTTTTTAACTGCCTGGAGCTGCAGTTCACAATGGGTGGCAGATGCTTGTGGTAGCAGGCCCTGAACATCTGGGATAAGCTCTGTATTCCCCTGACACTGGAACCTACATTCATTTTGAAGCAGCTCTTAACTTTTTCCTTGCTCACTTGCTAGGTGAAGCAAACCATTCGTGTCCATTCAGTTGACTCTTTTAAATGAAATAACAGAAAGATTTACTGGATGTGTCTGGGGAGGGCACTTTATATACCCTGTGCATTAGTGTGGCCTGGTGTAAATTCATGCAGGCTGCACACGTGTGTGTCCCTATACTGTTTGTAATACAGGTGTGTCTATCTGCATATGCACAGCTCCCTAAAGAGAGTTGCATGGTGCCTTGGAGTGATGGTATCCTGAAATTCCATCCTTAGGGGGAATTTTAAGGAATATGTATTTATGGAAGTAAGGTTGTTTGCAAACCTTTAAAAATTGGTTGATTTTTTGTGCTGGCATCAACAGATCAAAGTCCCGGTGTAGTTGAAAGATTTTATATCTTTTAGTGTCACAGTCTCTTAATGTGTTTAGATGCATGCAAAGGATCAGAAACTAATGTGCATCTGGGGATTAAGGCAGCTTTGCTATCCAATCTGAAAGCCAGCATATTCCAAAAGATTTTCAAAGTCTCAGAAGGCAGTGAAGTGCTTTACTGATTTTTACGTATTTGAAAATCTCCATTTAGTGTGCCTGGCGGAATTACAGAAATAGATGCTGCCAGCTGTCTGACACCAGCAGATACCACCCAGAGCATTTCAGTATGGAAGTGGTAGGTCTGCAAAGCTGGGGACACTTCTCTCACTTACATAGCACCCATACAAAAAGACTAAGACTTTCTAATTCCATGTACACTTGCTTCTTTAAGAATTTGCTGTAATTTTCTCCTCCCACCTCTCCTACCCCAGGAGTAATACCAGTGGTTATGCTGTAAGAAAAATAGTGTGTGTTTGCATTATACATCTCTAGAAGGGAGTTGCCATTGTGATATGAGTCTTTCTGTGGCAAAGAAAAAAGAAAAGCAGTGGTCTCATCTCTTCCGTGGCAGCCTCAGCCTATACCATTGTGCTTGGGGATCTTTTAACTAGGGAGGGGCTGAACTTACTCTGAAAGTTAAGATAAAAGCAAAATAAACCAGCAAACCCATTACTGTACTGACCTCATTGCTCTTCAGCTCTGGTCCCACATTCCTGACAGTGCTTGGGAGAACTCTGCTGTAGTCCAGAGGTCTGGGAAAGAAGTTGTTATAGGACAGCCTGGGATGAAGGGAGGCCCTGAAGCAGGAGTTTAGGAAGTTTTATTTGTTGAATATTTTAGATTTTGTGTCTCACTGGTGCCAGGCTCTGGTCTATTAAACTTGATGGTTCCTGAGTCAGATGCTTTATTTGTCCCATCTGTGTGGCCCTAGACCTGTGGTCCAGCTTGGTGTGTTCCCAGAGTTCCTGCCACCCACTGCTACAGGACATACTTATGTGAGCCTTCCAGGGCAGGGCTGCAAATTCCAGGTGCCACCTGGTACAGCACATGCAAAAGGATGTTCAGCTTTTCCTGAGCACCAGCCTCATTGTAATGAACTGATTTGGAGCTTGCCTTTTCTATAACTTCTACATTTTTTCCTACTGAACCTGCTTTCCCCTTTGGTCCATAATTGGTAGTGTAGGTTTTATAAGGTCCTGCATCTCATGGGTGTCTTTACTGGGACCAAAAGTCTCACTCAATTTTGTCACATTCAGCTTGGTTTGTATGTGTTACAGTGCCTCTGCTTTGTGTTAGCTGTGCTCATGGAGTGTCAGATGGTGTGACATCTACTCTTTGGCATGGGCATGGGGGTTATTTGTGTTCCATTTAGCTTTGCAATTAGGAACAATCTATTTTTACTCTAGCTGCAAGGCAGCTAGACTTTTTCCTGCTTGTTTCTTTGGAGTGAACTTGATGGGCTAAGCTGTTTAGTTTTTGTGAGGGAATATCTGTAATGAAATGAAAGCTAGTAAGACCAAGCAGTTAAACCAAAAAGAAAAATGAAAAAATACCCAAGGAGATTCACTTGTCTAAACCATTTGTTTAAAAATAGATTAGATTTAGAATTCAAATTAGATTGGAAGATGTTTCAGCAGAGTCTTCTGGAAACATGGTTGTTGTTGTCTGGATGTCTCTGATGGGCTCTGTGTTTTGATACCTTCTTGATGACTGGGAGATAAATTTTCCTTTTCTTTTTTTCTTTGGATAGGAAAGAATGCATTTTCACCATCGACCCATCAACTGCCAGAGATCTTGATGATGCCTTGTCCTGTAAACAACTCCCTGACGGTATGAGATATATTTTACAAAATACTTTTAGTGTTTGTATTCAGCTGTTGACACACTTGTATCTATAATTTGTCCTGAAATATTCTTTGCCAAATATCACTAGAGTAATAAACTAGTTCTTCTCCTGTTGTTTTAATTGCTTGTTTTTAGAAATCTTGGAGCAGACGTCTTCAAGCTGCACTCAGTCTTGGTGTTAGAAAACGCAGAGCCACAGTGTTTTGCATAATCAGAGCTGTAATTTGATTTGAGCAGATCTCAGCTGTCTCCTGTCATTATGGGAGTTACAGCTGAAAAGCTAATACACCACTCCTGCAGACTAAAGTCAAGTGGAACTTTGACCTTGTGTACGCAGTCTGTGGGTAAAGGAATCCAGTTTTTTGAGGGTCACTGGCTCAATTGTTTCTTGGTGTTTATGGGATGCTGGGAATTGTCAGATGAGCACAGTGTGCCTTATAAGTTGTGTTTTATTTCTCATTGCCTTTTAAGCTTTCTCTTCTGCCTTATTTGTACTTTTACTATGCCATAAGCCAACAGAACAGAAAGTAAAGCTCCAGAAGCCAAATCTTGGTGATTATGACCAAAGGAACTTCTCTCTTGTAAGCTTACTTTGCCATCCAAACTTGGCTCATTTAGTTTGATAAGATCCAGTAACAGGCTTGGTTAGAAATATTGCACGATTAGATTAGCCTATCCACCCCTAATAATGAAGATAAAGGTTTGGGATTTTTTTTTTTTTTAGTGTGGGTTTAGTTTTTCTTGCTCTTGCTTATCATCACAATATGATGACATCCAAGGCATAATTTCCATTTTTTAAAGTTGATTTCATACTATGCAATGTGGCCAATGAATTGTAATATCATTTAGACCCAAGTACAGAGTACTATAACAGTGCTATAAAACAGATTAAAAAGAAGAGATGAAAGACAATTTGAGGCCAATAAAATTAACTGTACTGTACAATAGCAGTTTTGAGGCAAGATTAAGGAAAAATTGCCATTCTGTTTCACAGAAAATTAAGAGTCTTCTTGAGAGATCCTAAGCTGAGCTCTGTTCTCCCTCTTTCCACTTTGTCATCTGGATCTCTGTAGGCTTGTGACAGCATTGTGATCCTACAGGTCCTCAGACCTAAAGTGTTGAAGCTCTGGCTTCTGAGCCTTAACTGTTCACATACATGTGGATTTTGGATGGTGCAGGAACCATTCACCGAGCTGGTTTGGTGCATACATCTGCATTGTTCTCTTAGCCATAAGCCATTTGGAGAAGGTGTTCAAAGCAGGTATCAGTGTGAAGAATTCTTCACTGCCAGAAAGCCTGCAAAGCCATTGCAGTGCAGTCACTTGTGCTTGGGGCTTGTGGGTATATGTAGTAATGAGGGATGTGGCCACCCTTGAAGTCTGTCTTTTTCCAACTCGAGCAGAGGAGAAAAGAGGCAAGCAAGTGAATGCACTCACTGGTGGCTGTCCCATCCCAAAAGTCTTTGGTGACCCCCATTGATCATTTTCCATGGACTGGGAGTTTGTGGAACTCAACAAGCTGGGAGCCTGCTCACAGCAGCCCTTTATGAGCCAGATCTCATAATAATTGAGTCCTTCTATGGACTCATTTCACCCTGTTTTCCCCTCAATGAGATGATGCTCTGAGCTAGAGCCTTCTTTAAGAGTGAGCTTATCTGTGCCTGTCCTGGGCACTGTGTGCTCAGCCTCTCCTTTCAGCCTATGATCTGCTGTGAGAGTTCCCACACTCTATCACCACCTCAGCTTTTGGCTAAAGAAATTGAAATTCACTCTCTGGAAAGGCCAGTTTTGATGCTGGTGAATCCCAGAGACCAGATTTACTCAATTGTAACATTATTTTGCAAGCCTCCTATAGGGGATATCTGTTTCACATGCAGTTGGCAATGTAAGATGTATTTTGGGCCCATTTCTAAGGTGTCACCTTAGAGATACAGCTGCAGAGCTTGTCCAAGAGACCAGGTGTTGGATCCTCAGCCAGGGTTTGAGCATCACATAGTCTCTGTTCCTAGCAGGGAGAAGTAGCTGAAATGTGTGTTGACACACACTCTTTATTGCAGTCCTTGTTTTGCATCCTGATGGGGCATTTAGAGATAGTTCAGTCCATCAACTTGTTCCTGCCTGGAACTGGGCTCTGTCTAGCTGGGGACATGCTTCTCTTCAGTTTTTGGCACTTCAGCCCACAGACCTGCAGCTGGCAGAAGACACCCAGATCCATCTCGTGTCACAAGTTCCCGGGACATTTTCTTGCATACAAATTGAATCTCTCTGGGCTTGTTACTTCTTTGTCTTGGTGTGAAATGAGCATCTTGCTCAGTGATTTTCAATCTGTGGTCCACTGGCCCCTGGCACTATGTGGGGTACTATTATAAGCCCATGAAATGTGGCTGATGAAAGCAGGGATCCATCAGCATATGTAAAATTTTTTAAGATATCTGTACTTTGACTTAAAATTTTTTCAGGAGTTTCCTGACTTAGGTCCAAAACCAGTGCTGGGAGTCCTTTGGGGTCACTTCTTTGTGTTCACTTGCTTGCAAAGCTATGGATGTTCCCAGCTCTTTGGTGTTTAGGAGAGCCCCTATGGGAACCTCAATCTTGTGCTTTGTAGAGCCTTTTGACATGTTTTAGAGGTACCCTGTGAACTTTTGGCTCTGAAAGTTGCTATGATAGCTGCAATTATTATGACAAAGAGTTGTTTTAGAAGTTAAGAGCGTGTCCAGGTCTGGCAAAGCTGAATCTCTCATGAGGGCAAAGTTGTGTTAAGAGTTAACACAGCTTTTATTCCAAATGTAAACGTGGTTACAAGAAATTATTACTTTTTCCATCTCTTTTGCCCATATGTAAAACACTTTAAAAAACCTCACCAAAAAATCCTAACATGAGCAAACCACATATCTTGGCATCCTCATGATGTCAGGATATCTCCAAAAATCAACAGAGAATGCAGAACCCAATTCAGAATTCTCTGTTGGTGTATAGCACACTGAATTTCTACAGAAAAACACATTCATTGTGTTTTTCACACCTCTTCTATCAGATGGCTAAATCAGGACATTTCAGAAGATTTTTGAGAAGTAAATTGTCTTCAAGCATTCATTACTAATTTATTCAAGACTGTGACTGTTTCTTTGCCTTGAAGGATCTTAGGCAGCAAGCAGAGAGATAAGGGACTGTCTTTGCACCCTTGTGGAGTTTCAAGCCTTCTCAGTGTGACCCTTATCACATGTGGTCAATGGATGCAGGACTCACCTGTGCTACATCCTCAGTAAAAGATGGAAAGGAATTTTTTTACCAAAGTAGTTCACAAATCTATAATGAAGAACTACCCAGTAGCAGAGTGTCACTAGCAAAGGAAGCATGGGATGGCTGTGGTAAGATCTGTATTTTTAATGGAGCTCACAGTAGGATATTGCAGCAGTTGGAAATGTTTCCAGGGATATATGTTTTAAGTGGGCCAGTCTGGTTTTGAGAGGATTTTGTATTGGAGTCTGTTTCTGATTAACGGCCGTGCTCCTCGTTATTGTTTAATGATAGCAGTAGGGAGGTGAGCTTGCTGTTCACATTTGTGAGTGTATATTTTAAAAGAGATCAGCTCCAATAAAGAAGGAAAATAGGGTTATTTATATAACAGCTGCAGAAATATGAACAAACTGTACTCCATTTAGATGATTCAGCATAACCTTGGAATAAAAGATGGCTCTGGCCTGCACCTAGTTTCTACAGCCTTTGTAGAGCTTTCAGGGTAGCTTGAGGTTTTAAACAAGTTCATTTCAGTCAATGCTCTTTTGTGATCCTTTCTGCATGTCTTCTAGCAGATTGCTGCAGCCAGGAAGGCACAGCAGAACCATTCTCAGGTCGTACGGATGTCACAGAAAACAGCTGTACTATT
Organism: Trochalopteron elliotii; assembly: GCA_024734555.1. Classification (NCBI taxonomy): domain Eukaryota; kingdom Metazoa; phylum Chordata; class Aves; order Passeriformes; family Leiothrichidae; genus Trochalopteron; species Trochalopteron elliotii. Next base: position 487,966 of record JANPWX010000109.1, on the reverse strand, counting down.
TTCAAGCCTGAATATTTTCAGCCAGGGTGCAGAGGTTTAAAGATTTACTCTGATCTCAGCATGGCAGGTGACCTGTGTGTCCCAGTGATACCAGGCATGTTTCTCACACTTTCCAAACCTCTTCTGGGAATTGTCTGCTAGTGGTGCTTGTATTTCTGATGATGTACACTACCAATGCTGTTGTGTTTGAAGGCTGCTTACTGGTATGAGTAGAAATGGAATTTGGCACATTTGAAGGCAGACAGTTCCTTCTATTGAAAGGTCAGTCCATGATGGGAAAAGATGCAGCAGAAAATATGGGGTAATATTTCTGAGGGGTTGTTACTTAATGCTGATCTCAAAACGGTGCTTTGGGCTGTACTGACAGAGCTTCTGTACATCTTTTATTTGTATATTAATAACTAACATGGTTCTCACTTGTGTTTTTCTTTCATTCCTGTATTCTTACAGTCTTTTCCAAAGTAATTCAAGTTTAAATAATTTACATCTTTTTTAGGAGAAATTGTTGTACTGCAGAATAGAAATATATTCTACAGACTGTTTGCCCTGGTTTCCATGTCCTTAGTGACACTGGTTGTCTGCATTTTGGAGTGAGGCCATAAATGAGTACAGTCATTACCTCTTCCCAGTGTTTGCCCAGTGACCTAAACAAATGAGGCTTCTGCAGTGTGCAGCCCCCTGTTTTTTTCTGTTTCCCTTAAATCCATTCAATCTGTTGGTGAATTTTAATCAAATGTACCTAAGCGAAATGGGATAAAAAAATCAAACACACTGTGTTTCTATAAGCATCATAAAAATGGAGTATAAGCAAAGAGGAGAACTTTTCTTTGTGACCCAAATCTGGGAAGAGTGCAGCATGACCTTTCTGCTTAGCACCAAGTTCCTTGTGAGCTGCAGTTTTTGGGAACAGATCTGCAGAGACTGAGATTTAGATCTCTGTTCAAGGAGCCTATTTCACACATTTTGGTAAAGCCAACTAATGTTTTGCCAAATGTTGATAAAGTTCTCCCTTGTCCACTGCAGGCCTCCAGGCTCTGGTGCTGCTTTTCTTAGACCTGGACAACTTAGTAGACATCCCCTGGTGTGTGAGCTCCAGAATCTTGTGCTTGAAAAACACCTGTAGAGCCTGGTAGTCCCAAGATGTTCTCTACCATCTCAGGTGACCACCTGGTCTTTCTCTCCTTTGACCCACGTTCTTTCCTAGTGTAGTTTGCAAACACTTCGGATGTTTTAATTTTGAAAAGTTCTGTGGACTTATATTTTGCTTTTTAAGATGTAAATATTCCTTCTTCTATTCAGCTTTGTCTCCCATGCCACTTAAGGACTGCAGGGTGAAATTTGCTCTAGGGCAGGTTACTCCAAAACCTGATACAGGACCCTTCAGCAAATCCATTTGGTCCCTGCAGGACAGAGTATCAGGAGAATTTGTAGCTGGAGTCTTGCTGTGCAGACTTGCTTAAGATGAATGCTGAAGAGCAAGCTAGTCTTGGATCAAAAGTTACTTTTGAAATGAGTATGGACTTACTTATCAAAAATAATTTATGAAATTACTATGCTTCCTTCTTTGTAAGCTGTTTAAGATGAACAGACACCAGACCTGCAGAGAAAATGACAGAAACATATTGACGTGAGTAAAATGTCAAATGATCATAAACTGCAATTTGCTTAGATTTACTGCAGGAGTCAAATATGGGGAAAAATAAGGTCTACAAGGAGTGGTATTGTGTGTAACATTTGGTCAAATTTTATTTTAGTATCAGACAAAATTAGCTCATCTCTTCTGTTACCTGCTGGTTAATCTGGGGATGTTTTGTTGTATCACTAGGAGAGTGAAAAAGACATATTGCAGTGATTGGAAAGAGGTACATGTTCTTCCTTCCCATTGAGGGCTTGTGGTTGCAGATTCATTAAAATATGCAAAATCCTCCCAGATCTCTGCTAAATCCAGATCCCTGCTGTGCCCCACAGTGAGCTCCTGTGTAATGCTGGGAACTGCAGCATGTACAGTATATTTGGTCTCTTCTTTTGAGGTAACATGGGGTTGTATGTGGAAACACATCACTTCCAATTTCCAGGTGCAGGGTTGAATGGAATCAGAGGGCTGAACTGACTCAGCTTTTCTCCACCAAACATCTCTCTTGAAATTGGTGGGACAACTTGATGACGTGGAGCTCCCCTCAGATCCACTGCTAACAGGGCAGGTTACTCCAAACTTCTGGTGGCTGAAAGGGAAATGGACTGAGCCAAATCCCCAGACAAGTACATTAAACTGGATGTTAAGGTACTGGGCTGATTAGGAAGTTTGGATTTAAGTAGAGCATTGATTGCTAGAACATAATTTGTTAAAACAATTTTCCATGTACTTGAAAGCTGCTTATGAGAAGGTTGACTAAAAGCTTGGTTAAGCAAAATTGGGTGGGGTTTGTGATTAGTAATCCATATTTATTGTGCTGGATTTTTATGTCAGGTATAAATATTTTATGAATATTTCATTCTTATCCCAAAAGTTGTTTGGTTTTTTTCGTTTTTTTTTATGGTATGCTAAGAAAGCCGTGTGGCGAAGAGACATGGGATTAAAACAAAATAAAAGGTAGATTATGTGAGAAGGACTGAGGTAACAGAGACTGTGGCTGCAGAACGTGCAAACAGATGTGCAAATACCAGTAGAATTACTCATAAAAGTGAGTTTACTTTTCTGTAGGGAGGAGAGATGCTCTGGGCAAAGTTGCCTTCTGGATCATTTCAGTTCATGAATTCAGGACCTGGGACAATTCCCCAAAGAGTTAGAGGCACAAGATTTTGTTCCTGGTGGATCTCACTGATATTTATGGATACAGACTTAAAAAAAGAGAACATCTGTGTATTGAAGAAAAAAAAAAAAGAAAATGCCTTTAAGTAGCTGGATAATGGAAAGGAGATCCAGAAATTCTTGTGCAAACAGATCTAAAAGCACTTTGCTTAGGACTTCCACTCATGAAAAAGGACCCCAAGGACCAGGACAGTCTTTGGAGAAGAACCACAAATGATAGGGGATGACCAGACAGACCTAGAGAGAACAGGACTTTTCAGTGAATGTAGCAAATAAAAGTCAGAAGATGTGTGAGGAAGATAAGCTTTAAAAGAGTACAAATAGCTGGCAGGACGTTCCCACATGGTTATCTTCAGTCACATGTCCTGTTACATGTAGGCAGCAAAGGAGTTACTGCTGTATATTGCCTTTATTATCAACTTTATGTAATGGCAGAGTCCCTCAGAATCACTGGGTTATTGTTTTAACTTGTTGTTTATTGCAGTGCAGGGTTTCAGAACCCAGATGAGCAGGAAAAACATCTTACACTGTAATTCACTACAGTATTTCTTGATAGTTGACTGTTATGCTAGATACACAGAAAGAGTAAAACCAGGTGCAGATGGAAATGTTTTGGAAATTTTTCCAAAAATAAACAAAACAGTTGGAAGGCTAGAAGTGAAATCTCAGCGACTTCCTTCCGTTTCCAAAGAAGTTGAAGAAATGTCAAGGCTGTTTTGTGGAAGTACATTGTGTGTGTTTGGCCTAGCACTACATCCCAAGGTCTCTTTGAATGCCTGGGAATGCTCACTCAGCCTTGGATTACTGTGTACAGTAGAGATATCACGAAAGGGACTGACCTAGCAATAGAGAGAGGCTGGTCCCTCTCCACCCTAAACCTTCACATCAGGAACAGGATGACATCCTACACCCAAAAATACTGTAATTCATCTTGAAAGCTGCTGGGTGTCACTTCCCATCTCTTTAAATTCAAAGACTGCTGATTTCCTGATAGAGCCTCTTGAATCAGTCTTGGAATACAAATAATTGATGACATGAATACCAGACATTGTCCTTTTACCTTCATCATGTTGGCTGCAAACCTCACTGCTAAAAGGCTGCAGAGAGAGTTCAGGGCAGTAACTGCCCTGAGTAACTCTTCCCCACCAGCAGAGATTGCTTTCTGAGCCAGGAATCTGAGTCACAGCAGCACAGTCATTGCCTCTGTGTCTGCTTGACATCTTGTCTTGGTGAAGGGTGGAAGATCCGTCCACTGAGTGTTGAATTTGAGTCTGCATGACAAAGATTTGTGCTGGTTGTAAGTAGTCATCTAGATGTTCTCCCAGATGTGACCATATAATAAGTAATGGCATTCAGTGGATAAATTTGATGCGTTTGGGGTTTGTAGCTCCTCTTAAGTTGCTCATTACTTGAGTCTTATAAAGAAACTGATACAATACCTCTGAGTGGAACTCTCTGTTTTGGCACCCCACAAGGTCTGCTAAGCACTCATGCAGGCACAGAGGAAACCAGCTGTTCCTGTGAACAGGAAAAGGGACAAAATCTGCATGGGCAGAAGGTGGGACACAGGCGTTGCTGCATTAGGAACCACTGTGTCTGGTCTCAGTCTTCCAATGGACACCTTTGATATATCAAAGAAATGTCACATTCCCTTTGGTTTCCATCATTATACTGTTTGTCCTGAATTGTTCTGTGCTCTTTTCTGATTTTTACAATTGCAATACTTGTGCCCTGCTTGTATCTTGCTCAGCAGTGTGAGAAAGTCCTTATTCAGTGCACTTATTCTGTTGGATATCATTGCCTGTGTCCTTCAGTCTGCAATTAAATGTTTTATCTTGTACATGCTGTGTGAATTCTGTCCTGAGTATTTAGTGTTTTTCCCTCAGGAGAATTCCTTCCTCCTGTAAATATCCAACTTAATGGTGCAGTAGTAGCACTTGCACAGAAGAGCTCTTTCATTCTTCTCCAGAGTTACTGCATCAGGTTTTAAGGTAGTTTTCAGGACTAGGTGTGTAGGTAGTAGGTGCCTTCTGGACGGCAGCATCTTCTGTCACAAGGTGATGAAGAGGTGATGTGGGTTTGCTCAGGACAGGAAGCTTGTTATGTTACTCTGCCTCAGTAATTTAAAGCCACCCACCTTTGTCTTCAGACTCCAGAGCAGACAAAAAACTTGTTCTTTCCATGATTCCACTTTTATTTTTTATCAAACTTTTCTCCTTCGCTTCTCCATCTTGCACTTTCTTTGCTTTCCCACTTGCTCTTCTCTCCTAATCAGTCATTCTCTTTTCTTTCTTCTCTCTCTGACCCAAGATGGTCACCTTGAGCCATATGTGTTCATACACATGCCAAAGAGAAGCAGAAATATTTGGGTCATGTAGTTCATTTAAAGGTGTGTGTTAAAGGTCCGTGATGGCCCCTACCTGGTTCCACCAGCTTCCCCAAGTCTTGGTGCCAATTTCTGCTTCAGTGCAGCTTATATTGGGTTTGTGTCCACCCCTTTATGGTCTGCAGCCCCTCTGTCTGTCCCTTCTGTAACTGTGACCCTCTGTGGCAGGCACTATCTTCCCCCTTGATGAAGACTGCTGATCTTCTGTAGCATTGCCAATAGCACCAAAACATGCATGTAGGTTAAAGGCCTCATTTCTCTCTATACAACCTTTTCATACTTTTGCAAGGTGCTAAATATTGCTTAGCAGATAAGAGCAACAGCATGATACCCCCAGGGCTGTGGAATGGGAAAGAGCTGTAATTATTTGCTGCAGGAGTTTGGTCTAACCAGGGAACAGCTTGGGACTGCCTTGAACTGCTGGCAGCAGGTGGGTAGTTGGCTGTTTTCTGGATAGAGCAAACACTTTGCAATTTGCTTTGAACTCTTCTGTATCTCACTGAAGGGTGAAGACAGTGTGGGAAACAGAGGTTAATACAAAACCCCTGGTATTTGATTTCAAGTTGACTTAACACGTTTGCTCATGTTTGACTTCCCCCCGAGAATGATGATGCTTGAAGGTGAGAGGGAAATAAATGGGAGTGCGTCTGCATGGTAAGAGAAATACTTTCTGATGTTTCATCCTTGAAGAGCTGCGTTTTTAAGTTATATGGCCCTAAAATTCACATATGATAGGGTATGAAATAAAATTGCTTTGTCTCTGAATTCGTGCTATGACTGAGTAGGGTTGCTGAAGACAGGGAGGAGGGATTTGCTTTCATTGTGTTCCCTCACATACTGTTCAAATGCATTCAACTCAACTTTCTAATTCCAGGGGCAAATGCTTGATGTGACCTGCTGGGTTGACAGCTCTTAGGAAACATTTACAGGCTGAAAATGCCTTTTCCTTCTCTTCCAGCTCCCTCTTACTAATCCCTTTTTGTTTATAATTTTTTCAATAAAAAAGGAAAGAAGTTCTCTGAACTGTTTTGTCATAGAGAATGAGATCATCAGCAAAAAAAATAAAGAAAAAAATTAAAGGAACAGCCTGTTCTTTGTTCTTCTGCAAGGTGCCACTGCTCTCCTTTGATTTTAGCATCATATTGACGCACAGGAGATTTTGGGGTGGGTTCAAACAAACCAGATCCTCAGCTTGAGGTGCTGAACCTTCTCCAAAACAACTGTGTGCCCATTGTGTTGGGGGTGATCTGCCTTTCATGGATGTCACTTGGTGAGCTCCAAGAGGGGATCCAGGCTTCCAGAAAGTTGGCGAGACACAGGTCCATTCTGCTTTGCCATTCTCACAGCCCCATGATGGTAAATAAAAGGGAAATTGTCCTCTCTGCTTGTGGCATCACAACTGTGTTGTTTGCAGTAAGATGACAACAAATCCTGTCCTGCTGGCACAGAGCATTGGCTCAGGGGGAGTTTGGGTGGCTAAGTGCCCAGCCCTTTCCCTTTCTACTTGCACGCCTTGGGGGAGCTCCTCATTGCAAAGGGCCTCTTTGCTGGGTTTTGCAATGCTGTGGTGTAATTTTAGACAATGCTCCTGTCTCCCATCCATCTCTGTCACCGCATCTCTGCAGTTGCAGAGAAGAGCTAACAGGGTTCATCTGGTTAATAAAACATGCCTTGCTTGATTCTAAACTGCATTCCCTGTTGCTAAACATCTCCCAAGAGCAGCTTTGCAGTGGTAGAGTTTGAATGGCACAACAGTTTTGCATCCACTTTCAGATGAAATGATTTTAAATGAAAGAGTCCCAGAGATCCTGAGTGAAAGAAGCCATCCAAGTGCTTTCATCATTTTTCATTGCAATAGATGCTCCCTGCAGTTCTTGCTGTAATAGCAGCATATGAAGTACCTGGCTTAATCTCCTGCATTTTTATGTAAATTCCTTTCAAAAACCGTAACCTTAAACTGGTAGTGTATACCTAGCTTAATGGGTTGTTGTGCAGCTTTAAGTTGCCTGTTAAATAATTTGGGATGGAACAAATCTGTAGTTTGTAAAAATACTGGTTTCTCTAAGAAATTTAGGATATAGAAAGTCTGTCACAATGGAGAGCTACATGGCAAGGTTTGAAGCCTCTCTTTGCTGGGAAAGTAGATTTTTTCAACAAAATGGAGGTCAAGTAGACCATGTGTAGTAGTCTATAGTGTGTGATCCATGTGGTATCCACCCTCCACCCCTTTCCTCTGATCTCTTTGACAAGACTTTTTTACTCCATGACTGCTGGTTAAATTCTCTTTCTCTTTCAGGCCACTTTTTCTCTTTTTTTTATTCCTTGGGAAATATCATGAGACTTACAATGTGAAATGTTCCTTTTGTGACTTTGTCATAAAAATTAATGAGACTAGAAAAACAGTTTGTGGATCTGGAACAGAATTCTAGTGAATAGTATTTCTCTATCCACAACACTCTTTCACTTTAATTAGCAAATAAACCAGGAGAGAGCAGCAGGCAGGTATTTCTTTGCAGGCTTAGGATGGTATTTTGTCTAGCACATTCAAAAGCAGTGATTTGAGAGAAATCAGATTGGTTGATCACTGTGCTGTATCTTCAAGTTCTCTTGGTCTGAATATTTTGGGTGTGAGGGAGATAGGGTGATTCATACATGAGCAAGACAAACCCAAGGGCTGCCAGTTTGCATTATGTCAATGTATGTAAGAAAATATTTAGATAGAATTTCCATTTAAAGTTCAAAAGCAAGGGGCTCATGCTGACCCCGGCTTTTAGAAGCTCTGGTGGGAAACCTGAATGAAATTTAACTCTGCTCAGTGTGTTTTTGTTGGCTGACTCCATGTTTTATTATCTCATGCAATGAGATCTTTCTTGGTTTGTCGATTTTCTATCGAGAACAAAAAGTTCATGTATGTAACAGTGCACATATTGAATTAAAGTGCGATTAAAGGCATGATGTAATGACCCCCTCTCCTTTTCCTTTAGTCAATATTTGCCTGCAGGGTCAATACATTACAATATTGACTTCAAAGTGTTCAATATTTTTTTACCTTCTGAGTGTTGGCTTCGAGTGTGTGTAATATTAAACCTGTTGGTTGAACTGTTGGTCTAAGACTTACTGTCTAAGTAGTTTCAGGCTTGGATGCCTAATCCATGTAGAGCAGCTTTCAAGGCATGTGATAATATCACAACACAGCTGTAGGCAGCTTTCTGAGGTGAAACATTTAATCTGCAGTGTTTGCTCCCAGCTTCCTGACAAGTGGTGGAATTTGTCCCTTGGTGTGTGATGGGATTATTGCCCTCTCTCCCTGCTGCCATCATACTTAGTCTCTGCAGGCCCTTCCAGTGACTGGAGGTTATGTGGGCACATCTAAACCCCGTCCCTCCCGTGTTCCGTGTTCGTTTCTGCTGCCTTCACATCTGTGCTCTGTCAAGCGCACAAAAGCTGCTCGAAAAGCAAGATTACACTTTACGTACTCACAGTGCTGTGCAAACATGGCTTAATGAAGTTAAATCATTATGAAGTCAGGCAGCTCTGCAGGTTGGGCTGGTACTCATTTCCCTGAGTTCCCAGCTGGGGCACAGTGGGCTGGGTGTCTCCCTCTAATAGGAGGCTGAACCTTCTCATGCTTCTTCTTCATCTGTTTCCACTCCTACTCTGCTGAAATCCTGTGCTGGTATCCATCAGAAGGGCACACAGGCACATGTACTGCTTAATGACAACAGCTAGGAACCATTTATCCTTCAAAAACGTGACACTCAAGAGAAGGGCTTTGATAATGTTCTTTGCAAGGTGTATAAATAAACAGGATTGTCACCAGCGTGGGATCTCATTACTTTGTCTCTTTAAAAAAATTAAGGAAAGAAAAAATATTTATAGATACCAAGAGGTTAGTGAATTCCTCTAAAGAACCAAGTGTTATAATTAGGAACCCGCTGCACTTAGAACTATTCTACAAATAAGCACCTCAAATCCAGCCTAGTCCTTCCAGAGAAAACAAAGGTCAGTAGGCTGCTTTGAGGATTAGCAAACCAGAATTTCTTGGACCCAGGTACTAATTACTTCCAAAGCTGAGGATGATCACTACTTCCAAATCCGAATTACTGCCAAAACCTCATGATAAACCTCAGTAATACTCCTCTCTAGCCTAACTTTTGACTTAAGATGCTTTTAAACTGGACTGTAATTAGAGGACAAAGAGCTAAATCTAAAGGAAAGGCAGGGTAATGGTAATTCTCCTGGTGGAAAGCTGCAATTCTGCATAGCCTGATCCAGAGTAATTGAAGACTTCCCACATCCCCAGCAGCAAATTGGGCTCAACCAGGTTGGTGCAGTTCTGAAAACCCAAAAGCATGTGTGGTTGACTGCTCCACACCAGTGAAATGGGATCCTGCATTGCCCGTGTGCTTGGGTTCCATCTTTCTTTCATGCTGTCGTCTGGAAGCAAAGGGTTGAGGACTGGGTTCACTATTACAAGCTCCTAATTGGAAAGATTTATCCACATGATTTTGAAGGGCTTTCACATTTCCACCTCTGTACTTGAGGATTCACTTCTGTGTATATTCACTTGTGTGTTGTAGCCACAGTGGTGGTGAATTTGGGTGTCCTGAGAGACGGTTTTCATCCCAGGTGGAAGAAGTGAAAGAAGTATGAGTTTTGTGAGATGTCAGCATAAAGCAAAAAGGTTGCAGTGACACTGGGAGAGGGGAGAGGAGTCAGGGTTAAATATGTCAGCAGTTCATTTCTACTCACAGCCTGCTGACTTCCTTGTGCAATTCCAGGGAACTTGGAAGTGGGAGTCCACATCGCGGATGTGAGCTACTTTGTAGAAGAAGAAACAGCACTGGATAAAGTAGCAAGTGAAAGGGCCACCAGTGTCTATCTGGTGCAGAAGGTAAGGACAGCTTTTCCTTTGTCTGCCTGATGACTGTGCCTTCCATTTACCATAAATTCATTTTCAAGGTTTGTTTTCAGAGGCTCACAATCAAAGTCTGGCTGCTATTGCAGGATACCTACAAAAAGGAATAAGTTGATGGAAACACAGAAGCTGACATAGCTGCTCACTACCTTGGAGCTTATGGAGGCAGTCTGGGGTGGAGCAGCAGCTTGTGACCCCCTGTCTGTGGTCAGGGAGTGCCCCTCATGTGCCAGGGCTCACCAGCTCAGTGCTGACCTGAGCCAAGCTTGACACACCCAAGCTGGCTCCTCTGCTTTGCTCTTGGGGGCTTCAAATTGGCAGATGTGGAGGATTTTGTCTTGCCTTTGGTGCAATAGTCCAACTAATCCCTCCTAGAAATGGATTTGTGTCAGAGTACAGTGTAAAACACCCTAACAAACAAACAAACCAACATCTTGAGGTAAAACAAAAGGTTCACACTCCTAGTTTATCTGGATATCCCAAATAATGGAGGAATAGTGTTCCTTCTTCATGCAATGAAAAAATGCTTGAAATTATACAGATTTTAGCTTATCAGAATCAAATATTAAGCTTAAGTTTAAAAATGATTTCTAAACTCTACAAATGAACAGGTTCAGGTTTAACACTGAAAGGAAACATCTAGGCTTTGTCTGTGGCTGTCTCATTTTCAGTTGAATGTGCAGAAACACTTTGTAGCCCATCAGATACCACTGGCACTGTATGTGTAGGGAAGCTGGAAAACTTGACTGTCAGTGTCCTGTGTAGACTTGAGGCATCAGCTGCATGAAGAGGAATGTTGAAGCAGTCTCATGGAGCAGATTAATCTTCCTCTTCCCACACTCCCATATTCAGTCAGACTGAAGTCGCTGTCTCCACAGCCCCTTCTGGAATGACAGGACATCTTTTCTATAATAAATAAATGTATCCTATTTACCACTTAGGATTAGGAGTGATTCTTCCCATCCCTTCCCTTCCTGGATGTTTTCAGGGTTGTTATCCAGGGAGGTTTTTGTAATGATGCTTGTTCCAGTAACTTCCTGTGTCCTCTCTACATTTTCTGGATGATAAAATGATTCATGTTACACTACTGGAATCAAATTAATGGTTTGATATCAAGCTGTTTACCTTTAGCAGCTGTTCTGTAGCTTTGAGTAGAAGCAGCAAGGCACAGCTTTGAGGGTCTCAGGGAGTCTGGTGGGTTTCAGCTCGCTGTGGAACCACTGTGACAGCAATGCCGAAGTGTCCCCACCGGGTTGGTGGCAGTGACACCAACAGCACACAGCTGCTCTCTGCTGGGCCACCCCAGTGCCCTGTGCTTGCTGTTCTCCACAGGTGGGAGAAACAGCAGTTCTGGCACCAGTCTTCCCAATCCTGTAGTGTCTCCAGTGATAAGCCCTTGGCTTCTGCAGTGCTCTGCTTCCCCCTCTGATGGATGACTTGATGATGGGAGGTGTGGGCTGGCCTGGGGGGGATGTCACTGGGGGCAGCAAAGCTGTAGTCCAAGAGGATGTTGTGGCAGTATTTCCAAGTCAAAATACTGTGGTTTGAGGCCATGTGATTCTTTTAGTCGAGAGAGAAGGAAGATTTTTATAGAAAAAGGAGACATTTTTCATTAAAATCTAGTTGGATGAGGAAGCTAATTGAATTTTCTTTCAAAGTGCCTTTTCCCCTCAGCACTGCCAGTCCTGTGCAATGCCAGCATAAGTTAACTGCTGCTCCAAATCTTCAATTCATCTTCAACTACTGTGGCCCAGCAGTCAGGGTTAGTGTTTTACCCACACTTCTGCCCTCCCGAAAACACATTTTAAAGCAACAAACTAGGTTAGATGATGAAATTTTCAATATTTTAATTGCAAGAGATGAAAAGGAGCGAGGGGATGGGCAAAGGAACACAGCCAGGCTGTCTGAAACAAGATGGTAGTGTGACTTGTAGAAAATATGCTTTCCTTTGATGAAACTGTTTCCTAAGACAGCTGTGATTCTGTGAGAGGTTAGCACCATGCTAATCCTCCCAAAGAAGTTAAATAAAGCCACATATTTAATTTTCCTGAATCAGAAGGGGAGTTATTGTGTAATTGCTAGTGGTCTATTTAATACAAGTCAAAAGTTTTTGAAATAAGAATGTATCAGGTTTTAAAAAGCAAGAAAACCTAAACAGTTTTCTCTTTTTTGGCACATCTCACAGTGTTATTTTAGGTGTGAAGCAGCTTGAGTGAGAGTTCAGCCATAAATCCCTATAATATTTTACTGGTCCTATTTTACACTGGAGATCAAAGATCAGAACTGTAAGCTTGTCTTCATGTTGAGTCCAAGGACTTCAAGACATTCACTTTTGACACCAGCAGGTTGTCAGGTGTTGATATTTTGATAATTTCAGGCTGACTGACAAAGAGTTGCTTGAGATTCTGAATTAATGGAAGTGTTGATATAACTCCTGAGGACAAATCTTGGCTCATAAACAAATTGCCTATTTCCTTTGAATGTCTTTTAGTGTACAAGCAAGAGATTTGCTGAGCCCACTCTATTGTTGGACTTCAGTGTCCTACCAGCTCTAGTGGAAATTCTTGGTTAATGCAATCCCTCCCCATTAGATTGATTGTGGGAGAACGATCACGTTGGGAGTCAGTGGTGGTCATAACTAACCTGGACCAAGAATTAAGGGGCAGCCAAAGCAGGATGGCAGCAGAATGAAGTTGTTTGAAGCAGCAAAACTGCTCGTGTAACTTTGTGAAGATAAGGGATTGTGACTTGATCAGGGTTTGTTCCTTTTTTTCCTTTGGTTTGCTGACAAGTTTTCCCCTTCTGTTCCTTGAAAAGCTGCTACAGCAAGTCCATTGATCAGAGCTGCTCTGGGCTAACCTGCTCTGAACCTGGCCAGAGTTCAGTCCTGGCTGAAGCAGATGTTTCTGATTTTATAGGGAACAAGAAGTTTTATCATCCCAGCATGCATGTGCTCCCTCCCACTGCCCAGCTCCCTAGGAATGAGTCCGAGACTGGAAACTCACGTTTGCTTTCTAGAAACACTTTATTAGTTGAAGAGGCAAAACAAACCAAACCCCAGGGCTCTCACAAGCAGGGGTTTAGGTCTTCCCATGCACAGGAGCCAGTTGCTAGGGAGCGTGACCAGCCATGGTCACAGGTCCTTCTGTTTTATGATGCCAGCATGATGGTGTGCAGGACCCTCCAGCCCCAGAAGTGCCCTCTCTCACTTTGGTTTTCCAGTGGTGCTGTTGCTTTGGCTCTCTGGGATGTGTGGCTGCCTGCAGGGAGAACCAGTAGCATGGAGCAGGCTGTCAGGCAATGCTGGACAACTGAGTCTTGAAGGTAGTGCTGAAGATTTAGGACTTGGAAATAGGGAGAGAGAAATCCTCTGTCTGTGGTCTGATTGGAAATGCAGACCCACAGCTGCCAGCATTGTGGATATCAGTCTTTCACTCAAAGAGATGCCGTTTCCAGTATCTCTTGGGCACTGCTAGGCTTGTGGAGAGAGATGATGTCTTTTATTATCCTGACTGATAGAGAGGGATTAAAACCAGACAAGCTCTCACCACCCAAGCCCTGTTTTTTTGACACATTCATTAGAAAGGATTTCCTGGGGGGGTGTAGCTCCTTTTTCACATTGTAAATTTTTTTTGCCTAGCCCTGCTGGGCCTCTCCAACTGCATTTCTAGATTCAGCTGCATTTATAAACCCCTTATTCCAGGTTTATGACCACTGTACAAGCCCAGGTGACTTTATTGCCATCTGCAGTAAAATCAAGCTGAGTGATGTGATCCCCAACATAGGCACATCTGTAGCAATTTGCCAAGGAAACCACTTCCCACTGGAGGTGCTATCCCTCGGCAGCGTTTCAGCTTGCTGGATTCCTGCGTGCCCTGGCACTCCACAGGACAGCTGGCAGACACTGCTGGCTCTTGGCAGACAGTCACGGGAAGGGCAAAGCATTTAAAAGGTACTGGGCAACCTCTGGATTATTCAAGGCAATTCTACACAACTCTGATATTTTGCAAATCTGGGCATTAAAGATGTGCTTAGGGAAATCTCCTCTCATCCCATGTCTCTGTCAGAAAGAGATGGAGATAATCCTGTTGCTGGAGTTCCTCTGGGCTGCCCCTGGGATCACTGCTGGAACATCTCACTCTCTGACTGTGACACAATTGTGACATCTTTGTATGTTAAATGCTGGGCTTGCAATTACTAGGAATCCTTTCAGGCTGCAACCATATCATGTTAAGGAAAAAGGAAATGTGTATTTATAACTTAAACTCCTGTGCCTTGTGACAGTTGGTTTATTCTCCATGCAGAGGGTGAAGAGGAATTGTGATGTTAAAGCAGGAGGCGGTCAGCCAAGACTGTTGTGGTGCTGAAAACAGGTTTCTTTTAATTCAGTAAGGTAGAATAAATTGAAATACCTTCAGTGCAAGGTCATGTTAAGTTATGTATGTGTTTGCTGAGACCAGGAAAAGGTTGATTGCATTCTTACATTCCCATGAGACTTCCTCCATGGCCTAGGTTAAGTTACTTCACCTGAAGTTTCTTTCCTGTCAAACAAAGGTAACACAGGCTGTTGCTTCCCTAACAGTAGATTTGTTACAGGTAATTGCTTGGTGAGTGTTTAGTGCTGTAATTATGAACTGAGTTAAAGCTTTGCTTGTGTTTCACATCACTGAAAGCCCTTCCATTGAATTACAGCCTCTTGAATTGGATATTAATCCTGCTGAAGTACACTTAAAGCAAGCACGGGCCTTCGTGTTCCATGTAGGCATTTTTCTAGCAAACTGGTATTGCTCCAGCAGATGTGAAGGGAAAGAGGATGTGCAAAGGCACACAAATATTCAGTAAGTACAGACCATTATCAGATGGTCGGAGTTGGGGAGAGAGAGAAAAGCAGCTTTTAATTCAGGTGGGAAGGGGCATGAGAGCTTTTATTATATTACTAGCACTTTATTCACTGTGACCTGAACTTTGGGGTCTTGAGGTGGTCATGGGTGATCTTAGGCAGGCAGGGATTTCCGAGAGTCTATAAAGCTATTTTCTCTCTTTTCTGATATGGGTTGGCATCACTTACACTAAATTTATACCCTTGTGGTGCGGGTCCTTCCAGGCAGCATGGCCAAGCTCACGTACTGTGTCAGTGAGTTATGAATGTAGCAGTATTGTTCACATTCTGTTCGCAACTGGAATAACAGAGTTGGCGGCCTTTGTGTTGTGGGAAACAGCTTATCATGAGCTGTGCCCTTGTGACCTTCCAGGCAAACCAGGGCTGCTGATTCATGGTGTGACTCCCTGACAGCCCCAGACCATACAGTTAACCTTTTGGCACTAGTGTGCACAGCAATTAGAAGGGATTTATAGCCATAAAAAACCCCACAAATGTGATTAAATATTTTAAGTATTTCCTTCAAAACAAAAGGTGTAAAGGTAAAGTGTGTGCAGTTGAGAAGAAGATGGGCACCTGAGACTGTTTTTCCATACTGTTTTGAAGAACAGTGGTTCTCTTGCCTCCAGGTAGAAAAAGTTATCTCTGAAATCACTAAATAAGTGTCAAGAGTTTGGAAGAGCTGGGATTTGTATGCCAGTCAGCTTCCTGCTGGTCCTATATTTACAGGCTGGCACACAGAGCAGTGAAAACGGAAACTAAATTAAATAGCTAAATTACTTTATGGCACACATGTAGAGCATTTCTGAATGTTTTTCTGAAAAGCACCATTCCATGTTGCCACTCAAAATAAACTAGAGGAATAATGTGGTGGTTCTTTGAAGGCAGTTATTGCTTCTTCACAAAGGTAAACAATGAGAAGGGAAGTCAGAAGTGGAACTCAAATAATGAGTTTTGCTTCATTAAGCAGCTGCTAAAGATTATCTTTAATACAGACTTCACTTAGGAAATAACTCAGGGATGGTGAAAACACTTGGAGCTACTCAGGTTTGCTCTAGCATGAATATGCTCAAAAGCTTTAGTTTTGTTGGTGTAGTTAGGTGAGTAATTTGTGATTTGGTAATTCAATGTTCAGCAACAGAAGTATTGATTAGTTGTAAGGAATTAGGACATGGGTTAAAAAATCCTGCCAGAAATTCATGTTGGCTGACATTTTTTTCAAATTTTGAGTATAATAAAGTAATTGTTCTCCATTTGCAAACAGCATGGTCAATAGTCATAAAACAGGTACTTTTGTTTATCTCACATGCATCTACAAGTTCCTATCTCTGTGCTGTAAAGCATGGTTCAATCTTCATTGAAGCCACTCATGGCTCCTGTGTTGCATGGGAGAAGTTTCATTTATGCTTTGCAGAGAGTAGACTTGCATTTACTTCTTGGTTATATGGTATTCAGATGGAAAGCAAGAAACAGGGTTCCCAAATACAACTCTTCAGCTCCTGACTGCCAGGACCACATTTCTTCAACATTAAATTTCCTGATGTGCCCAGCCTTCCTCATTCTTCCCCGTGTCAAAGTGGCAGTGGGAAAGAAATGGAAAACAGGGCAAACTTTGTGACCTTAAAAGTTGCAGTGTAAGTGTTTGCATAACCAAGGATGCAGATTACTCCAGAATGTTTACTCCATTCTTCAGAGGGGAGCACTGGGAATGATTCCCAGGTTGGAGACTCACAACTGCCTCTGGTCTCATTGAGGGATGGGGCTGATGTGGATGTTGGTGTCTTAGCCATGTCTGAAATCCTCTCATTTCAGAGGATTTGGTTTACTTCCTCATTCCATGCCAAGACGGTGTCTGCCATGTGATACAGCTCTGGCATGGGTGATGCATCCCAAAGCTGTGACGTGGCCACTCCTGCCACAGAGAACGTGATGCTGACAGTTTAACACATTTTCTCTTTACCAACTGGTCAGAGAAGCTTGTCCACATGGAAAGCTTGTGTCTCACCACGGCTCTCTTCTCTTCCAGGTGATCCCAATGCTTCCCAGGCTGCTCTGTGAGGAGCTCTGCAGTCTCAATCCCATGCGAGACAGACTGACGTTCTCTGTGATTTGGAAGTTGACTCCAGAAGGCAAGGTACCTCAGGCAGCAGGCAGTCATCCTGCTAATCAGTCCTCCCTCGGTGGCCAGCCCCTACTCTTGCAGTGGTAAAAATGTCATCCCTTAACACTCAGGTGGATAGCAAAGGTGAACAGTACTGGAGGATGTAGGACTGTCCCTGTGTCTTGTCTTGCTGATAACATACTGTGGAATTTCTAGCTGGAATAATCTCTCAACATGGTTGGGAAAGAATGAATATTTGTATGAATCTCAGGAATGGAGAATGTCCTGCTCCTTGCCAGGTCACCCAACCATTTAATGTGTTACTTCCAGCAGCAATTCAGAGCTAATGCTTTGGGTGGGACGAGATGTGCCCCCGACTCCAGCCCTGCCTTGTGCTCACCGGCACTTGTGCAATATGCAGTGGCAGTATGCCTCTGTGGCCTCTCTGGTAAACAGACTATTTAATTCCTCTTCAGAGCTGCAAACTACATCAATCCAAATAAAGATGATTGCCCTTCAGCAAAGGCATGGCTCCATCCTCTGCATGTGTGATTTCCAGGGAGCAATTGTGGAACAATTGTCTGTTGGTGCTCTGAGCTGCCTTCAGCTGCCTGCCACCATTCCCCAGGTCTTCATTTCTCTCCCTATTCCTCTCTCACACTCTTTGTGACCCTAAAATCTCCTCTTTGGTGATCACAGGGTCCCCTTACTAATCAAGGAGGGCTAAAGACTGGCAGTACCAGAGCACTCTGTAGTCTATGCAGTTTTTGTACTCAGATTTTTTTTAACCGTTGTAGTGCTCATATACAACTCTTTCTGTAGGCAGAATTTCTTGTGCCAATTTGGTAATTTTTCACAAAGATTCACCTCCTTATTATTGTCCCAGCTGCTCTAAAGGATGCTGAATCTATCTTTGTGCTTTAGCAAAATACATTTGCAGTCCTGAATCTGTATTTCTGCAGTGAGTCCCTGCTCTGGCACTGAGGTGGGTTGTATTTGTCCACTGTGAAATGTTCCCCTTCCTATAGCAACAGTGTGATTGCTCATGAGGCCTTCTAAGAGTAGCTACTAGGTAGACCTTTTATTGACTCTGAGTTGCCTTTGAACAGCTAAAAGTCAAGCCTTAATTAAAATAAGCCTTTAATTACATCTTGTCTCTTGTCCCATGCAATATATCCATTGTATTTCAAACAGTGCTCCTTCCAACCCTGTCTGACCAATGAGAAAATAGAGGAGCTGTAGCATTCAGCTCAGAGAGCAGACCTCTGGAATGGTCTGGCCATGGCCATGCTGTCCCTGGGAGAGCAGACTGCCTGTGGCCATCTCAGCAAACTGGTTTCCCCTCCAAGGCCTTTCAGGGTTACGGTCTTACTCGAGGTCACTTGATGTGGATGTCAGGTGAAGGCTGGAGAAGAATTTATTCTTTCCAAGAGGAAAAGTGGTTTTAGGGCTTTTGCCCAGGAGGGCATTCTTCTAAAAGCTGGTATTTCTAGGTGTTACCATACCTGTATCTCAGTGCAAACAGGATCACATGCTCCCCCACACTCTGCTGGGTGAAAGGGAGGTGAGTCAAAGGCCCCAACACAGCCCTTGAGCCTCAGCTGTTGGTGGAGACCTGTGAGAGCACTGACTATGAGGACAGGATGTTGCTCAGGACTATGGGTTTTCCTCAGAAGCAGACAGAACTGGGGAAGCCTTATCATAACTTTAGAAATCCTTTAGATGCTGGTGCGCTGTGTGGACTCTGGGTGCACCAGGTTTGTTGTGATGGGGGAGACCTTGCAGACTGATCTTGTGAGCTACTCATTGTAATCTCCAAGTCCCAACTCACAACCCCCAGATTTTACTTCTCCACTGTGTCTTGCCCATCCCTTTGGTGCATGGGCCAGCCCATGGGAGCTTGGCCATTCCTTTGGTGGGGTTTCCCCTTGGTGGGACTACTGACCTACTGGAGGTGCATCCCCCATCACCACAAGAAACTGAACCACATCAAACAGAAGCAGCAGAACACAGAGCAGGTGCTACCACACTGTCACAGCATCCCTGTCGAGCTCTGTTGCTTGCTCTTCCTTTCTTTCTTCACAGCACAGAGGAAGAGACACACAGAGAATAACAATGAGCTGATGGTCAGAGCACTTTACATTGCAAGATGCTACTTGTTGCATCTCTGCTATTAAAGCACTTTCAAATTAGAAATAAGCTTCAAAGCCCTGTGACTTTCAGAGCTCTTGAGTTGCTGAGTTATACAGCACATATGTTCTGTGATGCATTAGTGAGGGAGGCAGCAAAGGTATTTTGGGAATCAGTCCCTTCCTATTAAGAAGGTTTGTCTCTGAAGCAGTGTTCTTGATGAGGCTGTCATGGAGAGCTTGCTCTTCTCCCTGGACACTGTCACTTGCAGAATTTACCTTGTCCTGTTGGGCTGATGAAGGGATAAGGTGACACTGGCAGCTAAGGCAGAATTACAATTCTCTGATCATTCTCTAAGCACTTGTGCTTTGAATGATTTATCACAAACGACATCTTTCTCCAGAGCCCTCATGTCAATGCTCTTGACTTTTGTGAAGAGCCTTCTGCCCATGTCCCTCGGCCCTTGATGAGCTCTTGGGTTCTCTTACATATCTGAGCTGAAAATAGGTTTTTTTGTCTGCTTTAGGAAATGATTCTGAATTCCTACTTCTATGCCGGTATTCTTTTAGGGAGTTTAAAATGGGAGTGGCTTCTGGTTTAAAATAAAATAGTTTTATAAGCAATTTATTGAATATTTTCCTCTCAATTCCAAAGTAGTTTGGAAGCCCAGAAAGGTTCCTGGCTTGAGTTTGGACCTAGAACCATGGACATGATCAGAGAAGCAAGGAGTCTGTGACTGTCCATCTCTCCTCCAGACCCACCAAAGTCCTACTCAGGCACTTTCACTAGTGCTAGTCAGACACTGGGGTTCCTGCAGTACTCCTGAAAACAGTATTTTAAGGCCAGCCCCTCATGCCCTGGTGGCCACACTTTATGTCGTTCTGCTGTGTTTTAGGCAGGAGAACCTCTCTGATATGTGTGTATCTGCCTGTTGTCACTCCTGCACCTGGTAACCTGTGAGTCAACAGACTGGTTTCAACTCCCAGATGGTCTGTACTTCTTTACCTCTGTGAAGGAGGGAAGTCAGGTGGAGGAGGGAGATCCAAGCAGTCTCCTATGTATATCCACAATATATTGTTATCTGTTACTTGCACATACATGTTGCTAGATGCTTGAGAATCTGTATGGGCAAAAGGCCTGAATGTCTCAGTAGGACAAGGACTCAAAGATCACAGGTAGTGGGGAAGTCTGGTGTCATTCCTCCCAGTGTTTGTACAACTTCCCAAGCTTTTGTGTGCCGGAAGAACGAGTCCCCAGATCAATTTACACTTTGCAATTTTGCAGATCCTTGACGAGTGGTTTGGTCGGACGGTCATCTGCTCCTGTGTGAAGCTCAGCTATGACCATGCACAGAGTATGATTGACAGCCCTGGGAAGGTGCTGTCACCTGAGGAGCTCCCCCCTGTCTCACCTCAGCACTCGATAGCCGAGATCCAGGAGGCTGTGCTGAACCTGCACCGAGTTGCGCAGCAGCTGCGCAGGCAGCGCTTCACCGAGGGAGCCCTGCACTTAGACCAGGTGAGTAAGTCCAGCCCCTTCAGGCTTCACCAAAACAATTTCACCTTGCACTCTCTAAGAATTTCCTGGCCAGTCTAAAAACTTGAAGGGTAAAATCAAGGCTGGAACAGAAAGGCAGGTTTGAGTGCCAATGTCTTCTTAAGAGCGGCATCAAATCATTATGTATCATAAGCACTAAGTAGGATGAAAAGAAAAAAATGCTGTTTTTTAAGGAGTGATCCAATTTCCAACATTTTTCAAAATCTTAAAACCCTGTTGGACTGGGTAAGTAATTCATACAGTGAAACAAATCATGACAGTGTCATTCATTATCATGCAGTTCAGATATTAGTGCACATTTCACTGGGAAAGGCTCATCCTCCACATTTCTTTCTGTGCTTGCAATATTCTTGTTTTCCACAGCTTTCATAGCAGTTCTCTGTGCTGGGAAAATGGCTAAATGTTATCTAAGCTAATACTTGTAAGTGTTGGGTGTGTTTCAGAGGAAAAAATGTTAGTGAGGAGGTTTTCTGTCTGGGGTGATTTAAATAATCTTGTATCAGTTAGTGGTATGTGTCATTTCTGTTTTACGAGGCGGTCCAGATGTTTTAGACTATCACAGCAAAAAGTACTTTTGCATGATGTTCAGCTACTCTAAGGTGGCTTCTGATAGCTTTTGTGGAAAAGAGGTTCCAGTAATTTGTAGAACCCAGTGGTCTTCCTGAGCAGGAGACAGAATAATCTCTTAATATAAGGAAGCTCTATTGTTTCATTTTGCAAAATGAGTGTGAGTCAACATAAGGATATTGCTGAGAAAGGAGCTAGGAGTGGTGTAAACAGGGCTATTGTATGTAAGACATATGTTGTAACCCTTCCATTTTACTCAGCATTGTACTGTTGTCTCCAGTTGCAGGAAAGTCTAATTTTAGAGAAATCATTGCAGAGCAACAGGAGCAAGAAGTGTCTATAATCTGTGACCTTCCCCAACAGAGCACACAGCTTATTCTGGTGAAGCTGCTGTGAAGAGGAGGCAGTGTGCTTTCCCCCATGTCTGAGATGGACAGAATGACAAATTTGTATCTTGAGTTTCAGCAGAGGACTTTTTATTTTAGGATAAACCTTCTGCTGTGGGCAGTGTGGTGTCTGAGGCTATCTTGCCTACATCTGTTGTAGGAAGTCTCGGAGGGTTGGTTCAGCACACCTAAGTGAGCCTGAAGCAAGGACATTTGCTTAAGGTCCCCCTAAATTAATTTTAAAACTATATTAAAATAATTTTTGGAAATCAAACTTCCACTTGAAGTTTTCTTAAACTTCTTTTGGAACAAAAACTTCCTTCTTTGAGGTTTAGCATACAATGGCTAATAAACTGGCCTTTATTTCCAAGCACATCCTGAATGCTAGAGAAACATAAAAACCACAGCTTTTGCATGAGATTAGCTGCCTGGGAAGCCTTGGAGGTATCTGGCTTGGAAAAAGAGTCCATGGGGACTGGGAGCTGTGGCCCAGAAAGATCACCAGTTGTCTTCCACAAGTCACTGTTACAGTGTAGTGCTGAGTGCTCACTGTGTGCCCCTGAGTTGAGTTACCTGTTATCAAACTAACCTCAGGAGAAATATGTTTTAAAACAGCTGTGACATTTTCAATGGGAGGATTTGGCCAGGGAAGCATCCTGTTCCAGTGATAGCCCATAAAAGATTAGCTGTGTTTTGTTTTGCTCTGTGCTCCTACAGAGGAGCCATTAAAGAGGACATATTGGAGCATCATTTGTGAGTTTGGGATTAAAAGCCACAGCTAAGGGCACCAGAGGCAGTTGATTGCTGCTCAGCCTAGTTCCCAACCATCATGATAAACTGAGTTATATCTCACAAGTGGCACTTTACACTGTGCAGAATCTCTCTCCCTTGGCAAGAATGTCAAAGTAATGGTCTTTGAGAAGAAAGTGTATTTTAGATCAAGGGACACTTTCACCACACTTAGTTGAGCCAAGTACTGCCCTGATAGCTTTATTTTGATAAACTGCACCCTCCCCAGCCCATGGAGGAAGTGGTTGCTCTAAGGGCTGAGTATGAACAGTGTGTGAGGGACAGGTTTGTGGACATGGCCAGTGGCATATGGCAGGACAAATCAATCTGTGTCTTTTAATAGAAGCAGACAAATTCCTCTGCTATTGCTTCCCCAGTTCCCTGAGTTCCCATGGGCCCAGCTGTGTGCCATGTCCCACTTCCAGCCCCAAGTGAGCAAGTGAGGGTGGGTCCAAATGGGAAACACACCTTTCTAATCACTGGACCTCTCACTGATTTCCTGTTGAGTAATGTAAATCCTGAACAATGGAAGACAAACTCCAGCAGGAAGCTTGGGGCAATGAATTATCAGATTCCAAATAAATATGTGAGTGAAGGAAATTATCATCTCACAGTTTTAAGGGAGGGGGTGGCTGGGCATGGATGACTCCTGTGCTTGTTTTTCCCAAGAAATATGAGCCCTCTTCCTCTACATTGTGTTATGTTTGAGAGTTCTACCATAGGGTAACTCCTGATTGAACAGTGATGAGGTTTTTTGCTTACTTCCACCCTGTCATTTTTCAGTGTGAACTGTTCCTGTGTTTCCTGTTGTTAAGAATATCCTGGGTGAAAGAATCTCCCATCCTCCTTTGCCATTGTCTGTGGTGGCCTTGGGCTGGTGTTCTCCCTGTCTGCCTGAGTTTTCTCTTTGGAATGATACTGATCTGTCCCATAGTATCCATGGGATACCCAAAACTAAGAACATTTCTCAGATTAAGCCATTCATGGGCATATCTTTACAACAGCAGAAATATTGGCTGGCCAGGGAGCTCCTTGGACCTGACACAGGCTTCAGTAGGATGCAGCAGTGTCAGGCTGGTCCTGCTGGAGTGAGAAGAATGTTTCCTCTTTGAATGTCACTGCTGAACTTTTATGACCTAATGTGAGAGTGGCATCTGCTTGCCCAAAGTTTTATCTTTAAGCAGCAATTTTAGAAGCAGGAATCTCCATAGCTCAATGGATGAAGAATATACATATATATATTTTATAATAACTTAGGAATTACATATCTGGGTCACACAGAAGACCATGAGACATTACAGAGATAGTACACAGTCTGGAAAGCTTAGGATTTGTGGGCTCAGTGTCAGTGTATGTGTGTCTCTTGGGCTGTGTAATTTTGAATTCCTGCTTTAGTTTAATCCTGGCCATGACTTCAACCTACATACCTGTGACCCACTCTTTCCCCCCCCTCCCTAGTTCCTTTCATGCCTCTGCAGAGATCTGGGAATCCTGCTGGGATTGCAGGGAATTCTACTGCATTGGACCTTGAGTCTGAGGACCTTGTTTGCAACCAGAGCCACACATCTGTCATTCCTTGGGGATGCAGCTGTCCCTATAGGCCCCTTCTGGGGCTTTTTCCCTAGAATATGGTTTCCTGTGCTGCCTGCCAGCTTCCTAGTTCCAAAAAGCAGCTGAGCTGAGTTTTGAAGGTTTAAGGACTTTGCACCTTCAACAGCTAAGAAGCTTATGAAACTTTGTCCACACAGACAGAGATTAATGTATTCCTTTTCCTTCTCATTCAAAGCTGCAGCTTTTAGGTGCAAAGGCAAGAAGTCTTGTATGTGACTAAGAAAAAATGTTCAGGTATTTACAATATTGTCTTGCCCCCCCAACACCTCCTTCCTGCATAGGACCGTGAAATGCCACCCCTGTTCTGTCCTCTCACAGCTCCTGGTGTAACCAGTGTCTAAATTGGAGCAGAGATCTGACCTGGTTTAAAAAGCAAAGTGAGCACAACCCACAGCTTTCCCGTTTTTTTTTTCCTGGCCAGGTTACTTTGAAGCTGGATCACTTCCCCAGCCCACAGCTTTTAGAAACACTAGCCAGAGAATCAGATAGAAACTTGCTTTCAACAAAAACCATCAAGTTTGCAGAAAAGCTCCTTAGCTCCAGCCTGCCTAGAGGAGACGTACTGATAAATGGTTCTCTTTTGGCCTCAGCAGTTTAGAAATGAATCACGAGGACAGATGCCTACGGGAAGACAGGTTAAAAAGGATTTCTGTGCCTTTTTAAAATGAGAATACCCCAGGATGCTGATCTGTCTCTATGACAACTGTCTGTGAGCTGAGCATTTCCTTTTGTTGTGCCAGTGATTCTACCTTTACCAGCACACTTACACCTGGGTGCTCGAAACATCAGCATTGACCAAAGTTCCTTGTGAGAACAACCCAAAGTACATTTGCATTGTACCAGTTAGTGGCAATGAATTGTTGGCTAGAATAGCTTATCTCCTTGTTTTCTGCAAAACAGACATTCAGCTTTGCAGGTGTGTGGGAAAAGGGAAGGAAAAAAAAGGACAAAAATGGCAAAGATGAGAGTGTTACACAAGTTCAGGTGTTGAATTGGTAGTGAAATGGTCTCGCTTCTGCTTGCTCCCAGCTTGTGTATGATGCCATTGTCTTGTCATGTGAGCAAGGGTTGCTGTTCCCCGTGGATCTGTATTGTTTTGAGTAACTGAGTGGTAGTGAAAATTGTATTGTTGTAGCTCTGTAGCACACTGGAGACATATGGTCTTGTCCCGTGGCTGCTGGGGATAAGGAAATCAGTGATCTTTGAGAATAGCTTTGTTTAAGACTGGTGGTACTGCTAAAGTAAGAGAACATTTAATAGAGCCCCAGAAAATATAGGGAAACAAACACAAAGGTCCCAAACACCAAGATATATGCAGAATGCCAGCTCCAAACCACTCAGGTATATGACATACAGGATTTAGTAGCCAGCTCTGGATAGTTTTTGAAGCCCTCAGAACCTAGTCTGCCTACTTAATGCAGTTGGCTTTGAGAAGTTGACTCAAGCCACTCACACATGGAGAGTGAGGAGTTGGAAGGACACTGCATGTGCAGGATGTGACACTGTATGTTGGGAATTTTTGTTTTTGGTTGTGGCTAATAGGATAGGACACAAACATTTATTTTTAGACAGTTGCTCTTGCTAATGCTGTTTAATTGTAAATCTCAAGAACCACAAATTAATTACTCTCATTATTAAAATTTTCCAGTACGAGCAACTGCTGGAAATAATGATGGGAAATTGTTTTGTCATATTTCCTGCCTCATATCTGTATAGTAAGCATTCAGGTCTTTTATTCTTGCTTTGTGAAAGAAATAAATATTTCTACCCTGTTTAAACAGTCATTGTGTGCAAAATACAGTTAATTAGTATATGAATGGAAGACTTAGGGTTGGAAGAAGTGTTTAGATAGGACAGAAAAGGTCTATAATGTTGCACAGGTGTCAGTCTGAGGTGTTTCCTTTAATAGCATGTTCTGAATTTATGTCTTAAAATGCTGTTGGGGTAGAAAGGTTCATCCTGGCTTGAATACTCCCTGGAGTGATCCTTAGGTTTTCTGTCCAAGGCTACTGTATATACTACCCCTGCACACTGAGTGCATGGGCTATTCAAGGGAGGAGGAAGTGGCTTTGCTCCAGCCCCTGACTGGAGCAGGAGGAGGAAATGACTTTGCTCCAGCCCCTGACTGGAGCAGGGGCTGCATCTCTTGTCAGTCTCAAAAAGAAAGTTGTGGTGCTCATTGCATGGCATGTGATGTTGCTACCAAATTCATCTCAGATTTGGTTCCATCAGGGTAGGTTGAGGCTGGGCACTTGGCTGTGGCGCAAGAGAAAATCCAAAAGACTCATCTATAAAAGCCTGAAAACTGCTCTGATACCTCCCTTAAGAGGCTGTTACAGCAACAGTGCATGAACATGACAGCAGAGGCAGGGTGGGCAGTATGTATGGGGCTGTGAGATAAATGAAAACTCAGACTGACAAGGAGCTTTCACTATTCACTTCCTATCACAATTCCACCATTGTCTGCTCCTTCTCTTTGATGTCTGGTTAAAGAGACATCACTGAAACCCAGAATGGGGACAGCAGGTGCTATATGATCATTATGGATAGTTGCTTTAACTGTGTGATACATAAGGCAGCTGGGGGAATGTTGGATGTACTTGGAGATTAATTTCCTTTGGGGATTTTATGTCTTTTGCATAGTCCCAGTTAATACATCAAAACGAGCATCTGAGGCCACAGCTTCCTGCTGGGGAATGCTGCTCTTCCTGCAGGAGTACCCAAAATGCATGTGCAAAGGTGTGTCAGAAAAGTGGGGAGGATTTTCAGCATGTCTTCCCTACAATACCACAGAGGAACATGGTGCTTGGCAGGAAAATATGAGATGTCACTACTGTGGTCCAGAGCAGCTATGGCTTAGGTCGGGAAGTTTGCACACACACTGAGGATCCACATGGGATGGAAGTGTTATGGGATCATGTTATAGAGGGGGGGGTGTGTTGGCTGAGTATCTCCCTGCTTGCATGGGGACGTTTGCATTTCCAGGAGGTTTTAAAATAATTTGATTAAATTAGGATTTTGAGTGGAAAGCTCTCCGAATCTAGTCTTTTGCCCTGGGATTTTAATGAAATCTTCCCAGGGGTGTGAGTAGGATTGATGTCCTCGCACACGTCCCGCCGTTCCGCGATGGTTCTTTCAGAGCCGAGCAGCTGTGTCCCAGCAGGAGCAGGTGGTGAAGTGGTCGAGCTGGCTCCGACAGGAGGGGAGAGTCGGACACTGGAGCACAGGGCTCGGCTGTGGAGCATTGTGCTGGGAGCCACTGCAGCCAGATGTCTGGGCAAACACAGCCAAGAAGGAGCTCCCCACACAGTGGTGCTCTGGCATTAATTTACCATCAGTAATGCAAGAGTAGGTTATGACTTTATTCTTCCTAGAGAAAATATTCCAGCCACTAGCTCTGGTGATGTACGAGTGGTTTTCTTCTAAACAAACACAGCTTAACCCTTGAGTTTTATTATATCTATCACAGATGTGCAAGCTGAGAAACTTCTCTGTAAAAAACAGGTCTTTTGCTTTAATTTTGAGATGCTGTGTGACACAGCAGAAGTGTTAGTTGTTCTTTCACCTGCTAGCCTCAGAGCAAGTATCAGAGGGGAGGCTAGCTCCATCCTTCCAGACGATGGGAATGGTATGAAGAGGTGAAGCAGTTGCCTGAGCTCACATGGTGTGTTGGTGGCAGAGCTGGCAGGACTTTATCTGATTCCCCTGCCAAATCCAGTGCCTTGGGCCAATGCTGGCCATTCTCTTCATCTCAAGTTTATTACTGACAGCTATTGAATAAGAACTGGTGCTTCTTTGTTTCTGCTGTGTATTGTTGGCCTAGTTAAGGACAGGGTTTTTTTATCCTTGTTCCCCAGCAGATACGTCTCACAGTTCAGAGCAGAGAAACAAGGAGGGCTGAACTGTGGCCAGCACATCTCTGCAGTGCAGAAGCAATTGCTGTGTTTCAGAAGTAGCCTCTCTCTCCATTCTTTTCAGTTCTTGGGCTTTGCCTGTATGTGCCAGGACCGAGCCAGTGGGCTGCTGTCCCATGGAAGTCCCTCCTGCTTGCCTGAGACAGAGTTGCAGTGGGCAGTACATCATTAGACCTTCCAAATTGCTTGGTTTTTTCTGTTGATTGAATCCAGTTGGTGATCAGCCATTGTAGAAGGGGGGTGGGCTAGCAGTCATCACATGCTGACCTGCAAGCAAGGTTGAAGGTGTTTTGGAAGCACTCCAAATTCACATGTGAAGTACACATCTCTTGGTTCTGTGGATTAGCTGCTCACAGATGGGTCTTGCCTATGCCTTGTGATAGACAGCCTGGTGTCATCTACTCATGGGGCCCTCAGACAGTGCCAAATAGCATGTCTAGGGGAAATAGAGGGCATGTGTGTTGGCTTAGTGTGGTGGAATGTGTCCCAAACGTGATGCTGATAGCTCAGGTGAATGGAGGACTCAATGCTTGATCCAGCTGAGCAGGCTGCTCACTGATATTTTTGATGTTGATAGGGAGAGTAGTGGCTTCTGCTGGCTATATTGAAAAAGGTTCAGGGTGGAAAAACTGGTTCTTAATGAAGCAGAAACAAACTGGTTCTTCGGTGTCTCTGATAGCTAGGCAAATAAAACCCAGGAAAACACATGTTTGTGTAGAGGTGCATGTGGGGTCAGTGCTGAGAGGAAATTCTTATTTTACAGTTTTGCTGAGGAAACAATCCTTGCTCTGAGAGTCTTGCCCCCCACTTGATGGTGTTTTTCTTCCCTGGTGATGAACAGACGTCATCAGAAAGTCTCTTGTTGTTCCAGATCCTGCTTATCACGTATTGGAACAAAGACTTGATGAGGGGTTTTTTTTCAGGTATTAATTATAGTTGACTGCATGGCTAATCCATCATTCTCTTTAGATGGAGTCACTGGGTGTTGACTGATGTAACTGCAAATGTGATCAGTCTGCCGTAGGTGAAGATGTAGCAGCTCTTTGAGCCATTTCAGTTTCACCCAACAGTATATGGAAGAAAGGCTAATTGTATAATGACAAAAGACAACGTTTGGAAGGAGATGAAAGATTCTGACATTACAATTCTATGATTTCTCATTTCAATTCCAGTGTGAGAAGGGAAAAAATTCATGGCCACAACTCATTTTATCAGGTGTTTCTGGGCATGATCACTCCTTCTTGAGTCCTGGGATATTTTATCTTTTGTCATTCATAGCACATGGATGCTGAAGTACAAAGAAGCTCAGAAAGCACCTGTGGTTTTCATAGCCCTCTGAAATGAGACTACAGGAGCCTTAGCCAAGATCCCAGCAGCTGAGCTGAGGACAGAGCTGATCTTGCCCTGTCTGAGGAAACCAGTGCCTGCTGAAGTCCACTTCTGGGTTTATCTTTAAACGTTCCAAGTACAAGCTCACATCTTCTGAAATTATATGTCCTGTTAAAGTTTGCAGTGATTCATTTGGAGTGCATTTTGTTGAGCAACCTCTTGGGTTTGTTTTGAAAAGAAGTGGCTTTGAATCTGTCTTGAGTAGTCTGGATCGTTTATCTTGCCCTTTTCTGCATCTTCATGTGGTAACAGGGAAGTTGTTTAAGCACACAAACATGATTCAGAGTATGGATTTTCCCTGAATATGGAATTGCGTAAAATGGGAGCATGAAGCATGACATCTCAGATAAGGTTGTTGGTCTACGTTGTGCTTGTTTCCTTAGCTGGGATTTGAGGAAGACCTCCTCCCTGAGTGTGCTCATTCTTTGTGCACCTCTGCATTTACTTGTGGGAGACACATGCCCTATTGTTTCCTGCTTCCATCTTGAGGCACAAACACCCATTTCTCCCCAAAGGTGTGTATTCACAAGTTGTGTTGTCAACACCTTAAACCTGCCAGCACTACTAAACTTTGGCCTCTGAAGGAAGCATATTTCTATTTTGGATCTCATATGATAGCTAGTATCTTGCATTTTTACTGATTAGTTACCAACCAAGCTGGCCACAGTCCATTGCCCATATGTGATGGACTGCCATTAAATTGGTGGTCACTTGAAAACTAGACATGAGGCAGAAAGAAAGTAGCCTCAAGAGTTTGTTTGACTCAAGTGGCAGGAGGGACTTGAGACATCTGGAAGAAACCAGCCATGTGAAATCACTGTGGAGGGGTTTTTGTGGGTAATTCCTTTAACTGGGCTTGTTTCTGTCACAGAAATACAAACTAACCAAGCACTCAGTCTTGTGTGTTTTTTTTGTAAAAAAACAGCCTAGCTTGAATACAACAAAATTTAATTTGTGCTATTCTTGACAGTTGAAGTAAACCTGCCCTGGCATGGGTTTGATCTGTCTGATCCTGCAGAACTGGGGGGCAGCAGGGCTGTCACTTACTGGGTGTCTCATAGCGATGCTGAAAAATTCACAGTCCCGTGAGTCAGCAGAAGGTTTTGCATTAACTTTAGGGTTGTAGTTTCACCTCAATTTCAAGGTCTCTGTTCTAATCTCAAGACTACCCTTGCTTTTCTGAGGAACAAACTCCTTTATTCAGCTTGCACTTTATTTCTGATTAGCATGTTAGAGTAGAACTCGACCCACAATAGTGGGAAATAAAATGCTTAAATAGCTAAAATGGGATTTAAAAAAATGCAATTTATTAAATGATTTCTCAGTCATTGATGTGTTTAGCAGGTATAGAAGACAAAATGAACTAAAACAGGCTTTGGCATTTCAGAAAGTGAGTCATTTTTTCTGTTGCATCATGTGTAAACTTTTCCCTACTCATGTATGTATGGTTGAAATTACTTTGAGGTTTTGAATTCTCACTTCAGCTCTCTGTTTTTCATTATTTTCAAACTATGAAATGTAAATGCTGTGCTCACATTGCCTTGCTGTTTAGTTGTTTTGTTTTTGGTTTTTTTTTTAATAAGACAGTGGGCAACATATAGGTGGTTAAATGAGCTGGGGAGTTACTGGTTTCTCATGTTTATATAGGAGTAAAAGGCAGGTATATTGATGGATCCATGTCATTGTTCCAGCAGGAGCTGCTAACAAATATCCTTTACCTAGGGGGCCAACCTTGAAATCCTTTGGCAGTGTGGTCATCTCTTTTCAGATTCCCAAGCATTTATAGAGGTTCCTTGAAATCAGTTTAAAGACCATGAACGTGGTGCGGTTGCAGCCAGCTGAGATAGTAAACGGGTGTGTCTTTCCTTAAGAGAGTGCAAGGGAGTACTCTGAGGTTCTCCGTGCTGGAAGAATGCTATTGCTCAGAATCCCAGGAGTTCTGAGATAAGGAGTAAAGCAGACAGTGAGTATTGGGAGATACCAGATGGAAATATGGTGTCTGAATGGAGTTTCCACAGGCCAGGCCCAGCACAGAAGCCAGTTGGTCTCCACATGCTAGGACCAACAAGATGTTGTACATATTTCTTGGGATGAAGAAATCCAGCAGACAGAGGTGTGTCAAACCTGTCCTTGTGTGCCCACTTCATAGGGAGAAATGGATACTCCTTAGAGAGTGAACTGGATGACATTGGATGACCTTGTTTCTTCAGAGTTCACAGCTGCCACTTGCAGCTGAGCTCTGCAGGGGACAGAGGACTTGCCCCAACCCCAAGCAGTTGGACAAAGTAACATCACCTGGGCATCATGCCTTCAGGAAAATTGTCTGTAAATTACTTTAGACCCAGCATTGAGAATCAGTAGTTTTGTCACAAGTAGCCTTTGTCATAGTGGTAGCACAGCGATGGGTACAAAATACAGTTCAGAGGAGGAAGATTTACCGAAAAGATCTTGAATGGCCAAGAAATGGGTGCTACTAGAGGCTTTTCTCCCAACCCTCATTAATTTTCATTGTGAAAGAGGGAAGAGTTTATAGAAGGGTTTTTTGTTTGTCTGAAATAAAAAAAAACCCCAAACCTTTCATGTACCTGTTGCCCCAAATGTTTTTAGAACTAGTGTGCAGCTGCACAGTCTGCCTTGTCTCATTAGAAACTGGCTTGATCTTCAGTCTTGGCAGATTCCATGAGAGTCTAAGAGATCTATTAGAAGGATCAAAGGTGACTCTATGGTATGAGAGAGTAGGAATCTCTCAGCTTACTGAATGTCAGCTGTGACTGCACTGCCTGGCATGTGTTGTGTCAAGACTCAGCAGTTATGGCACGCTGGAAATGTAAAACTGGAAAGGGCTTTAGGAGCTGATCCTTTCCTTTTCCTGGTACGTAGTAGGAGCTCAACTGGTAGCAGTCCTGTGCTGTGTTTGTTGCTGCTCTGTCACTGAGCCTTTGTAGTTGCTGGGACTTGTGAAGCCAGAGCAAGTTGCTCCCCATGATTTTCACCCTCCAGCCATGTAGGTAGAAAGTGTGTGAATGAAGTTGCCGTTGGACCTGACACTCACGTGTCCCCAGTTAGTCATTGCTTGGAATCTGAAATGCTAAAAGCCTGCAGAAACCTTGCAGGGAACTCAGCTGAGTGTGCCAAGGTCCTCTGGGGTAGAGTTCAGCAGTCTGAAGGGCTCACCTGATTACAGCAAGGTTGTCATGCAGACTGACTCACACGAGATTATCTTTGATGTCATGGAGTGTTCCTTGCCATTACAGTTGACAGGACAGTTGGTCAGAGCACGGTAGTAACGTGGGTTCAATCCCCCTATGGGCCATTCACTTAAGAGTTGGACTTGGTGATCCTTGTGAGTCCCTTCCAACTCGGAATATTCTGTGGTCCTGTGACAACCTGCTGGCTGCAGTTGTGATGGGGTTTTACTTGCTGGGGTGTGAGATGCCCTGTTGTGCAGTCTGGGCAGCACAGCTGGATGCTCCTATGGCTTGTGGCATCACTGTGGGCGAGTGGCACGGCTGAGCCCACCAGTGTGGGCAAAGCCTAGCAGGGCCCTTTGCTCTTCAGTTTTAAGTGAGGATTTCAGCTTTAGATTGGATTTATGGAAAGCAGCATGAGGTTTGGTTTACAGAAGAAAAACAAAAATAGTCTTTTCAAAAAGCAATTTGTTTCTGCTTTCTGTGAGCAAGGCTTCCAAACGGACTCGGTCAGTTCTGCAGTATGATCAACAGGACTGGAAAAAAATACCAAGTGAAGTAACACAGTGGCTGTGGTAAACATGAACTGGGGCCTTGGAAGTAGCTAATGGCATACCACAAAAGAGTCTCCTTTCACCCACCACGGACGGTGCCAGCAGCAAGCACTGCCAGCGCTGGCGTCTAGCAGAGGAAAGCATCATTTGGCTCCCTTTTGGATTTCATTACTCTTCCTGCACTCCCTCCTGCTCACAGCAAAAGCCTTTCCAGTTGTAAAGAAGCGAATTAACTGCCTTGGTGTCAGTGATGGATGAGGCGCTTTCTCCCCTTCAAAGAGCGGAGCCGTGCCGGTGAATGCGGCATGGCGGAGTTGAAAAGTCCAAGCGGAACAGGAGAGCTCGTGTGGTGACCCAGCTGTCAGGCAGGACACCCTGGGGACGGCTCCCACTGCTGCCCTGTGAGTGGGGAACAAAAACCACTCTCAGCACGCCCGCCCGGCCTCAAGGCTCTTTTTTTGTCTGTGTCCTGCTTTCAGTGGACTTGGGCACATCCCTGAGCACACAGCAGCTGTTTGTGCGGGTTCAGGGAGCCTCAAAGGCTTTCACAGGGAGCTCCTCCAGGCTGCACAAAGCAGGGTTACCACGCTGGTACTTGGGAGATCTCCTCTCAGGCGTCCATGGCTAATCATATTAAAGGTGACCTCGTGGGCAGTGCTCTCCATTGTTGCCATATGTTTTGTCCAGTGCTTGAGTGATGTTGTGCATTGGAATGTATTCATGCGTCGCCTAATTTAATCACCAGGCTTAATCCCCTCTCCTGTTCTACACCCTTAAAATTTACTGGCTCCTTTCTACCCTCCCATGCATTGTCTGGGTCTCCTTCACAAGCTAATACCAATGCCTGGAGATATTTTTATTTATTTATTTACTTTCAGAAAGTATTTAAAAATATAATCTCTATATAAGCCCAACAACCTCTCCAAAGGGAGAGCAAACACAGTGGATGCTCTAACAGGCTGATCCTTCTTCCCTGTGGTATTTTCCTTCCAGCTTTTCCATAAAGAAATTAGGGATTAGGCTCATGGGTTTAAAAAAAAATAAAAATAGTACGAATGGAAAAATTACTGAGAAAGCGATGTGTCTCCTTTTAATATTGTTGGAATAAATAACTAATTTTAAGAACTTGACTGTCTCTGTAAAGTATGGTGTTGGTTTCTCCCTTTAAAACTTATGGCTTTGGTATGGACAATTCCTGTTCCAGGGCTGACTGTCAAAATTAACCCAACAAAGACCCACATCCATTAAAAAAAACCTGGAAATCTGGAAAGCCTGATTTATGCAAGGCTACTGCAAAACTCAGAGCTCTGCAAGAGCTGCTGTGCTCCACGGCAGAGAAGCATTTCTAGGGAGCAGGCCTTTGCAGAATGTCTTGTAAGGATAATTTCTAAAGGTTTTGGTAAGATTTCGCTGCTCCAACTGATGCTGCCTTGTGGAGGGGTATGTTAAAAGTGGGAATTTGAGATTCAGTTGTGTTGTGACTTCCTTTGGTGTGGATGGGAGCAGTGCTGGCAAGGGAAGACTGTGATGAGATTTTAGGGTGATACACACAGGTTGCTTGTATGCTGAACTCTAGGGGCAGGAAACCTTATACTTGCTGAGGCAGATTGTTAAACAACCTCATGCTTTGGTTCATCTCTTAGATTCTCCTGCTCCACATACAGCATGCTGGTACCCACACCTCTAAACACTGGAATACATCCTGGATGTCTTTGAAGCCTTAAACATAGATTGTACCTGAATTACAGCTTTGAGTTTCCCCCTGTGTGTGGGTGTGCACAGGCAGACGTGGGATCCCTGCAGCTGTGTTCTCACACATGAGCTTGCTGGTCTTCTCTGACTGTGTATGTTTTAGGTTTGATGGAAGGAAGGAGGGATGACATAAAAGGTTGCAGATTTGTGACTGGTTTTTAAAATAGTTTTAAAATATTATGTATCTTCATTTTAAAGAAATGAAATACTGCTTGGAAACCACTGCTACTGAACATAAACCATGTTGAGCCCCTTACATATGTTTAGTCACAGTACAGAATAGAGGGTTGTAACAGCCTGCTGTGAACAGCACTGGAGGAAGATTCCCTGATCCTACCCCCACACTCCAACCCAGGGATCCACAGCAGCATCATGGGCTCTGACATCAAACTGGCCCTACAAAAATGCTGTAGAATTTACACCTTTTCAGTGTGAACCTTGCCAGAGCCCTTTCTGTAGTGCCTGCATGCAGAAATTGCTTCTTCTCTGAAGCGCAGCCGTGTTGAAGCCAGAGGACAGCTAGCCATGGGTTAGCTGGAGGGCAGGGTGCCTGTCCCACTGCCAGGGGGTCTGGGCTTGCTGGGACAAGTCTCCTGGCCACTGCCCACTCCTGCTTCCTTCTTTTTCTGTGACAGAGGAGCCTGGAGCCTCTAGGAAAATGTGGGCAGGAGCAGGTTGCTGCCAGAATTCAACCATATCACAACCAGCCTCTTCCAGGGGAGTCCAGCAGTTGTGCTAACAGCAGCAACTCTTGCTGTCCATGGGAATGGAGAGAGATGTCTTTGGAAAGCTTTGGATCTCGTACTCATGCACTGAGCAACTGTGCTTAGACATGCCACGGGATTTTGGTGAAGTCAGGGAAAGAAGGTCATGGCACACTGGTCAGGTCCCTGCACTGACCTGTGCCCAGGGAGGACGGTGCCAGCACTGCTGTGGTGGGCTATGGAGTGGTGTTCTGTGGTATGCAGCCTTAGCAGAAGATGCTCTGCAGCTCTGAGTGTGTATGGCAGGAGATGTCTTCCCATCCCCATGCTGTAACAGTGTCAGGGGAAAAAGGTGTGACCAAGGACACGGCGCAGCTGCCTGCAGTCCTGGCAAGTTGTAACATACTGCAAGAAAGTCTAGGCTGTCCCCAGAGACTGAGCAAAACTTGAGTCAGCAGCACTAGGTCTGGACTTCAGGACTGCCAGGTATTTCACAGCAGCACCCCAAGGGATGGGAGAGAATGGTTTGTCTGTCAAACTGAGATCCGTGTGGTGTAATCAGGGTATCCTGCTCTTCATAGTCCCAGTTTAATGGGTTGCATATATAACTAAACCTAGAAATACTGTTGTGATCACTGTTGTTACCTGGTAGAGCTCTTACCTTGTCAGCACAGGGGCTGTTCATATTTTAATGGGTTTATCTCTTGTATGGAGGGTATTACAAGCTTTCATCTGTCTTCCAGTGAGACTCTCCGGAAATCCCTCCAGGCATGAGGCAGTACCTGGGTGCTGAATTAATCTGTGCTCCTGGATTCTCACAGCTCCATTACTGGCTTAGCAGGGGAAGTAGTTTGCATTAACAAACTTAAGAAAATAGGATTTGCTGTGTTTGATCTGCCCTCAGTTCCGTGTATCCTCCCAACAGCAATGACAAAGACTGGGCACATTACGGGAAGGCACTAAATAGTCATAGGGAAGACACAGAATAGGCTGATTTGTAAAACATCTGTCAACATCCTCCAGGGCTCATGGGGTGAGGGAAAGTTGTGCTATAGTCAGGTTCTCTAAAAGACACCAAACCTTTCTTCCTCCTGCCACATACCCAGACACATCTGCACTCAGGCTCTTACCTTGCCTTTCTCTGTGACTTGAGCCATTTGAAGAGAGCACAGTGTCACATCCTCCTCCAGGTAACCACTGCTGACTGCTCTGTCGCTGGCATGAGGCTGAGGCAGCTGTCAGAGGCCATGTGGTGCTTTGGGAAGGCTGTTTTTCCCCTCACTTCTCATCCAATGTTGCTGGTGTTCTTGGTCTTTTTCCATTGAAGAAACTGCCTGTGGGGCACCACCGTGTTTCCCTTGTGGTGCTGTGTGCCTTAGCAGAGCTGTGCATCCATCAGGGGCTGGATCTGACCTCTCTTTGGGAGCTGCTGACTTCTGCAACGCTGCTCTCTACTGACCACGGGCACTTGCAGTACAGCAGGGCCAGGCTGCTTAAACCTGGGGTCAGTAAGTTAAGACCTGTTTTCAGGCATGGCTGTCAGGTGTCTGAAATAATAGCAGTTTGGGGTAATAACCTGTTACCTTGTAGTACCCTCTAATAACAGCATACCAAGCAGCGAGTTTAGAGGGTTTCTACTTGGTTGTGTCACTTTTCATCTAAAGCAAATGTGGAACACACCAGTTCCTGTTCTTTCAAGCTCTCATATACCATTTTGGGACAGAAACACCTTAGGGATCTCTTTCTGATCAGGCTTTGTTTTTATCTGTCAGATCATGGTGGCATACATATGGACTTCCACACCACCCAACCTATGACAAAGCTGGTGTTGGTCCCATAGACCCCTCAGGTCCTGGCTGTAACTGACCAATAGGCCACAGGTACATGGCTGCAGAGAAATGTCCCTTTTTTGGCTGCTGGCACTGGTCAGCTTAGGGGAAATTTTATGTCAACTGTACCCCCAAAGTTCCTCTCCTTGTTAATGGTGAGAAATATTTCCTTTATTTCATGTGGTTACTTTAACTCACTTGGTTGGTCTGTTTGCTCCAGAATTTTCAGAGCAGTGGATGTGTTTGCTGCTCTGCCAGCCCCTGGTGGATGAACCAGGGATTCTGAGGCCCAGGATCTGTGTCAGTCCTGGGTATCAGTGGGTGCTGCTGGTGTCATTCTCTCCTTCTCTAGGCTCTGCACCAGCTGCAGATGCCTGCGGACTTCGGAACTGTAGTGTCAAGCAGCTCCATTTCCCACCTCTCTTCTCATTCAGCAGACCCAGATCTTGTCTGTTCCTGTTCACACCAGTTACAGATCCTTGTGCTGCTCCCTGGCCTCTGGCTGTTGGCCTCTGATCTCTCCTAGGGAATTTTAATCCTCTGATATGTACATGAGATCTGAGTGCTGCCCTCCAGCTATCAACTTCTTCATGGACACGGAAACTTCACTTGCCATCAACTCTTAATTGTTTGAGAAGGGACAGTCTTACCTCCCCAGAAGCCTCTGGGGTTGTTTCAAATTCCTGATTGCAGTCTACCTTCTTCTTCCTAGAGTCTTGATCATCCCCCTCTCCCAAATTCCTGCTTTCCCAAGTGAATTTCCATATATGTCAAGTAAAGAAGAGACCATTTGGGCTGGGCAGGATGAAATGGCTCTCCTCTTAACTGTTTCCTGCTAAGCCTGTAGTCATCATCAGTTTTCAAAATGCAAGAATTTTCTGCAGCCCAAAATCTCTTGTCTCAACTGAGGCTGGCAAAGCCCAGCTTGTGAGGGTTTTGTTACTGCACAAGGTGAAATCAGTGAAACTGTCTTTTGTCAAGCATGGATGGGACTGGGAGACACAAAAGAGCTGAGAATTCTTTAAAGGGAGGCTGGGAGACAAGCTCTGAGTAACAGAAAATGAAACAGCCAAGCAGTGAAACTTGGCATGTGTCTTGTTAGTGTCACATTTTTTTAATGTGGCATTTCCTAGGGATGTTTTGCTTCTATTTTCAAGTTGGTGTATGTGTAGAAAATATTTTAACTTTGCTGACAGTTCCCTAGTGGTCTGGGGCACTCAGTACAGTGTCACAATTTGTTAGCTTCTGAAGAAGGTATTTTTAATCCACAAATTTAAACTCTTCACAATTGTATAATCTGTATTTTAGTTTTGTGGTTTCCTAATCATCCATGTAGAGAATGAGTTCATCCAATTTATGAAATGTACGGAAGTATTCAGCTCTTCTTTCTAAATAAATCTGAATCCATTTCTTTGTGGATTGCGTCTGAAACCTCCAATGCAGGCAAGTGTGAATGCTTAAAAATAAACTCATTTGCCATTTATATTTTTGCCAAGTGGTAAAAGTTGTCTCATGCCCTTTCTAGAAAGGCTCTTCAGCTTTGACTTGCAGCTGTGACATAAAAGCCAAGGGTGTGATGCCAGCTTGTCATTTTGGTGACAACATCTGCCTGTCTTTGCAAAGGATCCAGCCACAGTTCTTCCTGGTTTTGCTGCGCTGCCTGACCACCCATGGCAGAGGTTTTGGGGGCCACTAGCCATCAATAGGGCAGCCCTCTTATGTGCCAGGGAATATGTGCTGGTGACTTCACTCCTGTGACAGGGAGACCCCCTCACTGCATCCCAGTATTGATGTTTGGAGAGCAAAAGCTGTTGCAGCCTATGGGATAATTTAGTAATAGCTTATTGTGGCTTTGGGTCCCAGGCTGGAAACCTTTGGGTTTCCGGATTAATTTAAGGGGAAGAGCTATCTTCTCTCTTCCATCTGTCATGTCAGGAATTCACTGGCTTTTCCCATGTTTTATGCAGCTGTATAATGCAGGCAGCAGCTAAGTAAATGACAGGATTTTAAAATAAAAGTATGCAGAGGGATTCAGACCAGAGTAATACCCCAAATGTGATTCAGCTCCTTCTCCTAGGCTGGACTGGGGTTTGATTTGACATTGTCCTTTGCCACATGCATGGATCTTGTAGCCTGTTAATGAAAGCAGTTTGCTGGCTAGTGTGCTGAGGGCATGGGGCACCAGGGACAGCTTCAGGAACCTCCTAGAGAGTTTAAACCTTCACCTGAAAATTGTGCTGTTAGGGATGGGGAGAAGGAGCCTCACTGAGGAGGCAGTAAGTGTGATGCACCAGTTTAGGACCAATTCATGACTTCCAACCAGTAGCAACAGCAGTCCCATAATCAGGTGCTGAGATTGGCCAAACATTTGCTGTCTACAAAGCCAAAAGGAAAGGGCTGCTCCAGCCCAGCGTGAGGGGTAACTTGTTGAGCTGGTAGCAAGTTTCCTTGTCTTTCCTCCTTTTTCCACTGTAGGACTTTTGGTTTGTCCTTTATTACCCCCATCCCGTCCTTACCACATGTTCTTCATCCACTACCCAGGGTCTTTCTCCAGCAATTTTGAGCTGCAGCACAAATAGAAAAGCTCGTGGAAGAAGTGCTTTGGTCTCCAGAGCAGCTTCTTTAAGTGAAAACACAGCTGTGAGGTTTGCAGCCTGTGCTGCTGTAAGGGCTCATCCAGCCAGCACAGCCAGCACCGCTGCAGTGCTTCCAGCACGCAGGAATTGGGAAATCCATTGTGAACAAGATTGAGTTTGATGGCCTGCGTGGAGGCAGATGGATGTATTTTTAAGGGATGAGGTGCCAGAAAACTGTGATTACGTTACTGGAGCATGGCTCATTTTTTGTGGTTTTAAAAGTGAGTGTCAAGACTTCAGGACTATTTCTTTTTCAGGTCAAAACTGAAGTTTGGGCGGGGCATAAAAACCTGCTTGATGACTAAGTTTATTCTTAAAAAGCTTTCTAGAGCTTGCTGGAGAGGGGAGCCTTTATTCCAACCCAGAGCAGATACCAGTCTTTAGGACTTCCATGCAAATGGGGTTAAAACTGATTAAGTGCCCAGAGTGAAAAAGAAGCCCTGCCTTTCAGGAGACTGTTTTCAGTGTGATCTTTAGATCCAGTTCCCTTATTTTGTCTCGGAGGCTCATATTCTGCCTTGCCTTCTTGCCCTGGGTGAACTCTTTCTGCTTGAATACCCCCCACATCAGTGGAATTACCTTGGCTGGTTCCAACCAAGGCTGCCCTTACATTGCCCTACAACTGGGACAGCTCAAATCTGTGACCTGGTTCCTCGGCTGAACCGATAATACCTCTCTGACAGAGTGCATGTGTAGAGAAAACTTTTCATCTCATGACAAAGGTTTGATGCTCAGAGCCAAGGCTGGGAACAGAGGATCCAAGCCAAGCCATTTACTCAAGGGACATGCAGAATTTGCCCAGTCAGGTCAATATAGGGACTGGCAGCGTTTCAGCAGCCAGAAGAGTGCTCCTCATGCTCTTTCCTTGTTGGAGCTACCAGGTTTTATCGCATGACCAAGCCCCTAACTGCTGCAGGTCTGAAACATTCTTTAAAATGAGGATGGCTGCTGGCTGCACTGAAACCCAGGCAAGTCTGGAGGTCCATGACAACAGGAAGCACTGTTCACTCTTTCTGAAAATCCCCTTTTAGCCTTGGTGGAAGGAGCCCCAAGATGTAGGGAGCTTCCCTGACATCCCACCAAGGCCTGTCAGCCTGAGCAGGGCATGGGGTCCCCTCAGGGCTCAGGCAGCACAGAGCTGCCAGTGCACTGAGGGGCACCTGCTTCTGCTTCACTGGAGTCTCATATCTGTGCACTGGTTTAGTGTCTGCTCACCTCTGCTGAGGGTGGGGTGAAACCTTTGGGTGCAGATGAAGTGTGTCAGTGTCTGGCATAACTGGGGGAACAAGGAGCATCCTGCTGTCAGCCAGCTGCATCCTCTGCTGGATTTAAGGATGTAGGAATAGAGAGTGGGAGTATGTTACTAATCCAAAGAGTGGAGTAATTGTACAAACAAGTGTTATGTGCACTCAGTGCTGTGGGCTCAGGAGATGACTTTCCTTGAGGTGTCTTTTCTCAATGAGAGGGCATTACCTTCATCCTGAGCTTGCAGTATGTCACCAAACCTCACCAAGGATGTGTGAGGGCTTCTGTGTGGTGTGAGTACATTCTCTTGCTCCATTGACCAGTCACAGGATAGTGACTCACACCTGCTTGGTGCCTTAAATGAGATACTCCTGTCCATGGAGTCAACAGCATCCTACACATCAAACAACCTGCCCCAGCCCCTTTGAATTTCGGTGCTCTGCTCCTCTTCTGTTCGGGTGTATTGCAGTTGTGTCTGGTGATGAGTGAGCCTATCCATCACTGTATCCAAAGAGATCCAAATTACTCCTTTTGACAGCTCTTATTCACACACCTCCCTGTGTCTCTGACGTCTCAATTATTGATGGGGCTCTCCTGGTAGGCAGCACTCTGTTCTCAGCATGGCTGCGTTCCAGCTCCCGTTCCCATTGAGTTCATGCACACACCATGCCTGATGCTTCTTTATGTGCAGAGCCACTGAAGTGGAAAGGGATCTCTTAGCATGTGAGCTCCAGGGCTACACAACCAAAGGGGGCAGTGCAAGCCAAATCACACTGCAGTTCAGTGCTGGGAAATTTTCTCTCCCCCTCCTCTCCCAGGGAAGCCCAGTAGAGTCCTGTAAAATGAAATGATTTCATATGTTTAATGGCAAAGATCCCTTGATCTGAAGCACGTCCCTTGTGATGGGGGTCACCCTGCACTTGCATTTCTCTAAGAAACTTCAGTCGCCCATTGTCCCTGCAGGTATAAAATGCAGTATTTTTGGAAGCAGTGCCTTTCCATGTGCTGTGATAT
Source organism: Trochalopteron elliotii (assembly GCA_024734555.1). Taxonomy (NCBI): domain Eukaryota; kingdom Metazoa; phylum Chordata; class Aves; order Passeriformes; family Leiothrichidae; genus Trochalopteron; species Trochalopteron elliotii. The sequence goes on along the minus strand of JANPWX010000109.1, from coordinate 445,608 downwards.
TAGCTTGTTTGCTGGCTTTACAGCAAGCTCCTTCTGACAAGGAACACTGACACATACAAGAAGGAGCTTCAAAGCAGCAATGTGGTGTTGGAGCAGTGTTGTCAAATTGGTTAAGAGTTAAAGCTGTGCCAGAGGGATGATTGCAAAAGACTGCTAGTTTTGTAGGACTTTGTGTATGCAGGAGATTCTGGATTTCTTGTGACATTGCTGCAGCAGAAGTCAGATAGAAAGAAGAATGATGAAGTGGTTGATCAGCTTGTGACATCTGTCCCAGCCTTGCCCTGCAGCCTTCTGTGATTCAGAAGTAACCAGAGATTTTGTGTGTAGTGAATGAAGGCAAAAGGAAAGGGCATCTGATGGAGAAGATAGAACCAGAGAGAAGCAGTGCTGTAGGGGTGCAGAGAGCTGGGAAAGGACACTTGAATTCTGGTTTTGGAAGTCTGTGACAGCAGGCACTTCATAGATTGGCTTTAGCATGAGAGAAAAAATTTGTGCTAACCTTCCAAAGCACTGAGGTGCTGGGGAGCATGAGTGCCTTTGCAGTGAGCCAGGGTAGTGCAGAAGTGACAGAGTCTGGTCAGTGAAGCTCTTCTGCGGCTCCAGTGGCAGCGAGGACCCAACTGCAAGATGTTGAGCGGGTGTGGACAGCCTTGTTAAGCTTAGTAGGAAGCTTAGAGTCTCTGCATTCCCTGTGTGCTCCCTGCACAGCTAGTCCTTTCCTAGCTGCCTTACCTGCTCTTTTTGCACCCTGTGATGAGTTTTGCCTGAGGGCTTTGTGCTCTCTGCAGAGGCCAAATGCCACCAAAGGAGCAAAGGCAGCTGGACTGTTGCTGGTGGCTGCACACTCAGAGCTTGACTGTTCATTTGGGATCTGTAAGGACTTCTGGTGACAAGCACAGGTCCCCTCTTCCCCCTCCTGGCTGACCATGACAGTGCATAAGCAGGGCAGATCTGCAGAAGTGCATGGGTTGTGAATCAGTGCCAGCATGGCTGCCTTGAGCTTTGGTTGCTGGGACAGACCTTTAGTTAAACATCTCTCTGTGTGACAGCCTGACCCTGACCTTTCTCTGAGTGTGGTCCTCTTGTCACTGTGGATGATGGCAACAGCCTCTTGCCTGACAGCATTGACCCAGATGGTCAAGCCATGTACAGTCCCCATTACCCAGGCATGGCTGACACTGGTAGATGATGCAGAGATGGCTGAGCCTGTCAAGCAGGGTGTGTTTTATTTGTCTGGAATACCATGAGCAGACAAAGAAGGATTAAAACAACAGAAGGTTGAAAACCCATTGTCTTTGGGACCTGTGATCTTTCCTTTCGGGGTAGGCAGGTTCCATGGGACCTCATCCTCCCAGATAGTGGAAAGGTCACCTTCCCATACCTGATTGCCCCAAGGCTTTCCATGGCAGCCTGCCAAAACAAGGCTGTTTTCCTTCCCAGCCTTTTTCCTTCCTTTCTTCCTTTCTTCCCTCCCCCTGGACTTGTGTCCTTGCACAGAGGTGGTTCCACCCTTGAGCTGTGCTGGGCACCCAGAGCCCAGGTGAGCTATAACCAGAGATGCTCATTTAGTGCAACCCCAAAGCCCACATAGCTGAGAGCTGCAAACAAGAGGTTCAGGCACTCCTGAGTTTGTCCTAATCAAAATTATTGTTGAAAGTTGCCAAAGTCACAATTTTGCCAGATTTTGCGTTTTCTTTTGTGCTTCGTCTCCACTGATTCTGTGGTGCAGTGCCTTTTCCACAAAGAAAAGGATCTGGTGGATCTGTGTCTGTGATAATTGCTGTACTTTTGACCTCAGAGATGCTTCCTGATATTCTATCAGGAAAGCTTTGGAAAACCTGGCCCAGATAAAATGGCTTTAAGCAGTTCCCAGTTCCTCCTTCAGTTCCCCAAACCAGGGTGGCTCACATGAGAGGACTCTGCTTATGGAGCACATATGGCCAGCAGGGTGAGTGCTTGTCTCCCTTGGGGAGGTTCCTTTGTTTGTTGCTGACCTCCTGCTCCCATGTGGTTGCTGCCATGTGCCATCATAGCATCTGGAGAGGCTGGATCCACAGCCAGGCTTCATGGATCTTGGCCAGAAGAAACATCCCCAGCCAGCCCTGCTAGTCCTGCCATGGACACTGCTCTCCAAAGTGGCTGTGAGTGATGTGCTAAGCTGGTGCAAGGTCAGGGCTTGCAAGGAGGGGAGCTGTGGAGAGTGTTAGGAGGTCACTGTCTTGGCAGTGGTATGAACTGTGATGGACACTCATGTTATGTGGTGTTGCATGAGTTTGTGTTTCAGAATGGCTTACACTGGTAGGGGTGTAGAAGTCAAGGGAGCTCAGCTGAATTTGACCTCAGCCTAGCACTTGGTTCTTAACTCAGTATTCAAGGTGGTGAATTTTCCAATGATTTCATGGCATGTAGTTTTATTTGGGTCAGTGAGAGCACAGTGTATGACTTTGCTACTCTTTAGAGAAGGGAAAATCAGTGCATCATCTAGTGATTCAGCACACAGGGTTTCTTTACAGCCTACAGGAGAAAGATGTTTTAATTCTGTGTTCGTTCCTGAGTAAGCCATTAATTTGAGTTAGTAATTTTCTTGGAGCCCAGAGGAGAGGAGTCTGTGATCAAATGCAGTGGCTCAACACTGCTCTCTCCTCCTGTCCTTGCTTAAAAAGGTCGGGCTCATCAAAACAAACCTCCTTTGACTTTAGCCCTTGTGGTGATCTTCCCAGATCATTTCAAGAGTCCTGCACAATCCAGCACCGGCACCAGCCCTGCTGATAGTAATCTCTGTGACCCCAAAAAAATGCATGAGGACTGGCAGCTACCTCCTGTAAAGGATACTTCCCTTCTTACCCTCCCTGCTGGCTCCTGGTCAGCATCTGCAGCTCTTTAGCTGAGCCCAGGGGCTGCACCTCATGGCTGTGAGACTTGGTGGGGCATAGACCTGGGGGCCAGCAGCCTTCCCCAGGGCAGTGAGGAGCTGCTTGGATGTGCAGGGCTGTTGCTGAACTCAGTTCTGTGCTGTATGCTAGGCAGTTCAGTGTATAAAATCACTGAAGACATTTCCAGCAAAAAAGTCTCTCCACAGAACCATTCTGTTGCTTGTTGAAAGAGGATTAATTTTTCCCCCTTAATAAAACAAGCCGTTTTTGAAATCCAAAAATCCTTGCTGAATGCCTTCCTGGAGCTGCAACAGAAGCAGCTTCCAGGTCCCATCATAGCCTGCTGCCGAAGGCAGATCCAAGCTGCAAACCCTTCTAACAGCTCTTTAATAACTCTGCACAGAAGGAAAAATCTGTCACCTTTCCCTCTGTGGTTTCTCCTCTGTTCTAATGCACTGGAGGAACGAGATGGAGCCGGGAAAGTTTTCAGAGAAAGACTCGTGGGAACTACAGCTGCCGATGGAGAAACTCATTTCTTTAGTGTCTGAGGGGAACCGCAGTCGCTTTGGTGAAGGGTGGTGTGTGTGGGTGGGTTTGGAGGGGTGAGCTGTTACGACCCGTGCATTTCAGAGGAACCACGAACACTTTATAGTAACAAAGGGTGGAAAAAGCAAGAAGTTTCTGCAATGCATGTGACTTTTCCCTGAGGTTTGGAACCCCACAGTATGTTCCAGGCCATGGTGTTTGCGTGTCAGCCTTGGTGAGTTAAGCTTTCTCCCACAAGCCTTGCTTGAAGTTGCTGTAATGACCAAGACCCTAAAATGTTGCTTTTTTTTTTTCCCTCTCTCTCTTTGCACTGTCCCACACCCCTTCTCCTCTGTGCAGATGAAGCTCTCATTTACCTTGGACCAGGAGAGTGGGATGCCTCAGGGCTGTTATATCTATCAGTACCGGGACAGCAACAGGTAAGTCCTGTGGGAGATTACATGCAGCAAACACGGGAAGGTGCAGTGAAAGGAGACTGCCCTGCCTTCTGAAAAAGGGATCACAACTGCTTGTACCACTTAAAAGCAGATTAAAGAAGGCCTTAGGCTTGACCTGAAACTGGGAACAGCTCCTGTAAAGGCCAGATTCTTTAAAACGCAGGGGGCCCTGCAGCCCCTTTTTTTTTCTCTGGCTTTTAAAAGCTGCTTTTATTGGTCTAAAAGGCCTACTCTTGGGTACCTCAGGCCCTGACAGAGCTCACCTGGGCTTTGCCCAGGGGTGTTTGCAACTCACACCCTGCACAGTTGGTGCTGGGGAGACTGTGGGAGCATGGCCTGGGGGAAAGCACCCAAAGGCTGCAGAGCACTTGAAAGCAGAGCCCTCACCTGTGCCTAGCTAGACCCACACAGCAGCCCATTCTCTCTGCTAAAGCTCAAGCATGGGTTCACTGAGTGGCCTTTACGGTACCATAGCCCCAGTGCAGCCACGTGCTCTGTTTTTGTAAGATACTATATGATATTCAAGCTTTGGATGTGTTTGGAGCACAGAGTCCTCTATTTCTAGGTATTCTGCCTATTTTTACTAGCTGCTGTAGTGAATTGGCACCCAAGATGTTTTTATTTCAAATCACATTCTCATTATCAAATTGACAGCAGCAGCAGAGTTCAGGATATTTCTGTGTTCGCCCTGAATACCAGCATGTCATAAATCTATGGCCTGTTACTCCACCCATGTAGTTCTGCTTCTTGCCAGTTATTCAAGTTAACCTAAAAAACCAGAGTATATGAAATTGTCAATGAACAGAACAGTCTGTAATTAGATCCGCTCAGAAACGCCAACAAGAGCAGTCTCAGCACGGAAGAGGGACATCTGCAAATGCACAGAGCAGTATCTTAGCTGAGAAATCTTAATATATAAACAAGAAGGGAAATAATTTGTGGCTGTGGGTGGGTGATTAGCACGTGGTACATGGTCCCATCCCAAATATCCCAGCCCCAGAGCCCTGTACAAGCAGAGTTGGTACCTCCAGCACCACCAAGCTCACAGGGCAACGTGCAGCTGAGCACCGAAGCATAAAATCAACAAGGGAAGAGCATTTGTTTTTGAGGGTTTTAAAGGCTGTGGCACACAATGGACAGTGAGGAAAAGAAACCCCCCAAACCTGCTAGGCTTTGTTAAGGATGTTTATAGACCAGTGTTTCTAATTGTGTGGTGTGTATCTCAAAAATCAGCAGCTGTGGTTTTTCTGCCACAGACTCTCCTCTCCCCAGGCTCCAGTGGGTGTTTTCTGCCATTGTTTGAGGAACCTCCAGGGACATGAGTAGAACTATTTTGTTTAAGTGCTAAGGCCAGTAGCAGTTCCTCTTGGAAACCTTGCTGTTAGCTGTGAGAAGCCCAGTGTGTGACAAAGTAGCTGTGTCTTGTTAACAGCTGTTGATTGAGAGATGTATGGCTGTGTCCTGCATTTCTGGCAAACATGGGAGCTGAGCCACCCTGGGCCATGCCAGCCAGGATCATGGCTTGAAAAAATACATTGTGGGCAGAATTAGTGCAATTGCAAGTAAATCCAGACTTTGTGTGTGCCTGACAGATCCAAATTACAATTACACTCCATGCAGTCCCCTGTACTTTGTATTTCATAGCTTGCTTGACCAACCTGGGGAGAGCAGGATCCCATTTCCCAGGGAGAGCCTTGCTAGGTTTGCACACACACTTATCCCCCTAAACCCTGTATGTGCAGCCCAGCACTTCCAACAGTCCTTGGCTGGTGAACTGAAGTGTGAAGGTCTGTGCTATGGCTGACTCATTCTTGCAGGTAAAATGCCCTTGAGCTGAACATGTGCTTGGTTCTGGTTGTACCCTGGGTGATTTTGGGGGAGCTCATCTGTGCTGCAGCTTTGTTAGCAGCAAGAACTTTAAATCTGAATAGTGTTGGAAAGCACCAGACGTGGCTCCTGCTCAGCCAAGCAGAGACTGTTCTTCTCAAGCAGTGTGGCTGTCATAGGGTTAATCTGATGTCCATACAGTAACATGGCACTTGTCACAATAGTTTTTCCTTACAGTAATTTTCCAGGGTAACTTATAGGGCTTGTGTTCTCCCAAGCGTAGTCAGGCTTTGACAGTACCCATCAGGACTCAGAGGGTAACAGCTCTTCTGCCTCCTAAAGATGTGGCCAAAAGCTAAAGCAACATAACCTCGGCATCTGCATTGTATTTTGGAACCATTTATAGCCCAGAGAAGAAATACTGGTGACACACTGCAAGCTCATGCATGAGAAAGACTGGAAATGTGCACCCCAGAGCCCAGTGCCCTCAGCAAAGCATCAGACCTGGGACCTGCTCCAGGGAAAGACTTACAGCAGGCATGCAGGTGTGTGAAGCTCTTGAGCAGCAGCTTTAACAGGAGGAAGCTGAGGCGATTCTGGCTGGCAGAAATTATTCCTGGGGAGTGCACCCAGTGTCCCAGAGATCTGTGCGAGCCAGGCTGTGCCTGTCAAGGCTTGGTGTCACCCTGGTCACTGCATGTCAAGGCTTGGTGTCACCCTGGCCACTGAAGGAATGTCCCTTCCCCTCTAAGTGGCAAATGCTGTTCCAAGCTGCAGCCAGACGGGGCCACCGGAGAACAGCGGATATTGGTCTCCCACTTGGAGAACAAAGGACTGCAGCATTGCTGAAAGTGTAATTACTAGAGCAATTAAAATTTCTATTGCTTAGGCTAGAAGTGCAAGTACCATGCAGGCTCTTAAAAGGGCAATCAATTGGAATTTGTTCCCTTTAAAATGATAAAATCCTTTCAAGGAAATGTTGCTGCTCCTGTCAGCTTTCTGTTGCTTGCCTGCCTGCCTGTCTGCAGGAATATTCATGGGCACAGCACTCACCCACTCCACTCTTGCAGCCTGGGTGCCAAGCACTTTGGGTGGACTGGACTCAGCGGAACCTTGTAAGTCTTGGAAGGCTTGGCTTGAGAGTAAAAGAGGTGCTGAGCAGCCAGCTGCTTTCCCTGCTCTTCCAACCCTTGCTATAATAGATAGGGTAGCCAGTGGCACTTGATAGTCCCAGTGCCAACTTGTAACTGTATGGAGGAGTGGGGCTGTCACTGCCCCTGCGGTCACAGGGGTGAGACCAGGGAACATCACTTCTCCTCTTCCTCCTGCTCAGACCTAGGCATTTTCATCCCCTGGGCCACCAGTCCTTTCCAGCCTGTCAGTCCTTCCTGGCCCCAGAGGAAGTGGCTTGACCTGACAGAAGCAAGCAGTGTGCTTTCTCATGTTTAAGCCATGTTACTTAAATTCTCCCTAAGGGAAATCAGTCAGTGTAATGGACAGAGCCACCAGCTCAGGCTGGTGCTCTGAGCTCTGTGGGACACTGTCCTGCAAGGGGAGCACTGTGCTGTGACACAGAGACAGACAGTGATGGTTGCTGGGTGACACTTGGAACAGGAGCATACTGTCAACCTTCAGATGGCCCTAGAGCAGTGACATCAAGGAGGGGACAGCCCTGACTGATGACAAATGTCCTGTCAGGTGTTGACACAGCACATGTCAGGTGTTGACAGTGGGACTGGCTTTCTTTCACTGCCACTCGACACAGGCTGGATTTCTCTGATCCTGCACAGGATCCAATTGCAAAACTCAGCCAGGCAGTAAAAGACCATCAAGTTCATTCACATCCACCATGGCTCATGAATCCTGTCTTACAGCATGCACTCACCAAGTCCCTGCTCCAGGAATGTGTTACAGGCTGTGCTGAGGAAGCACCGGCTTGCCCACTCTGAAGCCTGGTGTAACTGGTCCTGCTGCTGTGGGCTGCCAGGCAGCAGGAAGGATGAGATCCATAAAGGTTATGGTTCAGCATGAAAGATTTCTTCCAGTCTGTGTGCAGGAAGACCCAAAGCCAATTTGAGATCCCCATGGAAGAAATTAATTGCGAGAAGTTCGGTGTCTTTTAGTTGTATCCAAGAAAGAGAAAATGCAATCTGTTCTCTGCACTCACCATCACTATCCAGATGCTTCTCTGGAAACCTCCTTGGCTCTGCCCAGCTACCCACAGCAAGTCTAACCCTTCAAATGCCTTTGTCTCTCCTCCTAAGACTCTCTGATTATTGCCACCTTTCTCAGATGATGCAGTGGTTGGGGTCTCTGCCATCCCAGACCCACCGGGGAGGTGTAAATCCCTGTCAAGCATGACACATTCTTGTCCCCAGCTGGTACTTCTCTAATATGGTTTTTCTGCTCCTTCAGTGTCCAGGTTTTGGTCTGTTTTTGAGGTCCCTTCCCCACATCCCAGATTCCACCTTTGCCAATAGACCAGCTTACAGCTTGCCAGTGAATTTCATTTTAATTCTGTGCTGCAGCTGCAGTTTGTGTCAGGATTATGAATTTGCAGTGGGGGCTTTCATGTTCTCTTCAGAGTAATTTTGAAACCCAGAGGAGCAGCATCTTGCATGGAAGCACTTAGAGACCTCTTACAAAAGCAGTGTTGGAGTATTGATCACTTTTTCTCTCTGGGGACCCAGAGTGCTGCAGATCAAGCTGCTGTGCAGTGTAGCCACTTGCGGGCAGCACCACACAACTCTTCAGAATGAGAAGTGAAAAACAGCTCCAGTTGAAAGGAAAAGTGGTGCCCCCTTTTATATAGAGATCAGTGATGTCTGGTACATTGGATTATCACTTAAAACACCAGGACTTCAAATGTCAGGGTGCATGCACTCCTGATGCTGACAGGCTCATGATACATCATGCTGTTTGGGTTACCAGCTGAGCTCCTCTGTGCAATCTTTTCATAAGGTGAATGTAATATCTGCAGTGATGTACCCAATGTTACATCAAGAGAGCCAACCTATAATTACACTGGAATTGTTTGAATGGGTTATTTGTCACTAACACATTAGCTCACTCCATTTATTGCTCCCATTCAGGACTGCAGCAGTTTTGGTGTAAACGGAGTTTGGGTGGAGGTTTGGGAGGGTTTGTTTTTCTGAAAAAGAGCAAAGCAGAATTGTTTGGAGTTTATTCTTTTTTGCTAGAAGAGCTGTTGACTGGCAGTGCTAGGAAGAAAATATGTAAAGCAGCTGACACAGCTGCTGATTTGCTTTCAGAGATACTTCCCAGGTGTACAGCTCATGCATTGGACTTTAGCATGGACTGATTGTTCTGCAGTGAGCTGGCAGGTTTACCGTAAGGTGTTCTGTTCCTTTTGAGAAATTGAGGCTTGCAGAGTGGGTGTTTGCACAAGGAGCTGCTGCACAGCTCACATGGTCCCTGGATGCCTGACCTGCTTTATTACATGGTTGTTTCATGGTACACATCCCAGAGAAGCAGCACTGCTTCTGTTGGTGTAAAGGAACTCCCTTGATGGCATCTGATTGCCCAGTTAATGATCATGCTCTGCCCCACTCCAACCTGCAAGGCTAGGGAAGTCTCTGAAAGTGTCATCTTCTCCTGTTTGTCTTGTCTGGTAGACTGGGATTTCATGGGGGAAATCCATGTACATGTCCCTTAGCATCATAGGCTTGGACAGATGTTTTCTTGCAGCAGTTATTCAACTGAAACTTGTGAAATGCTTTGTTTAGATTTCAGAACAAAATAAAATTAATGCAATTACCGGGAAAAAAGAAAAAAAAGAGAAGATAGCACATTGGAATTTTTCTTTTGATACCATGTGTTGTTTTTTGTTTCACTATTGACACTAAACTTTGCACAAGTACTCTTCACCTGCCAAGTTCACCCTTCACCTGCCAAAGGGTAAGCATTGGAGTTGGCCAGCAAGGCTGGTGAATTATTCTGTCACTACATGGAGATAAACCAGTCCTCCTGGTTTTGGCATTGGTTCAGTGAAGGGTAAATTGTCCAGAAGAGTAAGTCTGGAGGTTGACCTTTAAAACTTTGAAAGATATGTAATGCTCCCTGCCTAAGGCATGAGCTTGGTTGTCTCTCTTGCACCTCCAAAGGCTGTCGGGACATAAGCCACAAAACAGCCTTTGTCACTTGAGACTCTGAGGAGCAGAGAGTTGTTCTTTCCTTCCAGAGGAGCCCCTATGGCCAGTCCTAGCTGGGTTTAAAGGACTATTGCAAAAGGCTCTGTCCAGGTACTACATAGCTGCTTCTCTTGACACAGACCTGTCTCCTCCTGCCACTCTGCTGCATAATAATAGGTTTCCAGTCCATCAGAGCTGTAGAAATAGTAACTGCCAAATCCTTGGAGTGTCAGTGCAACAAGAGGGATGCAGATGGAAAAGGTGATCAAGGAAACCCACCTTCTCCTTGAGCAGGCAGATGGGATTTGAACATAACCTTGTCCCTTCCAAACAAGTGTTTGAAGCTTTCTTTGCTGATTTACACAGTATCCCACAGTGACCAGCAGCTCTCTTTGAATCCTCAACAGAATTCCAGAGCAGTCAGTGTTTGCTCCCACCCACAAGAGGTAGGAAGGACTGGGCTCTTAAGTCCCCGTGAGTGTGGGGCCTCTCTTCTCTCCCTAGACTGAATCAAAGGAGTTTGTTGTCTTACTTTTTTCAGTGTTTGCTTGCGAAGGAGCTGTAAAACCTTGTGTCAGTGTTAGGTGTCTGGGTATTGGTGGCAGTCAGGTAGGTGAGAAAATCAGCTGCAGTCGTAATTGAGTCAGAGATGCTGTCTCCATGTGTCATCCTGGAGATCTGTTTACATATCAATTTGTTTAACAATATGTTTGAAAGCCCTCAGCAGCATTTCAGCACCATTTCCCTGGCCTGTATGTGTCTGACTAGTGCTCAAGGCAGTGAGCTATATCTGGACTAGAATTGCTAACCTGTGGATATGGGTTTCTTAGCAGCCCTGAATTAGATGAGTCTGATTAGCCCTTACGAACATGGGAGAGGACAGTTCTGACGTGAGAAGGAATGATTAATCGTCCCTCCACGAGAAGCACCTCTCAATTTCACCCTGAACCCAAGTTGGTGAATTGATTTTATGTCAAGGAGGCCCCTCTTCTGAGCTGGGATCTGGTTAGAAAAATCACCGGACCCCCCAGCTATTCCTCTCCCAGCAGGATTTCTGGGCATATATTTTTCTTAACAATTAGGGAAAAGGAGTCCTTGTTTTGGCCTAGTCTCTGTGTTGAATGTATAGGCATAGTGCAGAGTGACTTCTCTGCCAGTAGCAGGTTTTGTTGGCCACCCTGGGATGTTACAAGCAGGGAGTGCTGGGACAGTGGGTGAGAGGATGTGCTGCCTTCTTTTGCTTTGTCAGGAGATGCTTTGGGTACAAACTAAGGATGGAGAGTTGCTTGCAGGGACAGACAGTGGGGTAAGACCAAAGGTGGTGAAGGGAATCCTGACTACTTGGAGCTGTCTCTGATGAGGGATGCTCTGCTTGAGAATAAACCTGCCATTCCTGCTTGACATCCTGCTGTTGGATCTGTGCTGTCTGCCCAGAGGGAGTGAGGGTTTCAGTTTGCCACAGGCAGGACCTCTGTGGTCTGTGCAGCACTGAGTCCCTCGGCTCCCCAGGGCATCAGTAGTGTGAACTGGAGTGAGCCAGTGGATTGTCAGCCAGCTGGGATTGCTCTCTCATAAAGAGCTACTGGCTGAAAGCTGAAGCATTCAGATTAGAAATAAAGCACATATTTGAAAGGCGGGAGAGATTAACTGGGAAATTGGGCCAAGAGAAGAACAGGGAGTTCTCTTTCAAGGACAAATGCATTTCTGGAATGTGTTTTAGACCCTGCAAGTCTTTTTTAACAGAGTAGTAGCTACCTGAAGGCCTCCAGGCACAGGCCATCACCTGGTGAAATAATCTTCACAGTCTTAAATCCCTGACACATTGCTCTGTGTTAATGTAAAAGACCAGTTTTGCACTGGCACCACTCCTCTCTCTGTATCCTCTGCTGAGTTGGGCATTCCATGGACCTTATTGAAATTATGTCCTCACAAATTAGAGGGTGAGAGGGGAACTATCTCTTCTTACCCTCTCCTGAGCAACTAAGGTCCCAGTTCTGTTTTTCCAGTACTGCTGTGTGTTGTTCTTGATCCTGCTGCTTTTTCAATTTTTTTTCCACAGTTCAGAGCAGCTACATCAGTCTGGCAATGGATTCCACTCTCTATACACCTCCCTACTTCTTTTCCATTGAAAAAAGGGAACTCCAAGTCACATGCATGTTTTGTGTGCTCAGCTCCTCACTCAAGGTCACCCCGAAGGGGGTTCCTCTTACAGCTTAGCACTTTCACCTCTTTCAATTGGCCATGCATTAGTCAATCTGGAGCCTAATGGATTTGTAACCTGACTTTGCCTGTCTCAGACGTTCCCAGCGATGTAAGAGGATTTGGGCACAACTTCCTTTCAAGTTAATGGAAAGATCTTGGAAAGAACCTGCTTGAGGATCTGAGTGTACTTTGCATTAATGTTTCCATTAATTTTAATGGAAGCTGGTTTGAAATTCCACAGATCAGCTTTGAACATCTTAAATTTTGTGTCCTTCACCTGTCTCATCTGAAATGCAGCATTCTTAAATGAGCAGCCTCATTACTGGCCAAGATGTTCTGCAAGCTTTTTCTGCCTCTGGAAATGTCCTGTTCTCTGTTGATCCGACTGGACCCCTCACCAGTTCACCACATGTGGGGTAGGAGCTCCATGGTGAGCTCCCAACTCAGAGGCTGTTCCTTGCATGGTCTCTGGCAAGTCACATCATCTGTTTCTACTCCACCACCATCTGTAGAGCAAAAAAGAGCAAGAATCCTCAGGGACTTTTTTATTAGCATTTATAAAGCACTTTGCCATCATCAAACAGAAGGGAATAGGGAGGAGTGAACTTTTATCATTGCCACTCAACTCTCAGTTTCTGCAAAGCTTTGCTGCTGTGGGCACAATTACCTGCACATGGTGTTCGGCTGGTACAGGCAGGTGCAGAGCCCAGCCTGGGTTTTAGCCTGGCTCAGGTCTTGTCTGGATTCCCTGCTTCTGCAGGGCCACACTACTCTGGGCACTGGCCTGGTGAGCTGAGCAGTGTGAGATCCCCCACTTCCCCTCCTACTTCCCTTGCTCTCTGCCCTTCAGCTCCTCCAGTAACTTTGACACCTGAACACAGCAGTGATTAACTGTTCCTGTTCATCTTCTGCTGATCAGATCACTGCTCACTCCTGCCTTGTACAGTAAAGCTCCTGCCTGCCTCTGGGCTGCTTGTAGATATTTCTTTCCATCTCCACTGAGCTGAGCAGAGACTGACATCTTGACTGCTCATCACACCATCCCCATGGTGAAAACCAGCCCTGGCAGAGCTCGTGTACATGTTGCATCTCTGTCATAATCTCGTTTTGCTGAGACAGTCCAGGTTAAACAGTCTAATGTAGTAAAAAGAGTTGATGCAAACCCTGCTCATCTCACCATAATCAATTTAGTGATCAGCTACACATGCAATTGTCCTGACTTTCAAGAAAGACCACACTGGCTTAGCCCCTCTGGAAGTACTCCTGGGAAGGACTTTGTGGTAAAATAGGACCTAAAGTGAGGTGAGGAGCAGTCATCTTACCGTTAATGAGTTTTTCATGCTTTATTTAAGCTCAGTGCTCATTTGCAATCTTGCTGACAGACAGGCACCACCTGGTGATGTGTGGTTGGGCACAAGTGTCCAGATAACAGGAGCAGATAGGGTCCACCATGCACAAAGAAGTCTGATATGGCTTGTTTGCAGCATAAAACAGAAGAAACTGGGAGCAGGCTGCTCACTCCCAGCTGGGCCATCCCCAGGTCAGTTCCAGCCTCCACCAATTAGTGAGACAGATTGAATCTAGATTGATCTGTCTACTTTCACAGAGTGAGCCAATTCCAGCAAGAAATTCTCCTTTCCCTGTGTTTCCATGTTAAAAGGAAGGAGACCTTGTCAGTTTTCTGGATAAATGGGAAGAACAAGGCAAGGTAGAAATATATGTTGTGCTAATGTGTAGGAAGAATCATTAGGACAGAAAGACATCATCAATGTGGCCGTGCTGGGGCTGATCCACATTGCTGTGTTGAAACTCTGCCTCTGTTAAGGCTACTGCAAAAGGCAGGATTCAAAAGGACTCTGGTATTTATTGCACATTTGCAGCATTTTGCAGAGAGTCAGAATCTGGTTCAGAGCAAGAGTTTTTGGCACCAGTAACAGCCTGGACCAGAGCAGTGATGTTTGCTGCAGGGAATTCAGAGGAATTGCCTCTTGGTGCTGTTCTTTGACAGATGCACTCAGGTCACTCAGATATTTATAGTCGGGTAACTCAGATATTTACAGTCACTGAGAGAAAACTGAGGTGGGAAAGAAGAGGAGAAGGGACATGTTGCTTCAGTGAATGTACAGGGGCAGGAATATGGTGCTGAGCTAAGCTGGAGTTTATGTGGGTCTCTTTGAGGGTGAGGTTTTGGAAGAGCAAATGGAAAGTGCAGAGCAGGGGATTGGTCACTGGTCAAAGCCAGTGGAGGAAGATCAAACATCTGTTTAATACAGGGTTTTATTCAGGGTTCTACAGCCAAACTGTGATGACACTAACAGGGACACTTAATTGAGCTGGTTCTGGACTGCCCTTTCTCTCAGCCACATCTTCTTGCTGCACTATGATCAACAAGGACAGCAAAGAAACTGGAAAATGGGGCAGGGCATTTTCAAGGAGTGTGGTGAACCCTGAAGGATGCAGTGCCCTGATCACAGCATGACTGCATAAGCTGTTCTGCCCACGCAGCCAAGGCAGAACCTTTGCCACAAAGGAATCTCTCTGTTGCACCCAGTATGCTCAGTTTTTAAGGATACCATAAAAACCAGTCAGAGAAGTACGACAGAGCACACCACAGCCAAACCAGTTTGGCTTTGCATCACTGCAGAGAGCAGCAGGCAGGCCTGGAGAAAACAGCTTGCAAGCTGACTGACCAGAGAGCTGAGCGAGACAAAAGATGCTTGTCCTGAGATCCGTCATGGGTGTAGCCATTTCCAAGCTCCCAAAAGTGCAAAGGGATGATCTCCTAGCTGGCAAAGCAGTGAGGCTTTGTGCATGTTTATCCTGGGCTTTTGCCTGCATGGTGCCAGTGCAAGAGCCGAGAGCCGCTGCTTGTCGTTGACAGCTCAGCTATTGTTGCAAAGTATGATTTAATAGCAAGACTTGATTACAACATGCAAATGTAGCTGCTGGGGGACTATCTCAGAGGTTTGTGGAGATTAGCTGTTAAATTGGCCAGTGCAAAAACATTATTAAGCAGAGAACATAATTACTCATCTTGTGCTTCTGTAGTGTATAGAAGAGACAGATTTGTTTAAAAGCCAGCAAGTCCTATATGGAGAAAACGCTTCTGTAAATGCCACGTCATGTACTGCTGTATGTTGCAGCATATTTTATTAGAGAAGCAACACTTAATAACAACATTTGGGAACTTGTGGAAGAAATCCATTATATTATTCTGTATCATAAAAGCAAACCTAATGCCTTCTGCGTGAAGGCTGTGCAGATATTGAAACATCTCCTTTTGGTGATGGTTGATTGCTTTTATGGAGATTGCATCATATGGATATAAACAAATCCAGCACTTGATATGAAATCTGGGAGCCAGGTTTTAGACTCATGCATCTGTCTTCTATCTGTGCATGTTCCCTCTGAAATGCATCAGGGTTCCCATTAACACCTTGAACGTAGAAAGTAGAGTCAAAACGAGACTGTCAGCACATACAAAATGAACAACTGGGTGTGTGCTTGCTGTAATGTAATTTTCTTTGAGTCCTAGAGTAGTCTGTGAGGTTTCTAGAATAAAAAGCTCATCTGTGTGTGAGGATGCAGGGAGGAGGATTGAAGTGTGGGGAGCTCGTTGGTGCTGCAGACCTGATTTGGGAGCAGGCTGTGGTATGGGGATTTCCTCTTGCCTTGTGGCTCTCAGTAGCCCAGGCTGGGCTTGCAGGGAGTGATGCACTGGCAGCTAGTGGGCTGAAGTCTGATGTCAAAGTGCATTTGGCTAGTCAAAGCCCTACACAGTTTCCGGAAAATCTTTAAACAGAGAAGTCAGGAGGACTGAATTAGGGGAACAGATTGTTCTTAATGGAGTGTAATTCCTGCAGTCCCAAGTGCTGGCATGGGAATGGGGTGATGTTGTCAGGGCTGTCATTGCTGCTGTGCTGCAGTGGCTGCTGCTCACCCCTGATTCACGTCACTGGGCATTTCCTCTCCAGCATCCCAAATGCTCTGCTGAGGCTTCACTTGTCTTAGCAGAAGAAAATATCGTCCCAAGCCTAAGTGGGCAAAATAAAGATTTCAAGGGGTTTTGATGAGAAACTCCTTGCAATTCTTTTGTGGCAGCTCAAGAGCTTTCGTGCACCACTAATTGCTCCCCAGGCTGGTTCCTGTATGACTCAGAGCTGAATGTGGAGCTGCTGTGTGAACCTCAGCATCCTGGTACAGCACGTCCCAGTCACTCTAAATTTGAATTCATAGTGAATCCTCCTTCCTCCTTTTGGATGTGTCCATGCAGACATAGCCTTGCTTCTCACCTGCTCCAGACTGGTAAATTTGCCACAGGTGGAGGCATCAGCTGTTCCAGGTGGTACAGGCAGGGAAACAATGCTTGTGGCTGGGCTCGTTTTCCACTCAGAGCCATGAAGCACCTGAATCCCAAGACAGCTCACCAGCATCGTCTGGGGTGACTGTGGAGTCCCTGGGAAGCAGGTCTGGATGCATCCAGCAGCAGCAGCATCACCCTGCTTTCATTACTCAGTGACAAAAATACCTGTGAGCGGTTTGCAAGCCATGAGTGTCAGAGGGGAAAGTTCTGGAAAGGTCTGGTATCCACTGGGGAAGGGAGAATGGCACATCTTGTCATCAGTGAGCATGGAGGGCTGCTACCTGCAGCTACCTGCTGGGAGTGGGTGGAAGCAGGGAGTGGGTCTGGGTCTCAGCAGGGGAGACCAACTGAGGGTGGATGAGCCCTGTTGGCAGAAGAGCAGGAAGGGACACGGGGCAGCATGGGCTGAAATGCTGAGCTAGGGCATCTTAGTCCCTGCACAGGCACATCTCAATTACAGCTATTTTTAAATAATGTTCATTGATATTTTGAAATGAAGCCAAAAAGTGGGAGAAACCACGTAGCAATATTTCATAATAGTTTTGCCCCAGTTGTATGAGAGCTGTGTTTGAGCTGTCTGCATCTCCCTAAACACCACATTTACACTTTGAAGCTGCAAATCCAGTGATCAGTACTAATAAATGCCATAAACTTCACGTGGTGGTGGAGTTACAACAGGAGTCTCTGGTATCCAGGGAGGAGACAGAAGTTATGTACTCCTCTGTTAATCTCCTTTTTTTCTGTGTGTACAGCTTGGGTGTGCAAGAGACCCATCTGTTAAGTGGCTGTTAACCTGTTCTCAGACTCTGGAGTGCAAGAAGTTGTTTGTGTGATCCTCTTCTCTGGCAGAACTGGTGCTGCCTACAGGAGATGCCTTTAGTTGCAAACTGAGGTACTCTAGGAAGAGTTGCAGTAGCTCTTGGTTCCATGAATTACAGAGTTTTACTGCACTGAGCAGTGTAGCACAATTTGAGGCAGGACCTGCTCTAACAGGTCCTAAGCTGCCCCTGCTGCTCTGAAACCCTGGACTGGAATAAGGCTGTGATAATTAATGGAAGTTAAAGTGCTCCTTCTGCCTGTGAGCTGGTTGGAAGTGGAAAAGAAGAACCTGTCACAGTTGTGACTGGCTCTAAACTACTGTCAGGCTTTCCTCCTTCCCCTGCCCCAAGTGGAAAATTGTATTGGAAAGCAGCAGTTAGAGCACTTAAATCTTTCCACAGTTCATTTCAAGCTCCCTTTCTTCTTCCCAACCATACCCAGGCCAGTTTGGGGCGCGGATGGGAGTCTCTGGCTGAAACCTGCAGGATGTTAAATAACAATGGGAGAGTGAGTTTCAAAGAGGGTAAAATGTGCCTGGATTGCACGTACCCTAAGCTGTATTTCCCATGCTTTGACATTCAGCCCATCCATGCTTCAATCCTGAACTTTCTGTGTGGGATCTGTCTGGGTGTGATACGGAGCGAGCCCAGGCTGAAATGGGGTTGGTGTCTCTCTTGCTGTGGAGGGACATGCTCCCACAAGCATCCACAGAAACTGCTGGTGTCTGTCATGTCCAGACAGCAGTAAGTGAGCATATGAAATGTGGACAGTAACAAAAGCTGTTGTGTCCCCCTATGGTGAGTTACCAGATTCTTGTAATCCCTGCTGTTTTCCAGGTACTTGGATTGTCTGTTTTAACTAATGTGTTAGTTGGCACAGTCACGTTGCTGCTGCAGGCAGTGTTTCTGAGTGGGTTTGTTCCCTGCTGAAACTGGTCAGTGAAGGGCATCTGATGGAGCCTCATTGTCCTTCTCAGCTGTCCAGATTGTCCAGATTCAACAGGTTGATCAGTTGGAGGAAGGTCCCAAAGCTTTTACTTGGATGTTACTGAGTAACCCTTGATAGAGAGCTGAAGGCCCAATGCATAGGTCAGACCCACTCCCTAGAGAAGTCTGCTGCCTTCCTGGGGCCAAGTTATAAAAGTGAAAACTTTCCCCCCTGGTATGGCCCTCAGATATTATCTATTATTGATTTTTCAAGTAGGTAGCAATGATGTTGCAACAAGAAGTCCAAGAACATTCAAGAGATACTTCAACACTTTGGGATGATTAAGGGATCAGGGGAGCCGGCAATGTCCTCCCTATTCTTCCAGTTACAGGAAATTATAAGAGAAGAAACAGTAAGGACCAGCAGGTCAATAGCTGGCTCTAGGCCTGGGGTCACTGAAGAATTTGGGGGTTTTGTGCTCATAGGTTGCTTTACACAACACTAGGTCTGCTGGTGACAGACAGGTACGTGTGTCTCAAAGGGGGAAAAGGATTTTTTCCCAAGAGTTAGTAGGGCTCATTGGAGGAGCTTTAAACTAGATTCAGAGAGGGAAAGGGATAAAACCAGGCTTCTTCTAAATGTACATTTCCCCTGTTTATTCAAGGGTTAAGCAGTCTGAGAGACGCAGCACTCATAGCCAGGTATCTGTCAGGCTTGGATTGGAGGCTCACCAAAACATGAGGATATATGGTTTTATTTCTGTTTTGTCATTTGGAGATTGCTACTCAATGTCTGTCGGACAAGAAAGCTCCAGGGCATTTTAGGATATGCCCTGTGCTCCAAGAGACGTTGTTTTGGCTTTGCAACATTTAAACACAAAGTCAAGAACTGATGCCTGAAGTACTCCTTTTCCAAGGATTAAAAGGCACTGCCAAGGCTTTGCGAGATGACAGTGTTGCAAATCTTACCACGATCCAGTGCTAAGATCTGTCAGTTTCAGCAGCACAAACGTGCTAACAGATCTGTGTGTCTGCTTTCTGGCAATGGTGGATTTTTTTCAGGAGGTTGATCTGTGCTGCTGAACTCTGGAAGAGTTGGAAGGTAACACAGCAAGAGTTCTTCATCACACCTGGGTCTTAATTTTAACCAAGCTTCCCTTTGTCTGGTAAAACCCTGGCCCAAAGGAGCAGTTTCAGGATATTGTCACAGACCTAGCTTTGGTTTCTCTGTTCTTAGATGGAGCTGAGGGATCCATATAAGTCAGTGGAGGAACTAGCTGGAGTAACCAGGTTATGACTGTGACAATCAGGATCAGGGTGATATATGCTAGATTCACCCAGCAGCATGTGAGGTTTTGCAGACTTTGGCATCAAGAGAGCTTGTTCTCACTTCTATACAATCTCAGTAGGGGAACTGGGACATGAAACAAAGTCCTTTCTTACAGTGCAGCTCTGGAGAGTCATCATATCCATCTCTGGACTTGAAGGATAAGATTCTCCCTTGCTCCCCCTTGATAGGTTCCATGCTACTCATCCTCACCTGTTATGGTCTCATTGAAACTGCCTCACCTAGCCTCATCTGCCATCTGGCTGGCAGTAGCTCCATCTGGAGACAGCTTTGTCACCCACAGCCACACACCCTCCAAGGTGCTGTTCGGGACCAGCTCCCACACCACTCAGCTTTCTCCATGGGGTGTCCAACTCCAGTGGGATGTTTGTCTTGTTTTCCACAATCCTGTTGTGTAAACGAGGCTAATTTCAGCCTGCTGTGATGTGTGGGCTCGCTGGAACGTGACTGTAAATCCACATCTGAACATTTTGTTGTAATGGGCGGGGTGGTGAAATTGCATTGCTGCCTTTAACCTCAGGCTGTCCTTAAACCAAACTAGACTCTTCACAGCCCCTGCATCAGTAAATCAAACAGCTTTTGAATCGATGCACATAAAAGTCAAGGGCAAGAAGTTACAGATGGAAAAGACCCATTGTACCTTGAGCCTGTCCTGCTGCAGTGGGGGTAAAGCTCTCTTAGGAATTCAAGGCAAAGCTCCAAGCCTGCTGGCTGAGGCCAGGCAGGGTGAGAGTCCTGCCTGGGGAAATATGTGAGGTGGGGGGAGACTGCCTAAATTTCCTGCAGCTTTTCCATTCTGCTCATCTGTGCATTTTATTCCCTTGGCTTTATTTTTTGGGCAAGAAAACTGATGTTGGTTGTATATTCAACAAACCCAATATGTTCATTCTCCTGATCATTGTTTTTCACTAAGGGCTATGTTTGACTTTTCCTTAGAAGCATGTTTTTCTCACCTAATATTTAGTTTAAGATCGTAGGAGCTGGATATAAAACCTTCTGGGACATTTTAATCTGCCTAGAGGCTGCTTGAAAGCAGAAGTTATCCAAAGTATTTTAGTAGCATATTTAGAAAACATCACCCCCAAATTCTGTGTTGCCCATTTCCCTTCCATTTCCCTGACAACTTTTATTGGTTGTTTTAACCCTGATCTGCTGTCGGTGTCCCCCGTACCTTTCTTCCCTCCCCCTCGGGTTTCCATGTCTTTGAAAGTCCTGGTAACCAGAAGGTTCATGATTGCTTTGCAATCATTTCAGACCAAGAATAATACAGCCAGAGCCAGCTGGATCCCTCGCTCTGTATTGATGCAACTGTTCCCCTTAACCTGCCCACACTCAGTGCTACAACTGCAAATCTGAGGTTGAACCAGAGCAGTGCTGGGCAGTGCTGTGAGCCTTGATCCATGGCCCTGCCTGGAAAGCAGCACCCCCAGCAGAGCATCCCACGGCCAGGGAGCAGCTGCCTTTGGGTGTTGTCTGCTGGGGACCTTGGGAACTTGCTAAGATACGTGAGTTTTTCTGACACAGATCTTCTCAGAACCAGTGGTCCCAGTGGTTGTTCTGATTCCCTTGATCTGCAGCCAGTTTCTCCTGAGCAGTCCTCCTCTGGCAAGGCCCTTGCTGAAGGCTGGCCAGTCTGGGTGATTGCTTCTCCTGGAGGTCTCTTCCCATGAGCCCAACAACACTTGTGAGCATGGTTAAGAACTGGAACAGACACCCAGAGAGGCTGTGAGAAAGTTGAAGTTGGAGGTTGTTAGAACTCAACTGGAAAAGGCCAGCCTAATCCAACTTCGAAGTTACTCTGCATTGCTTGGACCAGAGACTTGCAGCAGAAGAGGGCATTACTTAGCAAGTCACTGCCTGACTTCCATTTCATGGACATCAGGGGTGTATGTTGAGTTGTCATGCCACTGCTCTCTTTGGCTGCCAGATTATGTAGACTACTTTCCATGGTTTTGGTATTTTGAACTTTTTTTTTGTTATCTTTTGTTGTTCATCTCTTCATGAGTTTCTGCAGATTCCTTCTTGTTTGTCCCTGGGTCACATCCTGGTTGGTAGATGTATGCTCTCCCAGTCATTGACCATCTCGAGTATGCTTCTAGTCTGGAATGTTCATCCAGTATTTTTTATTTTCCCCTTGTCCATCAGATTGTCTCCTACTTTGGAAGTAATCAGCTCTTTAATGACAGGTAAACTAGGAAAAAGCAAATCCACAGGCTGAGGGGTGTAACACACACAGGGTGTGAATGCTTCCTCAGCAGGAATGTCTGGGAGAACATTAGCTGATGGGGAATGTGAAACAGGAAGGCTGGTTCTAGCAGCCTGTGACTCCCTGCGGGCACTATCAGTTCTCCAGGTGATTAACTGTTTGTTTCTCCCTTAATGAAAACTTGTCTCAGATGAAACCACCATAATAGAAAGCTGATGTTCTGGAGCATTCCCAAGCGTAGGTTAATATTTACAAGCTATAAGGTTCAGGTTTTATCTCCATCCCTTGCTGGCACAGAGATAAAATCCTTTTAAAAATCCCTTTTGATTTTTCTGGTTCATGACATCGCTTTAGTAAGACACTTTCCATATGGAATGGGTAAATGTCTTAATGGAAATGTAAGTTTTTCTCATCATTTCAGGGACTAGTAACAGATGAAGAGCCCCTCATGTACCAGGGGCCATGGCTTATAATGGAGCATAAGTGATGGACAGTATCTCTGCAGGATACTTGTGCTAGGAAATGTCAGAATATTATTTCTGCCTCAGTGGCTTAAGATCATGTTTACCTAATGGACTTACACTCGCATTTTGCAGGTGTTGTGTTAATATTAATGCGTTGTCTGAATTGTTAATATTTCTTCACTTCAACATTACGTTAATGAAGACTGCAGGGGATGGAGAAAAGACCTGGCTAATTAATTAAATCGGCAAAAAGCATCTTTAACTTTCCATCGTGCTGCCCTTTGCTTCCACCTAATGGGTCTTGGCATTTCTGGTCAGCAGCCACGTAACACACGCTGCTGTATGTAGCACTCAGCAACGTGCTTGCTGATTTTTCTGACCCATAAATCACTTGCATAAACTTTTAATGGCGAGGAAAAGGGCCTTTCATTCCTGCTTCCTCCTTCCAGTGGGAAAGGCAGCCTGATAACAGGCGATGCTGGCCTGATGCGTAGGGCTGGAGACTTTCCTGTCAGCAGAGGAGCTGTCTGCATTCATTCAGGAATTCTTTCCATTCTCCTCTTAGGCAGACTCTGGATGACATTAATATTATGTGTCTTGTCATAAGCTGTGCTTTCGGAGCCAGTGGCATATCAGACTGCATGTCTCAGGAAAGGAATGTGGACTGCCAATCCAGCTTGGACACTGGCTGTGAGGTATCTCCCCTCTCCTCTGCCCCATCCCAGACCCAGCCTGGCTAGGACCTCATTCACCCACCAAGAATTACCATGGACTGGAGAAAACTCAGGTCTCAAGGCACTGTTCTGGCCCCAGGTGGCTGGGCAGCACCCTTGCTTGGGACCATCTTATTGCATTCCCAGATGTAAGGCTTGCCATCCCAGATGGTCATCACTCTCGTGAGACCTGTTAGTTGAGCACAGCATTGTGCATTAGTGATCCATCCTTACCCCTACCCTGTGGCTCTGCAGAGTGGGAGCAGGGCCCTTGCCATCATAGCTGCCTCTGAGAGCTGAGATTTTGGTGAGCTGGTGGCTCCTTGGAAGGACAAGCTGGATCTGACACACATCTGTGGAAAGCAGGACTGGGATTCCCAACTGCACAGCTTCTGGAGATGCAAGGATTGCAAACTCATCCCCATAAAAGTGAGGGGGTTGTGCATTCAGGGAGGGTTTTTAACATTGCTGTCACTTTGATGCTGACACCCAGCACCAGTGGGAGGTCAGTGTGGCAGTGCCAGGCAGCCTGGGGGACTGGACACATTCCTAGAAGAGAATGTATATGAGGCTGTGTGCCCACTCTGAGCAAGCAGCACTCCACAGGCTTCTTTGGGGCCCATGAAAAAAGGGATTTCTTGATCTAGGAAGGCCATTCCTGAATGGAGATCTTCATCTGTGTGTGATGCTGAGAGTAAAGTCCTCTGCCCTGGTCTCAAAAATGTGATAGTCCTGAGAAAATTGTGGAGAACAGTGGAGCTGAGACTGAGGGAGCTTGCTGAAGTTGTGCCTCCACATCCTGTGTGGCCCAGCATGTGCGTACAGGTCTAAGCTTTCATCCCTGGCCCACAGCAGCTGAAGACTGTTCTGGCACAGAGGGGCAGTTCAGCACCATGCCAGGAGTCTGAAGGTTGTCACCAATTTGCATGAAAAGGAGCAGACTGCAGTCATATTAACCTTTAATGAAGAGACACGGCCTGCAGTGACTGTGTCCTCTGCAACACTGACACTTCAGTCCAATGATGCCTCCTTTGCCATTTGGATCAAGACAGGAGGGAGGATGGTAGGACAGGCAGATGTTGACTTTATCCCTTCCATATGAACCACAGATGAGGGTGAGGAGCTCCAGGCTGGGCAGGGTGAGAGCCAAGAGATCCCAAAGGCTCTGTGGCTGCTTGTGCCGTCCAGCTCTGCGACGTCTGGCCTGACGTTGTGCTGCCAGATGTAGGCAGCAATTTCATTTAACAGGGCTGCAAAGTGGCGTTGATCATTTGAAAGGAACTCAGGCAAATGGCTGAGGTTTTTCTAGCCATCTAAATCCCTGTGTGCAAACCAGTACAGCAGGCTTTATTGCAATTAATTCATAATCATGCCAAATGCCTTCAGGAGTCCAGCATCAGTATTGAGAACTTAAAATGGTTTTCCACTGTACCACAGATAATTTGGATGAAGCAAAGGGAGCAGTCTTATGGCATTTCCAGCCTCAAGGTGTGAGAGTGGTCTGTAAGTGACATTTGTATTCAGAGAACCCTCCCATGCATTTGTGTTGTAGGCATCTATTACTGGGAAGGCACCATAGCTAATATAAAGGGCATTCTTTATACCCCGAAAAAGGAGTTCATTATAGGGAAAAGCCATTCTAGCTTAGTAAGAAATGAATCTAAAACTGCCTCAGAGCTGCTATTCTCATCAAGTTTCAATGTTAGCAGTTTTAACCAAGAGCTAATTGAGCAATCTCAGAAAGTGGAGTAATTCCATTATTCAGCTATGCTTTGTACAAGGCTACTGCTAGCTGTGAGAGGAGCACAAATGACTTTCATCAAGACAGGAACCGCCAGCATTCTTGCCTTTTACTACTTTTTCTTTCAAAAAAAAAGTAGGTCTTTTGGTCTTTTGGCAACTGTCATTGGCAACAGGAGCTCCACACCAACATTGCAAGGCTCATATGTAACAGTGCAATCCAATTTTTTGGATAATAGGGAATTTGATTTTCATAGCTCTTCAGGCAGCAGTGCTGTTTCCAGAGTGGATGGCTGAAGATGCTCCTGTTTGTTGGATAGGCAGAGTGTCACCAAGAAAACAGCACACTCTTCTTGTATAATTTTGTATGGAAAAGAGCCATTGCAAGTGCCGGCCCAGCTACTCACCAAAGAGCATGATTCTGTCATTGGCTGCACTCTCAGGAGATGTGGGATTAGCTAATGTTGGTTTTAGAAGAGCTTTTATGGAAACCTCTCAAGTTCCTCTGTTTCATGGAAGAGCTGTAATCAAAAATAAACGAACACGATTTAAAGAAGAAAAAGTCATACCACATCCAGCATCTTTGGACTTAACACCTTGGAGAGAGTTTGTTGGTTGAGCCATGGTGCTGTTTCTTTACTGTTTCCCTTCAGCTGATGCTGCTCCTGTTGGATGTGAACAGGACTATTTTGCAGCCTTTTGTGGAAGGTGACTTTGTGGGTGAATGCAGCAGGATTTAGAGTCCCATTCACAGGAGGTGGCTGTAGATCTCCTGTTTGGTATGAGATTGTGCTGTAACAATAATCCCTTTCGAGCCAGCAGAGAGTGGGAGCTCTCAGCAGTGTCCTGCCCTTAGCAAGGGGACAGAAATCCATCAGTCTTTAGAGCTCTCTCAGACACACACAGACACATCAGGACTGCCTTTCTCAGCACCAGCCTTTCATGACACTGTTTGGTTCAGTAACTGTCAAAGCTATACTGTCCTAACCGTGCTTGGACCCAGCATGGAGCTGGACACACCTGAGGCAGGCACATAGATATGGACTGAGAAACCAGAGGTTTTTGACTGCAGGTTGAAGCACTAACCCATGTTGATCGGGGATGGTAAATCTATCCATTGATGGGAAGAAATTTGAGCAGCAGAAGTCTTGTTCCTAATGTAGGAGGGATTAAGTGCTATGAGGGAGAGACAAGA
Organism: Trochalopteron elliotii; assembly: GCA_024734555.1. Lineage (NCBI taxonomy): Eukaryota > Metazoa > Chordata > Aves > Passeriformes > Leiothrichidae > Trochalopteron > Trochalopteron elliotii. The sequence continues at coordinate 419,798 of JANPWX010000109.1, read as the reverse complement.
TGGAGAGGAGCAGATGAGATATTGTAGTGGGTTAGGAGAAGGAAGTTTGGTAACCCTTGTAGAAGGGGTTGATCACATTTGACTCTAGTCTGAACTGCTGGAAAAATGCTGGGGATTTACTTGGTGGCAGCTCACCCAGCCAGAGGGACCACCATTGGAAGGAGGGCTCAGACCCCAGCTCAGAACAGTTCTATCCTTTTGGGAGCAGGTTTCCACAATGAGCTACATGTGAAGAAAATACCAACTTCTCCAGCCCATCAAAAGCAACCCTGCCGTGGAAGAGCTATGTGGTATTTTGGGTTTATCTCTCATACCTCGGCTGCAATAACTCTTCTGACACTTGGATGTACCCATCAGTTACATCTTGTAGGGTGGGATGGAGGTGTAGAAGGTGCTGTGCTCATCTGTCCAGCCCCACCACACTTGCATTTGCTCTGAAGCCCCTGGGTCTGTTACTGTGCTGGAACAGCAGCTGTTTTAGTGTCCTTTTGCTTTAAGGAAACTGCCTGCCTCCTTCCTGCACTTACTGGATTGCACACAAAGTACTCCTTGTCTCTCCCTTTTAGCAAACCCTTCTTAGCTAATGTCATTTGTCAAGTTAATCAGGGAGAGTGGGCACTTCGATGGCTGCTGTGCAGCCTAGCTGCATTGCCATGGAGACAAGCAGCCAAACAGGCATTTTACTTGCCCTGCCTCTCTTTGCAGGTTTGCCATGAGAAACCACTATTTTATTTGCCATCAGCCAATCAACTTGCTGAGGGCATCAGTAGTTTTTCAAGGTTGCTGTCTAGAGACTGGGAAGCGTCTACCTAACATTTAATGGAGTAAATAGTAATGCTGATACTAAGGAAGGTGAACGGTCTGAATGTGTAGCTCCTCTTCCCACATCCCATAGATTTTTGGCACTGGCAGGAGCTGTTTGAGAGGAATTATAGCCCACTAGCTTGAGTTTGGGGCTGTAATCAAGATGTCATCAGTCCTCTTCAGCTGGATGGTTTCATAGGTGACTGTTTCCCTACAGAAGCTGTGACTATCAAAGATAGTTTGAAAAGCACCAAGACTTGTGTTTAAGAGCATTTCAGGAGCTTGAAATGTCCCCAGAAGTTGGTGATATTTAGCCACTGGCATGCCTTGGCCACATTTGAAACTCAGAGGTGAGTGAAAGCCATACACTCCAGCTAACCTCTTGCATAAGGCAGGCTGAGGATGGGTTTCATCCACTTAACTCGTAAGCAAAATCTGGGTATTGAAAGAGCTGACAGGAGACATACATGTTACAGAGCTCAAAAGCCATTCCATCACTCCCTCTCCTTCCCTTCACATGGGCACGTGTTAAGTGATGCATGGAATAGGTTTGGAAATGCTCCCTCCTGCAGCACCATTAGCAGGATGGTTGGGATCTGCAGGCACCTATGGGAAGGACAGCCACCTGTTGACCCCTAGCCCTGTCTGTGGGACGGCAGAGGAAACCTCACATCAGCACAGAAAGGGCAAAAGTTCAGATCAGATTGTTTATGGGATTTTATGGAGCCAGGAGCCAAGGATAGCTCAGCTAATCCAGAGGAAACTGTAGCGATGGCGTTAGAATGCATTTCACATGGGATTCATTCAGCGTGCATTCAGATGGACCAGTCTTTCTGTCTCCGTTTTTTTAGCCATGAAATATTTTTCTTTGTACTCCTGTCTGCCAGCTGCATTGAGCCAGACTCCAAGCTGGGCTGTTTTAAGAAAAAAGCCCACAGAAACCCCAAAACCTCTTGTAGTTTGACCTGCTGACAAGTTAGCAGGGCTTCAGCAAAGCTCCCAGCAGCATCAGCCACTGGGCTGGGTCCAAGCTCTGCCAGCCAACCTCTGCTCCCACTAGCCTCAGCAACCATTGCTTTTCTCCAAGCCACAGTGTAGTGATTGCTTACTTGAAGCCCTGGTGAGAACATGAGCTAAAAGTGCAACTGAAAAGCCACATGGGGAGGGCAGGAAGGCAGCAGCTTTGCTGTGCCCTCCAGCTCCTCAGCACCTGAAGCCTTGCTGACTTCATGGGTAGTCCTAGCCCTGGCTTATCCTCCTGAGTCACCAACATCCCATGCAGTCTCAGCATGAGCTCCTCTTGGGAATAAGGTTTTGCTTTCAGGTGTAGTGAGGTCACCACATTAAGCTGTTTCATGCAGATCTTGTCTCCCTCATTGTGTCCTGAGCCCCAGACCTTTGCTCTGCTGGAAGAGGTAATGTGGCTTAACTCCAGGTACAGGTGCCAGCTCTTTCACTGTCCCCAGCCTGTTCTCTTTGACCCTGGCAAGCTCTCACATGCTCTGGATTACCCCAGCTGTGACTTGTGCCTTCTGGAAGCCGCTTTTCTCTTCCTGAACTCCTGATGTTTAGAACAAATCTGACGAGGAGTTGTAGAGCAGCCCCACACTCTTCTTCCCTTTCAAGCTTGCAGGACTGCTGCAGCGGGTGCATTTGGGGAGCAGCTGTATGACTCCCCAGTGATCCAGAGCTGGGAATGACCTCCTGTCCCTGCAGGGGGTTTTGGCATCAGCCCACAGGGCATTGCAGCCTTCCCAGGGCACTCTGATTTGTTACTCTGGTTTGTTTTCAGCTGACACAAACCAACCCATCAGATCCTGGGGCTTCTTTTCCCCCAGATACAGGACAGTGTCCTGATCCTTGAAAGTCCAAACTTCAGATGCATCTCCCAGAGCCTTCCTCTGCTTTTGGGTGAGAGAGAAAGAGTAGCTTTTCAATTCTGAGTATCCATGGTCACATCCTGCGCACCTTGTCATGAGTGCAAAGCTCCTGTGTGCTTCCCAGGATGGGAATTTGCAGAGCAAAGTGGATAGTATGTGCTGTTTAGTTTTACTTCAAGAGTAAAAGTGTCCCTGGCAGGGGGGTGCTCAGGTATGATCTTCCATTCAGTACCTACGACATCAGAACGAGGATATGACCAGGAAATTGTAAAAGCCCAAGCCACAGAATGGTAAAACAAAATGCAGAATTTAATAATCAGGTGGAAATTGCATTCAGCCAAAAGTGTCACTGTAGATGAGAGATGAAGGTTTTGCACTCCAGTGCTCAACAGGAACAGGAATGGCAGGGTCTGCTGCAGCATTTGCTCATAGTGTTCATCTCTGGGACATGCAATGAGCTCATGTTGCCTGTGACAAAGAGGAGATTTTGTTCACAGGTGTTTATTGCTTTGTCCCTAAAAATGGGCTTGCATCTCCTTCTGTAGAGGCCACAGTTCGTGGGAGATGCAGCAGGGACTCCATGGCCAACCTTTGCCCAAGCATGCATCTGTGTAGCTGAGGCTGGAAATGCCTCCCTCTTTCCTTGCACCAAAGCCCATGGGAAGGAGAGGTTTTGCCTTTTGCAGTCTTCCCTGTTTTCTATGCCTCTCTGTGACCTGGCTTGGGCAGAAAGGGCGTCCCAGGTGTGAGCATGGGCTGGCACAGCCTCACCCCTGTCCTCAGGCCACTATTCCCCACATGCTGCTGGGTGGGAGTGGTGTGTCACCCACGCTCAGGAGATGGGGATGGCCATGCTGTAACCTGCTGGCTGCCACTGGCTGTCCCACGGCTGGAGTGTCCAGTGCCCCCGGCCATGCTGTCCCGCACCCCGGGGCACACTGTCCCGCACCCCCTGGAGCCGGTGGCCATTGAGGGGCCGAGGTTGCCATCTGCCGGTTCTGCTGCACAGGAACAGCAAGAGCCTGGCTCAGCCCTCTTGGAAGTGGCCCCTCAGGAGTGTGTCCTGATCCTGCTCGGGTCACAGGGCATTGCCCACCCACGAGCCAGCCCTTGGCCTTTGGTAGCATGTCCCAGGGGTTCCAGGGGGCAGGGCAGGCAGCCCATTCCCGTTTACACCGTGCTGCTCCTGCCCTGCCCCGCCCATACTGCCCCTGGGCCAGGACGTCCCTCGTGCCCTCCCTGTGGGGCCTGAAGTGTTGGCCTCTGGCACAAAACCCTCTGTGAGAATTCACAGGGCTCTTAATAAGGGAGCTCCTTCCCATCAAAGACTAATATTTCTACTGCTGATGATCACTGTCAGGTACTTATTCCTCCTCCAGTTTTGTCTTTATTTCCTGTCTCTTTAAAGTTCTTGGCAAGTACTCCCAGACTGGAAATGTATCACTGCTGTAGGAGTACCCCAGGAGTGCACATCTCACCTGGCCAGCCCCCCAGCAGTGGCCAGGGTTGGGAGCTGCAGGAGCACTGGCTGCAGCCCTAGTCCCCCAGCCAGCCCTACAACATTACTGCTTTGCCTGCAGGAACAACAAGGCTGAGCTGGCATAATCAGCAATATCTCACTCAAGCATTGCTGGGAGGATGAGGTTACTTGTGTAAATCTATTATCCTTTTTGGCAATTAGCACCAGGTAGGAGCCCTGGGAATATATGCAAGAAATAGCAGGAAGCCCAGTTAAGCACATTTCTTGCTTATCAAGCCCAGTTAAACAAGTCCCCCATGGCACAGCCCTGTTGCTGGTAGTACAACCCATACACACACCAAAGATGTTCTCTAGTGCTGAGATTGCTTTCCTGAGCACTGTGTAACCCCAGAGGTTTCCATTCAATGAATGAAAGTACATCCAGAGATGGAAACTGAGGGGCTCACCCCAGCCTGGAATACCCCAGCACTCTGCAGGTTGTGTGGAGGAGCCTGTGGAGTCCCTGCATCTCCTGGATGCCAAGGGCAGCCTTGCTGGAGCAGTGCTGGTGCCTTGTCCTGCCTGGGAGCAGTGCTGTGTTGTGCTGTGGATGGGAGCCTGGTGTGGGGCAGGGCTCAGTGCCTGGGCCTGACCACACATGTCGAGCTCGGGATGGGGGAGCGGGCGAGACGCTGTTTGCTCTGGCCCAGGAAGACAGAGATGTGTGTTTGTTTTCCGTGCTATCTTTTGCATGGTGTTTGTTTTGCTTGTCAAGCATTTCAGGAGATAAAATGACCTGAAGGGAGATTATTTTATCCTAATTTAAGCTGTCAATTTATCACCGACTTCTGCTTGTCTGTGCCAGCAGGACAGCTTACTCTGAGTCCCTGGGGAAACCTCCGCTAGAAAGTGAGAATTTGGGGGGCATTTGCTGCAGTCTCACAGCTAATCTGTGCTTATGACAGCAACTACAAGCTGCTCCCCTGTCCCCCTATGTCGTATCAGTCCCCATCACTGTGGACTGGCTTGGCTTCCCAGGGGCCTCCCCTGTCTAACCGGGGCCTGGGGTGGTTCTTCCCGTGCCGCAGGCTGGTTGAGGAGTTCATGCTGCTGGCGAACATGGCCGTGGCCCATCGGATCTACCGCTCCTTCCCCGAGCAGGCCTTCCTCCGCCGCCACCCCCCGCCACAAAACAAGCTGCTGAAAGACCTCATGGACTTCTGCAGCCAAGTCGGCCTCGACATCGACTGCAGCAGCGCGGGGACCCTGCACGTGAGTGCACTGGCCTGGCAGGGCCACGGGGGCCGAGGGTGGGCAGTTATGTGATGGTGTGTTTGTGGCAGCGTGTGCTTTATCCCCTGTCCCTCTCTGCCCAGGCAAAGCTGACACCTATGCCATGCTAAAACAAAACAGCTCCCTCACTCTCCATTGATCCCATTAGTGCTGGGCAGGGGTGGCCCAACCTGTCCTGGTCAGCGATGTTGTGCACAGAGGGCAGGAAGGACCTTGCAAGTGACCCTTGCACTGCCCTCCCTGCAATGGGAAGGATGTTTCAGTGCAGGAGCACTCACTGAGACATCCAGATTTCCTCCTCTGCGCAGGTCCTGGGCAGGGAATTTGCTCCATACCACAAAGAAAGCAGCTCTGCAAGGGGCTGTTTCTGTCTGGGCTGCTGCAGGTCTCAGGGAGGGCAGGGTGGGGAGTGGGGTGACTGGGAAGGACTGGAGAGCAGTGCTGGGAAAGGTCAGATGCAGCCAACGCAAGAAATATCCAACCACTCCTCTGCTGAGCATGTCCTGAGGCTGAACTCCAGCTGAACAGCAGAGCCCAGGTTCCAGGATTTTCTTTACTCACCGCAACTGGACTGTGGATAATCCTCTGTTAATCCCATCCCTGCTGGCCTTTTGCACAGCCCTGCATCAGCTGGGACTGCTTTCCCCTCTTGCTGGCTGTGCCCAGCCTATGTCAACAGATGCAGGGCTGCTCACTCAGCTCCTCTCCTGCACTTTGAACCCTGCAGCCCTTCCTCACTGCTACCCCCAGGCAGTGACCTCCCATATCCATGTCTCCCCAGAGTCCCATTAGTCCATGTGCTGAAGCTCTCAGGAGCTGGATGGGAACCAGGCACAGGTCAGGAGAGGGTTTACAGGTTCTCTCTCACACTACATAACTGGGGACAGAGCCAGCAGTCCCCATCCATGCACTGGGTGCTCCCTGCCACTGACCCCAGGATCAGAGCTGGTGCTTAGAACCATGTAGGCAGTCCTACTGGGGCTGCTGGGACCACAGCAAAGGCCAATTTCATGTGCACCTTTTGGTTTACAAGGGGATTTTCAGGAAAAAGGGGAGCATGACTTTGACAAGCTGCTGTTAGCACCAGTAAGGTCTGCCTGAGTCCCTTTACCACCATAACATGCCAACACTCTCTCTTCTCTCCTCTAGAAAAGCTTAAGTGAAATATTTGGTGCTGACAAATATTCCAGAGCGAGGAAAGAAGTGCTGACCTACATGTTCTCCAGGCCCATGCAGGTAAGGACAACACTGTGCTGTCAGTCATGTCTGCTTGTAGCTTTCTGCTGGGGCTCCATCTTCAATCCTCACCCCTTCTGCATTACCAAGCTGGTTGTTGCACACAGTGGGAGTGAATGAATACTGAATGTGGTGTTCCAGGGCTGCCAGCAGCTTCCTCCAGTGCCTCCAGCCCTGTGTAGCTGGCAGTGGGAGTATCCCTTGGGCAACAAACCTTCACTGGGTGACAATGTCAGGCTGAGTCTTCCTCACTGCCCTCAGTGTCCCTGTTGTTACTGGTTGAGATATGATATTTCACCCTTGAAGTTGCATGAGGGCTGTTAGCAGACTCACAAGGATCCAGCCCTGTGAACAGGTGGTGGTGGGCTCCGTGGTTCATGTTTGTGCCATTTCTTCACATTGTGGTGTCCCAGCTGGGTCAAAGAAGGAATTAAGAGTAGGGGTGTGCAACTGGCCATAAGTACAGTCTGGTACCTGCTCTTGGAAGAAGGAAAGTTCTGGAAACCCTTCAGTCTCCCTCCAGCCCAAGTGGCTTTCTTTGACAGTCTCTGCAATGGAGGTTTCTGTTGCTCATACCAGTTGTCATGTTTGGTAATCTGTAGCTCAGGACACTTATTTGGGTGTTTATCACCATCATAAAAAGTTTTTGTGAGATATTAGCTGCATTTGCAGCTGGGCACGGCACAACCTCTTCTGAGGAAAGTCCTATCTCATGGGGAGAAGGGGCACATTCCTGAAATGATCTCTCTGCTGAAATGATATCTCCTGCTTATCACTGCAGGAATGAATCATCTTCCCAACATCACTCATTTGACTGTCACTCTTCTAATTAGCTTATTTGCTTCATTTACTCATTAGCAGTTGCCTGAAGTCCTGCTGTATTTCCAGGACTTAATGCTTGTTTGCAACTGGGACTGGGGTATGAGGCCGTTTAGTAAATCGCCCCCTCATGTGTGTCCAGCTCAGGAGGCTGCTTTGTAAAGAACAGGGCGTGTCCTCTGGAGCTGGATGTGTTGTCCCAGATCTCATGTCCTGCTTTGAGTTATCCTGGTTCCTTCTGTCACATCCTCCTTTTCTGGTGGAAGGTGCACTGGTGACATGAATTCCTTCGAGTCCCTCTCTGGTCCTGCTGACTTTGGCACAAGCCTGGGCTTTGCCAGCAGCAGCACATGGAGCAAGCCTGGCTGCTGACCAGGATGCATGAGCAAGGAGAAAGCTCTGCAGTGGCACCAAGGAGGAGGTGGGCTTTTGGGAGCCTACTGACCGGCTGAGATCTTGCTAGTTTGGTGTCCTGAGACTGTGATTGGAGAAGCAGTGGGAGTGCTTTCAGATACCACACAGTGGCTGTTATTAAGATTTAGCCTTGTGAATATGTTAGATCATTACATGAAAGGTTTTGGGGATGAAGTCTTCTGCGGAGTAGATACCAGACAGAGAAAGAGGCACTTTTAAAGGAGATACTCCATGAGACATGATTTTGGCAGGAACTAGTCTCATTCCATCATCAGAAGACAAAGATGCCTGTGAGTTCAGGTGTGCTGTGCAGTCCACTCATACGTGGCAAATGTGCTGCCTGGCACACCCCCATTATAGCCAAAACACCTTGGAAAGGGGCAAACAGCTTCCAGGAGGAAGGAGCTTTCCCTCCAAGGAGTATTTTTTTTTTTTCTTTCTGCAACCAGCATGAGAACAGATGGAAGAATCAGCCCCATCCTTCTGGCTGTCGTGGTCCCTCCTGGGGGAGAGGACAGATTGGAGTGTTGGCAGCTGCAGAGCACAGCCACTGAAGGGCCTGGGCTGGTGGTGAGGGCTGGGCCATTGCTCTGACAGATGGTGCAGCGAGACCGACTGGTCAGGGCCCTGAGAAGTCACCTGTATCCCTGTGCACATCACAGCTCCCAGTGATAAAGCTGATGTTTCAGGGACAAGGCTGCAGCTAAATCAGCCCAAACAACCTGTCCACAGGTTTAACCCCTGCTCGTGCCAAGCCTATGTCTTCCCTCATTACTGCATGCTGGTGGTCAAGACATCAGCCTCTTGGAGGAGGAGGGAGATGGGAAGCAACTGGTAATGTGTGTACCTGAGGGAGTGCCTGGAATGGCACGCCAGGAGCCTTGTAACAGATGAAGGAGCAGTGACACACCATTTTTCAGGGGCTCAGTCACTCAGGGATTCAATCTGTCCGTGAAAGCAAAGCTGCCCCTGGTTGGCTGGGGCTGATTTATTTCCAGGCTCCTCACAGTTCTCCAGGGATTGCAGCAGACTCTGGGGATTTGAGACCTCTTGTGAGGCAAATCTGTTAATGAGGAAACATCTGCTTCATGCCAGCTGATGTCACTGGGTTGTGCTGTCACAGTGGTGAGGATGGGTGTCAGATACATATCAGACTGGCCTCCCTGCAGGCTGTAACCCTACCGTGGCCTAGAGGAGTATTTTTGCTGTGATACTCAAGCTGCTGCAAATGTCAGTGAGGGTCATGGGCTGCCCAAAGGGTGTCCAAAATGGTGCTGGACCCCCAGTGGCCAGCATATCAATCAAGACAACATAACCCAGAGAACAGCAAGCAGCACAGGACCTTCAGCATCCTTTCTAACTTTAAACAAGGTGGGGTATAACTTGAAACACTTCTAGGCATAGGGTAGGGATGGGCTCTTCCCAGTGTCTTTCTCAGAGCAGGGATTTTGACTGGTGCTCTGCTTTCTGCCTGCCTGGCATTGTAGGGACCTTCCTGCCTTCTGCCCAGAAGCCTGGCACAAGTGCCTGGAAGCTCCGTGTGATCGATTCCATGCTGTCTGTCAGCACAAGGGCACTCAACCCCTCCTGCAGCAGCCCTGGAGCTCGGCATGTCTCCCTGCCCAGCCTCTTTCCCTGGGAGCCGAGTTAATTGAGTGGAGACCGTACTTCGTGGAGTCCATCAGAAACAATTTAATTCTGGGTTGTGGAAATTGGCAGCCACCACAGCTCCTATCCCAGCTCTTGGGTCTCATAATAAGGCTGGGACTGATGCTGCTTTTTTTAACCTGCTCTATTTATTTGCCCGGATCAGTGCATTGCTGCTCAGCAGGAGCTGGCTGCGCCACTGGCCTGGAGAGCAGAGGATACAGCTGCCCAAACCAAGGATCCCAGGACAGCTCTGTAATCAGAGCTGGCTACTCCTGTTTTTTTAAAATCACTTGCTCTTATTTTTAAATGGGTTCATTCAATCGCCACTGTGCCATGACCCCGCCACCACCCCCCTGACCTGCACAGCCTCCCCTCCCCGCCTGGGCCCAGCCCCCAGTGTTTTCCCAGCCCCAAGAGCTGGTGTTTCACAGATGTAAAAATAAAAGCTGTAACCTGTGGGATAACAGGGGTGACACAGGAGAGGTTCCTGCTGAAGAGGCTGCTGGGCAGTGGTGCTGCTGTTGCCCTGGTGTTGGTTTAGATGGGCAGTTCAGCCACTCAGCTCCCCAGCTGTCATGGTGGGATGGAGCAGCAGGGATCACAGCAGGGCTGTTTCCCCTCCTTGGAAGCCACTCATACCCAGAGCTCTCCAGGCATGCACAGTGAGTGTGAAAAGCCTACACCCAGACCCAGAACTTTTGCTGCTCTGCAAAGTCCCTTGGTGGGAGAGCATCTGAGGTGGGCACAGAACAAGCTGGGCTCTCCCCTGGAAGATGGGAGGATGGCAAATGAGCCCCAGGGCGTGAGCAGAAACAGGAAGCTGCTTAGACCCTATGGGTGATGTGAAAGTTAATATAGTCCTTGGGGCCAGGCAAGGACAGCAGCTCCCTGCAGTGGCTTTGCCCCTTTTATTCTGTGCTCAGTTTCTGAAAGGCCTGTGCAGCCCAAACTGAGCAGCAGTGAAGGACCACCAGCAGACAGGATGTCTTCAGAAGGGCCATTGGCTGCTGGTGCTGCGTCTCGCAGAGCCAGACCCCTCCAGCCTCCTGGCCCCACCCTTCCTCACACCCTTCCCTCATTTCTCTCCCCTTTTAGATGGCTCTCTACTTCTGCACTGGTGTCCTGGAAGATGAGACCCTGTTTCACCACTACGCCCTGAACGTGCCGTTCTACACTCACTTCACGTCTCCCATCCGCCGCTACGCCGACATCATCGTGCACCGCCTGCTCTCCGCCTCGCTCGGTGGGTGCTGCTCCCCTGCCTGGGCTGGGCACTGGGGGACAGGGGCCACAGCATGGCTCTGTAGCTGGAGGGAGCATGGGCATGTTATTGTCACTTGTTCCCTTTGCAGGTACGAGACCTCCCATCAAGATAGAGAAAGAGGCCATCCAGAAACAGGCAGATCACTGCAATGACCGGAAGATGGCTTCCAAGAGGGTGCAGGAGCTCAGCGCTGACCTCTTCTTCTCTGTCTTTGTCAGGGTAAGACCCAAGGGTATCTTCTCCCAGGGCATCTCTGGATTTCACTGTGAAGGCCCAGCCTAGATGCTACTGGGTGGAGGGCTCTGTCTGCCCACTTGGCTTTAGAAAAGGCAAACAGTGAGAGGACACACTCAGCAGCCACCACTGCTGGTTTCCAGGGCCTGGAGACACTGTTTCCCCTTGCGGATTGCTGAATGAAATCTGCTCTGTAGTGACAGCCCTGTCTCTTGACAGGAGTGTGGTCCTCTGGAGTCAGAAGCCATGGTGATGGGTGTCCTGAGCAAGGCTTTTGATGTCCTGGTGCTGAAGTTTGGAGTCCAGAAGCGCATCTACTGCAATGTAAGTACCTAACCAGTGTGAGACAGTGCCAACGCTGCCTCGCCAGAGCAGCCTGGCATCACTGCAGGCAGTGGCTGTCCTGGTGCACTTTTGTGCCAGCCCTGCAACAGGCAGAGCTGTGCCCTAGCTGGGTCAGCCAGCAGGAAGGCAACCTTCCTGGAGTTTGCCTTCCATCCCTCGGCCCAGGCAGGCACAAGGGACTGGATCAGCCCAGTCTCTGAGGACCAGCTTCTCTCTGGGACGTGCTGGGGTTGATCTAGCCTAGGTAAAAGGGAGTAAAGCCAGATTCAGGGGAACAGAGATAAGCGTGGAAATGAAGCGAGGACAGGGAGCGAGGCTGGTTTTCATTTCATTTAATCAGACAGTTTATCTGGGGCTGTGACAGCAGCACTGTGGGCCAGCACCTGCAGTTGGTGACAGCATCCTCTCTTAATAACCTGGTTATATGGCTGGCAATGACATCTTTAAACAGGACATAGAGCATGATATATGGGCTGGTGGTGTATCACAGCAGCCTCTGATTTATGTGCTAGGCTCAGGCTCATGGGCTGCTGCATCCCAGTTGTTAAAGAGCTGCAGAGGCAGCATGCTGGGCAAAAGCAGCCTCAGCCCCATCCACTGGCAGGGTGGAGGAGAGCTGGGGTGGGGGATCATGTTCCCAACACTCTCCCTGCCTGCAGGCGCTGCCCTTGGTGGACTTCCGCTTCCAGAAGGCAGGGAAGAAGCCAGAGCTGACACTACTGTGGGAACCAGAGGAGCTGGAGGAGGAATCTGTGCCCCAGGTAAGACCCCCACAGCATGGGACAGGCTCACAACACCGTGAGGCTAGTATGGAGGCTGTGGGCAGCATGTAGATCCTGCGATGCCTGCAGGGACAGGTCTGGGAGGCAGGACTTGCCTTGCAGGGTGTCAGGTCCTGCTGTCCCTCTGTGTCCCTTTTCCAGTGAGCCCAACTTCAGCCTCAGCCTCCTCTGCCATCCAGCCCAATGCCATCACTGCCCTCACGATCTGACCCATCCACAGCCTTCAGTCTCTGCCCTGCCTACTGTGTGCCCTGCCTCCCAATTCAGTTTCCTTCAGGAATTGAATTAACATGCTGTTTACTTCCTCCTTCCAGATCATCAGTTAAGATGATAAGTAAGATCAGGCCTAAGGCAGCTCCTGTCTAGACCCTTCCCCCCCCATCCTGGCACTCTTTGCCCCTGACATGGCTTTTTCTTGGGGTTTCCATCCCTGTGATAGGGTTGAGCCTCAATTAGGAGAATTTTTTTAAATCAGACTTCCTGAGATGCAGTGTCAAATGGTTTAACAGCATCTAGAAATCTCTCTCTTGTGTCCCTGTCATCTATTAACTTGGTAACTCAATCAAAGGGAGCAATCACATTTGTCTGGCTTGATTAAGTGGTGCTTCTTTGCCAGCTTTTGTCTGGCGTGGCTATAAAACCCCAGCTGTGCTGACTGCTGTGATCCCTGCCTGAAGGGCTGAATCCCAGCCTCTCCCTGCACCATGCCAGGGGCTCTGCACTTGAGCCCCAGTTCCATCCAAGCCCAGCACGTCCCATCCTTGCCCACCTAGGGATCCTGACACAGAGTGGGCTGACCCTCCCAGCTGGGGTGATGCATGTGCTGGAGAGTCCTTCCCTTCCCAGGGTGGATGTTGTGATCAGACTTGGATCCAGCTCTGAAAACATTTCTGCAGGCCTCCCTCCCTTTGAAGCTGAGATTTCCTCTCTCAGCTTGGCTCAGAGAAGTCCCATGGATGCAGCCCGGAGTGGCCTCAGTTCCCCCTTTCCTACAGGAGCAGGGATCACTTACACCCTAGCAGGGAGCTGATGAAAAATGATGCCCCAGCGTGAGCAGGGCCCATTTTGGTTAAGCAAACAGTTGGTAGAGGAAACTCCTCCACAAACCTTCCACACCTCCTAAGAAAACACTGCAGCTCTCCCATAGGATCAGGCTCTGAGCTATCCTCCAAGCCAGCAAGATCCCTGAGCTTATAAATCTCCAGCCCTGGGATGAGCCAGATTCCTGTGAGCCACACTGAGCTCTGGTAGATGTCACCTGGACACCCCACAGCACCAAGCACCCCAGCTCCCCACCTGGCCCCAGCACTTGGCCTCTGCTTCCTGGTTTAGCTGAGCCTGGCCAGGCAGTGGGAGCATCAGGGAAGGCTGCTAGTGAGGAGCTGTGCTGGGGTCTGGGCTGTTTGTTTGGCCCTGCTGCAGAGGGGACATGTTGCCCCCATTTCTCTCTGATCTCAAGTTGATGACCAGGGCCTTGTGGACATCGCTCACGGGTGGAGTAAGAAGTAGATCTAAGATCTACTAAAGATCTACTAAGATCGACTAAAATCTGAGGGGATTTGATGTTCAGTTACACTGTTTCACAGCAGTTCAGCAAAGGGATAAGGCAGGATTGCAAGGGAGAATCCTGATACTCCTCCTTTGACTCCCCCATATGTGAGGGGCTTCCCCATGAACTTCACTCCCTGCACTGCAGCCAGCTGGGGCAGGCAGGGGCTGGTGCTCAGTAGCCCACAGCTCTCTGGCAGACAGTTGTGACAGGATTTTCCTGCAGCTTGCTCCTCACTGGCCACTTTGGTACATTTAAGTCTCAATGAGATTTTCCTGTTCTGAATGATTAATCTGGAGCAGCCGGTGGTGGATGAGCTGGGAAGGGTTGGACAAGGTTATGCCAGTAGTTCTGTGCCTGCTTCTCCTGGGGCCAGCCCTGAGCAGATGGCTCCAGCCAGCCCTGCTGTAGAATAGGGCTTGGGGACAGGCTCCAGCAAGCAAAGTCCCCAAATGCCTGCATGTGACCCCAGGACAGCCCTTCCCAGCAGTTCCTTAACTGTGCCCCAAGGACAGAGCAGATCAATACCCTCCACTTCTGATCCATACAATCACAGGAAGAGCCTGGGGTCAGAGGAGCAGGGAGGTGGCAGCAGCAGCAGCCCAGTTCCTGAACAGGAGGGATTGATTTTCTGGGGTCATTGTTCCCTTGCATCTCTCTTATCTATTGTGCTCCCTTCCTGGGTCTCCTCACTGTGGGAGCACAGGCAGATTGTTCCCTCCTTACGGGATGCTGATTAAATGCTCAGTGTCATGTGGAAAACCCTTCCCGCCGCAGCTCAGCGCTGGCTCCGGGCCAAGCTCCGTTTAGGGATGACGTGACTCTGCGGCTGGAGAGGGAAGGCACGGGTGGCCTTGAGGGGAGGCTGGGACCCAAAGCCAAGGGCACAAATGCCCACAGTTCTTCCCAGGCTCTGTGGAGAGCAAGAGGGGGGCGTGATCAGGCTGGGATAAGTGAGGATGTTTTGGGAGGCTCATTCAGGTTGGTTGAGGTGCCCTGGCTAGTGTCAGAGCCCATGGTGTTGCCCTTGAGGATGGTGCCTCCAGCCCTAGGAGCACCCTGGATCCCAGCAGAGCTATCTGAATCCATCCTGCTCCATTCCTTGGTTCCTCATGGGTGCACTGATGGAGGCAGCAAAAGCCAGCACCGCTCTAAGCAAATCTTTGTGTAGTTCCAAGCTGCCTGAAAACCTTATTTTCTCTCTTTCTTTCCCTTGATGAAGGTGATCACCATTTTCACGCTGGTGGAGGTGGTGCTGACGGCGGATGGTGGCCCCCTCAAGTACAGTGCCCTGCTCAAGAGGCCAAGCTTGGACAAGTGAGAGCCCTGGCTCTGTGGGCTTCCCTCAGCTGCTGCTCCCTCACCTCCGAGGCCCTGCTCCAGCACACACTGGAGACAGAAGGGACCCACAAGGACTTTGGGGTTTTGAGTTTTAAAACCGTTGTGGTTTTATTTCTGGTTCGGATTTTAACTCCACCTGGGAGCAGGGCTCAGAACTTGAGCCTGCCCCAGGCAGAACATTTATACTCTCGGGTATTTTTAGCATGATGCTTTCTTAATGTATTTTTTAAGGCAGTGGTGTCTATCTCCAGCTTCAGTGCCTGTGGTGAGGGCTGAGAGGGGATATGTGTCCCCAGGAGTGGAGAGGGGCTGGCTCCACCATCCCAGGTGGGATGTGGATGCAGTGGGATGTGGATGCAGTGGGATGTAGCCAAGGGGCCACACAGGACAGTTTCTTGCAGGGTCGTGTGTCTTGTAATAAAAACAAGGTCAGCAGCTGTGTGTAGAGCTCCTGCAAGTTTTATTTTGTGCCCTCCATGTTCCCCCAGCTGGGGGATCCCAGCAGTAACTCATCTCTGGGGAGTCCCCTGCCTTCCCCTGCCTGCCACTTCCCAGGCATTATGAAATCCAGGTGGCCTCACTGCCTGTCCCAGCCTCAGACATGCTTGACCAGAGGATGTGAGATCAGGGCAGGTGTTCCCAGCTCCTGATCCAGCAGGTATTCCTTCAGTCTCTCTGACTTCACCAGGAGTCCCTGTGTGTCTGCTCCAGTCCCTCACACCTTGGTGTCCAGCCTAACCCTGCTCAGGGACCCTGTGACACCATGTCCTTGCATCCAATGCCTCATTGACCAACTGACCTCTGCCATCTCCAGCCACCTCTGCCTGCTCTCTGTCCCCATGTCCCCCACCCACACTGTGAGGATGTGTTGGGGGCATGGGCTGCTCTGGCAGCCTCCACATCATCCCAAGCAGTGACTGATGAAGGGATTGATGTCTGGCAAGAAGAAATTAATCCACTGTGCCAGGCAGGGAGGGAGCCCTGCATCACTCTGCCCCATCAGTGGTGACAGCCATGGCTCTGGCACCAGCACATCAGCCCTCTGCAGGAGCCAGGAGCTGGCCAATCCTCTGCTGCCTGGATCAGGATGGGGGATCAGGGTTGGGTACAGCACACTTCCTAGGAACTGGTGAAGCCATCAGGGACACCTGTAGTCCCCAGGACTTGTACTCCTGCAGCGTCCTTCCAGATAGCCTGGTGCAATCACAGATGGATGTCACCTGATGCTGGTGACATGGGGCTGTTTCCTGCCCACAGCAGGTACCCTGCTGAGCAGGTGTGCTGGCATGGGCTGCACCAGGGCACCCAATACGTTGGTCACCAGCTGTCCCAGGAGCTGATAAGGCAGTGTGTGACTCTGCTGGGAGAGGGAGCCAGAGGACACTGACACCAAAGCCAAGATGTCCACCCCCTACCCCTCAGCCCGGTGTCCCCCTCCTCGGGTTTGTCTCAGGAGAAACCAGGCAAATCCAGCCTGGCCCAGCTCAGCCTGTCTGCAAAAACAGCCCTTTGCCCTGTGCTCTCCCTCCCACTCCCCGGGGTCTCGCAGACAACCACCCCCATGGGAGCTGGGGCCCAGAGGTGCCCTGCCTCAGGGACAGGCTGGAGGTCCTGCCTTGCTGGTGGGGGGCAGGGATAGCCCCAGGGTGGGGAGAGGGCCCTAGGAGGGCTGGGAGATAGTCCGTGAATGTTATCAGCCCATCGTCTCACGGGACAGGGAAGAGCCATAAAGGGCTGTCCCCTCGCCCTGGACTAGGGCAGCATTCCAGGAGGGAGCCGGGGTGGGCAGCATGGGGCAGCTGCTTTGCCCTGGGACCTGCCTTCTCCTCTGCTTCCTCGCGCAGCTCGCCGCTGCAGCCTCTGGTGACGGGGGACGTGTGGGACAGCGGGGTAAGAGCCTCTGGTGGGGGATGCTGGGGCTGGTGTCACTTCCCTGCGGATCTCCAGGGACCGTGTCACCTCCCCTTGGGATACCAGCAAACAGGAACCCTTGGAGCCACCTCAGGGTGCTCTGAGACCACAACCTTTGAATGGGTTGGTCTCAGAACCCCCCCAAAGCAGGCCCTGACCACCCCTCCCACCCCTGCTGCTCCCAACCCCCATCCCTGACTTTGGATAAAGTGGCCCAATAGCCACAGCCAGCCATTGCACACTCGCTGTGGCTGATCTTCAGGCTCCTCATCCACTCTGCCAAGAGGCACGAGGGACTTCCCTGCCAAACTGCCTCAGTTTTCCTTCTGCAGGTGGTTTCTGAGCAATGCTGGTCTGCAAAAGACCATGCTGATCTCCAGGGGTTTCCTAGTCCTCCATGGGGGGGCCCTATAGCAGCTAAATTCACCTCGGGTAGAGATGGCCAGGCTGGACCCCTGGGGGTGCCCCTCGATGCTCCCAGCTCTGCTTTCACCTCCAGATGCTGAGAAGACCCCGGGCTACTGGAATAAAGGTGCCAGGAGGAGGCTGGAGTTGGCCCTGGCTTTGCAGCCAGCAGCACAGAGGGCCAAAAACATCATCCTCTTTATGGGTGACGGTGAGTGCCCTGGGCCACTGCCAGGGCCTGCAGATCCCCAACAGCCAGGGGATGTGGCTGATGAGAAGATGAGGCTGGGGCAAACCCTTGAGCAGTGCCTGGGGAGGGCAGGGCTATCCCTGGTCCTGGCCCCCTGCCCACCCCATGACTCAGACATGCCCACAGGCATGGGGCTGTCCACCATGACAGCAGCTCGGATCTACAAGGGGCAGCTGGCTGGTGGCTCAGGCGAGGAGAGTGTCTTGGCCATGGAGACTTTTCCCCACGTGGCCCTGACCAAGGTGAGTGGGGCAGTGCTGGGGGGACACTCCTGCTGCCCCGGCTTGAAACCCCACTACACCCATCCTGCTTCCAGACCTACACCATCGACCGGCAGGTGCCCGACAGCGCTGGCACGGGCACTGCCTACCTCTGTGGGGTGAAGGCCAACGCCAAGACTCTGGGACTGAGCGGGGCAGCTGTCTATGGAAAATGCCACACCACCTTTGGCAATGAGGTGGACTCCGTCCTGCACCGGGCCAGGCTGGCGGGTACGGGGCAGCAGGAAACGCTGTCGGAAAGCCGGGCACGGCCATGCAGTGCCGTGCAGGGCTGGATGGACTGCCTGTAAACTCTTGCCCACGCTGCAGGCAAGTCTGTGGGCATCGTGACCACCACGCGGGTGCAGCACGCCTCCCCCGGGGCAGCCTACGCGCACTCGGCCAGCCGGGGCTGGTATGCTGACACCAACATGCCCAAGGAGGCCCTGCGGGACGGCTGCAAGGACATCGCCTGGCAGCTGGTGCACAACACCGACATCAACGTGAGCTGGGGAGCGGGAGAGGGAGGGAGGGAGGGAGGGAGGGAGGGGGCACCAGGAATGCTGGGAGGGTCTGCTGAGCTCCCCGGCAGGTGATCCTGGGCGGCGGGAGGATGTATATGACCCCCAGGCGGACTCCGGACCCTGAGTACCCAGAGGACCCAGATCAAAACGGTACCAGGAAGGACGGCCGGGACTTGATAGCTGAGTGGCTGAGTGCCAAGCAGGTAGGGTGTGAGGGAAGAGGGATTGTGCCTACAGGCACAGGGTGTGTGCCATTGCCACTGGCTCTGCTCTCGCTGGCAGGGTGCCCGCTACGTCTGGGACAAGAAGGGCCTGGATGCAGTCGAAGATGACTCTGTGAGCCACCTTATGGGTAGGAGCATCACTGCCTGCACTACTGGCAATGCTTCCTCCTCCCCTCTCCAGAGGTGTCGGCTGGGGCACAAAGCAGCCCCAGCATGGACCCCCTCACCTTCCTCCCCCAGGCCTCTTCGAGCCCAAGGACATGAGGTATGAGCTGAACCGCAACACATCCACAGACCCCTCCATCGTGGAGATGACAGAAAAGGCCATCCGCATCCTGCGCAGGAACCCCAATGGCTTCTTCCTCTTTGTGGAAGATGAGTAGCTCCAGGCGGGCAGAGTGGCTTGGGCTGAGGTGGGATGTGGGCCCTGGGAGCAGGTGGCCATCCAAGTGGACCAGGGAGAGGGTGACAGCCACATTCCCCGTGCAGGTGGCAGAATCGACCATGGCCACCACAGTGGCCGGGCCAAGCAGGCGCTGATGGAGGCCGTGATGCTGGACCGGGCGGTGGCACGGGCAGGGGAGCTCACCTCCCCCACTGACACCCTGACCGTGGTGACGGCCGATCACTCCCATGTCTTCACTTTTGGGGGCAGCACACCACGGGGCAACTCCATCTTTGGTGGGTCCTGGGGAGGGGGACTGAGCGTCTCCTTCCACCTCACCCTGTTGCTCCCATGGGATGCTGAGCTTGCCCAGGAAGGGAGCTGGAGAGAGGTACCCAGCTGGGACAGGGGGTGACAATGTCTTTCCCTGTGCCAGGGCTGGCCCCCAAGAAAGCCAAGGACAAGCGAGCCTACACCAGCATCCTCTATGGCAACGGTCCTGGCTACAGCATCCGTGACGGGGCCCGTCCAGCTGCCAGCCTCCCTGCTGCAGGTACAGGTCTGCTGGGGATGTGGCAGAGCCATGGGGTGGCTGGGGACAGATTCCTGGTGAGTCTGCTGGGGATTGGGTGGAGGCACAGGGTGGCTGGGGACAGCATCCCACTGGAATGGCCGCAGATGCCACACAAGGTCCTGGTGCCACTGTGAAGCTCAGGAGTCACTTGGGCAGAAATCACACTGATGCAGGAATGATGGGAGCTGTCCTGCCACCCCTGTGACATGTCAGGGAGCCAGACCCCTGGCTCCAGCCTCATTTCTTCTTTCCCCCATGCAGAGGACAAAGACTACAGACAGCAGGCAGCTGTGCCCCTGGAGACAGAGACTCACAGTGGGGAAGATGTTGTGGTGCTGGCCCAGGGTCCCATGGCCCATCTTTTCCACGGGGTGCAGGAGCAGCACTACATCGCCCATGCCATGGCCTACGCTGCCTGCCTCGAGCCCTATGCCACAGAGCCTGGGTGCAGGGCAGCCCGCAGGGCCTCCCATGGCACACAGTGCTCCCCACAGCCCCTGCTCGCCCTCCTGGCCCTCTGCATGGCTGCCCTCATAGTGAGGGGCTGAGACTCACAGCTCTGGCTGAGTGCCACTATGGAAAGGACCAAGGGATGCAATAAAGCACAGGTTGTTTGTCTCCATCCGCTGTGCAAAGGTTCACAGTGATGGTCACCTCCTGAGATGCTGCCCTGTGCCTGCCTCCCCAGTTGGCTGTGGCTCCTGGTTCTCCCTTGGGACCAGCACTGGAGGCACTGGGGTGAAGGAGATGATGAAATGCAAATGAGGGGAGGCAATGTCCTCCCCAGCTTTGCCTGGTTGTGGCACAGTATACAAGGGTTGGTACATTCCTTTCAAGGGCCGAGCAAGGAGCAGAATTTAGTCTGCACCCATGGATTTATTGCTCAAGAAAGCCCGGGAACAGAGCAGGGTGCTCGGTGCACGAGTGACCCCAGGTGCTCCCCATACCCACTGTTATCCCAGATCCAATGCTCAGAGCTGCCCATGTGGCACCCTGGAATAGGGCATTGCCCTGCCTGTACCCCAAGCCCATCTGTGCCCAGAAGGCACTGGGTGTTGTGCCAATGAGGTGCCATCAGCCCAGCCCCATGGCCTTTGTGCGAGCTGTAAGGCAGAGATTTCCTGAACTCCTCCCCTGACCCTGCTACAGCTGATCCCTGTCCAAAGTCCCTCAGATCAGGTGGATTTACAGACACTGCCAGCAGCGTTGACTTGGTGTCAGATCTCACCATGCAGCTCCTGGCATCTCTCACCCTCTGCCTCTGCGCAGGGTTTAGCATCGCTGTCATCCCAGGTGGGGACAAGGATGGGGATGGGTGCCTGGCTGGCTGCAGTGGGTGTCCAGGGCAGCAGGGTGTCAGCCTGGCTGGCCACAAGGAGGGCTTGGGGAGGGGAGCTGGGGCTGCCCAGCTGAGCAAGGATTAATGGGGGTTAATTACCCCCGCTCTTCTGGGGTTTTTGAACCAGTTTTTTCTCAGGTTTTCGCTTGCTTCTGTGCTGGGGGCTGGTCTGTATCCTCTATCAACACTCTTTACCATGGATTTGGCCCCATTCCACTCGCCAGATAACTCCCCATCATGTTTGGTTTTGCCGTCCCCCCTCGTTCCCTGCCCCAGGACCCTGGGGCCAGGCAGTCAGTGCAAGCCTACATGGACTCCCCCCACCCCAAATACCCCCTGAACTACTTGGTTCAAGTGAGAGGAGGCCCCAGCATGGGAGTGCCCAGGGAACAAATGTCCCTGGGGTGTGGGTACCCTGCGAAGGTGCCCTGGGGATGCAGGCACTGCAGAGCTGGGACTGATGGGTGTTTGCCCCATGCCAGTGGAGGAGGAGAATCCATCCTTCTGGAACATGCAGGCAGCTGCAGCCATCGAAGCCTCCTTCAAAATCCAGCCCAGGATACGCCAAGCCAAAAACCTCATCCTTTTCCTTGGGGATGGTGAGTCCCACTGGCATCCATGGCAGGCAGGCTGACATGGCTAGTGCCCAGCTGAGTGGGATGTGTGGAGGGCACCTGGTCCAGAGGGTGACCAGGACCCTCTCTCTGCCCAGGATTTGGGATCCCCACCATCACAGCCACCCGCATCCTAAGGGGGCAGCAGCAGGGGAACCTGGGCCCTGAGACCCCTCTTGCTCTGGATGCTTTCCCCTACGTGGCTCTCTCTAAGGTAAATTCCAGCATGCTGGAAAGGGGCCATGGTGATCCTGGGCATGGGGCCGTAGTTATCCCAGGCATGGGGCTGCTGGCACCCCAGGGCTGCACGTGTGTTGTGCGTGGGGTCCCTCCCCATCCCACACGAGCCCATGGGTGAGTGCATGAGCATGGCAGGGGGTGCTGGGGGGACACCGCACTGGGGGATCCTCAGCCTAAGCCCCTCTATCCTCGGCAGACCTACAATGTGGACAGGCAGGTCCCCGACAGCGCGGGGACAGCCACAGCCTATCTCTGCGGGGTGAAGGGCAACTACCAGACCATAGGGCTGAGCGCGGCCGCCCGCCACTCGCAGTGCAACACCACGGCCGGCAACGAGGTGATCTCAGTGCTGGAGCGAGCCCGCAAAGCTGGTAACGGGGGATGGGGGGACCCTGTGGGGACAAGGAGTGCCACACTGGGGGCTTTCTCCCAATGAGCACGCCATAGCTTGGTGGTGGGGATCCTGTGTTGCCCTTGGTGGGGCTGATGAGTGGGGTTTGGCAGGGAAGGCAGTGGGCATCGTGACCACAACACGGGTGCAGCACGCATCGCCCTCGGGGACCTACGCCCACGTGGTGAACCGGGACTGGTACGCAGACGCCAGCATGCCCCAGGACGCACGGCAGCAGGGCTGCAAGGACATCGCCTGGCAGCTGGTCCACAACGTGGACATCAACGTGAGCACCAGCACACGAGAGGAGGAGAGCAGGTGCAGACCCCTCTCAGGGCACCCCCACTAACATTTCATCCACCTCATCCCCTCCAGGTGATCCTGGGTGGCGGTCGGAAATACATGACCCCTGTGGGGACGCCGGACCCCGAGTACCCCACTGACAGCGGGCAGAATGGGATACGCGAGGATGGGAATAACCTCATCGACATGTGGCTGCAGGCACGGCCGGTGGGTGACGCATCAGGGATGGTCCTCTGCCCACTGGCCCTGGCATAGGGCCAGGCACCCACTAATCCCCTGAGGGATTTGCCCACAGGGTGCCCGCTATGTCTGGAACAAGACAGAGATGCTGGCTGCTGCCGCCAACTCCAGCGTGAATTATTTGATGGGTAACAAATGACCCCTGTGCCAGGACCCAACAGACACTGGGACACTCAGACACTGATGCTGTCCCCAACACATCCCCTCGTAGGTCTCTTTGAACCCGGGGACACAAAGTACAACCTGCTGCGTAACACCATCCTGGACCCGTCACTCACCGAGATGATGGAGGCAGCCATCACCATCTTGAGCAGGAACCCCAAAGGCTTCTACCTCTTTGTGGAAGATAAGCTGGGGCTCGTGCCCCTGGGGCCAGTGAGAGGGGAGGTGTAGGGTGGGGGTAGGAGTTGGGTGTGCAGCTGTTGGTCCCCAGCCCACTGTGGGTGCCCATCTGCAGGTGGCAGAATCGACCACGGCCACCACGATGGTGCAGCCCATAAGGCACTGACAGAGGCAGTGGAGTTTGACCAGGCCATCGAGCGGGCAGGTGTCCTGACAGATGAGGCTGAGACTCTCACTGTGGTCACCGCTGACCACTCGCACGTCTTCTCCTTCGGTGGCTACACCCTGCGCGGCTCCTCCATCTTCGGTGGGGCTCTGCCCTGTTCTGGGTACTGCCAGCTCTGTGGCACCCTGACTGTGGCCAGAGGGGTGATATGAGTGTTCCTTGGCTGATCCTCTTCCTCCTCCATTGCCCCTTCCCCAGATGTGGCACCCAGCACAGCCACTGACAAGAAGAACTACACATCCATCCTCTACGGGAATGGGCCGGGATACCCAGGCACTGAGCGGCCCGACGTAGACTCGGACACAGCCAGTGAGGGCACAGAAACCATGGCTGGGTGGTGGGGTGGGGCTGGGGGCCATCATTGCCCCACCTCACACCCTTCTCTCCCCTCCCCAGTGCAGTACGAGTACCTGCCACAGGCGGCTGTGCCCCTCAGCTCGGAGACCCATGGTGGTGAGGATGTGGCCATCCTGGCCAAGGGCCCCATGGCCCACCTGTTCCACGGGGTGCAGGAGCAGACCTACGTAGCCCATGTCATGGCCTACGCCGCCTGCATCGAGCCCTACACTGACTGCCGCCAACGGGACTCTGCCCCTGGCACCCGCGCCACGTCCCTGGCCCTGCTCCTGCCTACCCTCCTTCTGCCCCTCTTCCACTAATCCCATGTCCCTAGGCCACCCCACAGACTCCCCTTCCTCCCCAGTGTCTGGATGCAGCAGCCATGTGGACACCGAGTCCTGGGCGGTGGGCTGTTAAATAAATACGGGGTGTGACACTGGTGGGACAGGTGTGTTCATGGAGTGGGGGTGCCTGTGCCATGGGGGCAGGGCTGGGGGTGCTGCCCACTGCTCCCATCCTCCAGCCACGGCCCCTGGCAACCACCCAGCATATCCAGTGCTTTATTGACCAGAAACAGCAGCGAAAAATACAGCAGTGTCCATGTGCCCGTGCTCCCAGGCAGGCTGGCATCACCTGGCCCCAGCTCCACCGCTGTGCCCCACCCTGGCAGGGCTGGTGCACGGACTGGATGGGGCTGGCATGGGGAATGACGAGGAGGGCACCATGCAGGGAAGGCTCTTGGCATGGGGCAGCCCCGTGGTATCTCTGGAGTCCTCCTCCTGCCTTGACTAATGGGATGGATGTGGTAGGGCTGGGTGAAGGGTTTGGGGTGGGTGGACAGAAAAGGGGGTACAGGGGTGCCTGGGCATGCCCTCATTCCTCCATGGGGAATGAGGACCCCTCAGTGTGCAGGGCAGTGGATAGGAGGGGGATGGGCAGGAGGCAGCTGCCCAACCCAAGTGTCTCTGCTGCTTACACCCGTATGACAGGTGCTTGCCTTTGGGGTGACCCCCTGTGACACCCGAGGATGCCCCCTTTACCTGGAGAATAGGAAGGGGAGATGGGAAGTTGGGGAGTGGGCACAGGGTGTCACTTAGGCAGGGGTGGGGATGGAGTGTCCCAGCCTGCTGGAGGGGGATCGGCCTCACCACACTGAGCACTTGTGCACCGGGTTCATGGGCGAGTTCTTGGGGCAGTGGAAAACCCGTCCAAACTCCTCAAACTGCGAAACACTGCCCAGGACCCTGCCAGGAGAGAGGAGGATGTCAGAGCTGGGCACCCCCTGCCCCCTGTACTGCTGCCTTGCACCCCACTGAGGGCACATGCTCACCCCAGCAGCACCCCGACCCCTGCCCCGGGGACATCACTCAAAATCTGCTGGCACCAGCACTCCAGAGGGTGCTCATCCCACTTTGCACAGCACTGACATCTATGGGGAAGGCTGGCACCCACCATGCCCCCAGCCCACCCCATTTTGGGACCACCCAGTACCTGTAGTGCTCTGGGGCATGCTTGTCTGTCAGCACCTGCAGGTAGATGGACTGGGATCGCCGCTTGATGCACCAGTTCTGCAGGGGAGAAAGGTTCCATGGACAAGCCACATGGGGCACCCTGGGTCCTGGTAACCACCAGGACACGGCAGCCTTTCTGGCTGCTAGAGATTGAGGGCAGTGATGCCCTGGTTGAATTTGTTATTGTAGGGTCTCCCAGGAGCCTGTGTACATGGTATAAGTGGGTTGGGAGAGTGTGGAGTCATGTTTGTTGTTGCAGGGTCCGTGGGGTTGTAAGCTGCCTGGCTGCAGGGTTTCCCAGAATTTTGGGATCGTATGTATTTGTTACTGTGGAGCCTCTGGAAATCGTGGGGAACACACTAATTTATTATTGTGGGATCCACAGGAGCAACAGGATGGTGTGGGATGCTTGTTCAGGGCTGAGCTCTGTGTCCTGAGCCCAGGACCTGCTGATGCAGCCAAGCTCAGCTCCTGGCCATGGGCCCCAGGTCCCCCCCAGGGCTCTCTCCCCGTCCCTTTGGGCCGCTGGCCCCACACAAGGTGACCCTCCTGCCCCAATACCTGTTACATGTGAGGAAGACAGGGGCTCACCTGGGCAAAGGCGATGAAGAAGAGCTGGTCATGTGTGTATTTCATGTGGTGCAGGGGGTGCTCAGGGCCATGCTCCCGCACCCACTTCTGGTAGGCCTGGAGAAGAAGGGGTGCCCTCAGCATGGCCTGGGCACTCCCCCAAACCCTCCCTGAACCCACCTCCAAGCCCCCAGCAATCAGGATCATGCCTGCCCTTTGCTGCAGGGAGCAAGGAAGGGTTGGAGGGTCTCCTGCCCACTCAACAGGGATGGCATAAGCAGCTGCCCTATGGCTCTGACAGCAGTCTGGGGGACACTTACGTAGTAGGCGAGTTTGAGCCCCCCCATGTCAGCGATGTTCTCCCCCAGTGTGTGTTTGCCATTTACCTGCCAAGAGAGGAGAAATGACAGCATGAACAGCAGTGTCCTCATCCCCACCCTGGCACCGAGGCTGCACCCAGTGCCCTGAGGAATTTCCAGTCTAAGGTGTGATGAATTGTTGGGTCTCAGAGCTGGGCTGGGCAGAGTCAGTTCTCCTGCAGGCACCCAGCCCTAAGCAATGGAGCAGCAGGGACCCCGCGATGGGACAGTTGTGCCCTGCTGGGCATTGCCCAGCAGGGGAGGAGGGTCTCACCCTCTGGTTGTAGACGGTGAAGTTGTCGTAGAGGTTGACGATGCACTGCGCCTTCTTCAGGAACTTGCTGTACGACCGCTCCGTCCACCAGTGCACCAGGTTCCCGTGCCGGTCATACTGTCCCCCTGCCAAGGCAAATGCCACCTCCAAGAGTCCCAAGTGACCCAGGTGTCCTGCCTGGCTGCCTCATCCCAGCCTCACATCCGGGCAGGATATAGGAGGGACACTCACCCCAGTCATCGTAGCCGTGGGTCAGCTCGTGCCCGATGATGGTGCCAATTCCACCGTAGTTCAGCGACCTGTTGAGTGGGCAGCGGAGGTGAGTGGGTGGAGAGCACGGTGCCGGCAGGGATGGGGGTGACCCCATGACATGGCAACCCCCCGGCCATCCCCCAGCCCCACACTCACTGTGGGAACTCGGGATCGTAGAGGGTGGGCTGCAGGATGCCAGCAGGGAACACTGTGGACACAGGAGAAGAGTGCAGTTGGGTGTCACCCTGTCCTGTAGCCACCCACAGCATCACCGAGAGCCGGGCGACCCTGAGCCTTGTCCCCATCCCGGATCCTCTCCGCTCCCGCCCCGGGGGCGGATCGGGGGCGGGCAGTGCTTACCCATCTGGTTCTTGTTGGGCAGGTAGTAGGCGTTCAGTGCCTGGGGAGGCAGCAGCCACCTGCAAGGAGAGACAGCAGTGCTGGGCTGCAGAACACCACGGAAGTGCCATTTCTTTGCGCAGCTGCGGTACAGGGGGTCATTCCTGGCATCCCTGTGCCCTTCTGCCTACACCCTGTGGGATGCATCTGGACAGAGGACACTGGTGGCACCATGCTGGGCCCCTCCATGTCCCTCCAGGGCAAGGGGATACCCACACAGACTTGTCCACCTCCTGCCGGATCTTCTTCACCGAGAGTCTGATGCTGAAGGCGATGCTGTTGAGGATGTTCTTGAAGTAGGTCTTCTCATCCACCTCAAACTGGGGGGGCACAGGCATATCAGGGGAGATGGCAGCCTCCAAGAGTGTGGAGGGCAAGCCTGTGGTGTCCTCCCACCCCTGTGAGCCTTGGTGACTGTGTGGATGTGTCACAAGTGTGTTCTCATGTCCCATGCTGTGTGTCCACAGGGGCAGCTGTTTCTCTGTCAGCTCCATGAGGTCCCTGGGCCACGCCAGCACCCCCAGCCCTTGCCAAGGATGGGGCTGAGCTCTGGGGGCTGCAGTGTGGGGAAGGAGACACCATCCCAGGCCCCAGGGACTGTATGGCAGTGCTGGTGTGAGACACCCTGCCAGCAGTGAGCACAGTAAGCACCAGGAGGGGGCTTGTTTTGGGGTGGCATCCCCACAGATGCAGATGCAGGGACCATCTTCCCCCACCATGTGCCCATGCCCTCACATGTTCCTGGGCTATCCCTTGCCTCATATTCCTTGTCGATGGCCTCTGGCTTCAGGAGGAAATCAGGGTACCCAATCATCACCATCATGTACCGGAGCTGTGGGCAAAATGAGTGGTGTGTTCAGGCCCCTATCACACATGTCCCCACGCTGGTGATGGGGCCAAAGACAGGAGTGCACGCAAGGGGCCACTACCTTGGCCCTGGCTGCTCTCCGTGTCTCCTCGTCCATCCAGTCCAGCTCATCCAGGCGCTGGTCAAGGATGTATTTGATGTCCTCCACCAGCTGCTGCACCTATGGTGAGTCACCATGGTGCTGGCACAACATCCCCACCACCCATCACTGGCCAGACAGCCCTTGGTGGGGGCAGTAGGCACTTTGGCAAGGTGATGGGAGATTGTGGTGGCTTCATGCCCATAGGCTTTACCTTGGCTTTGCTGGCAGAGGAGAAGTGCTCCTCAACGAAGAGAGCTCCCAGGGCCATGCCGAAGTGCTTGTTGGCCTGGCTCAGGCAGATCTTACCCGGCTCCAGCTGCTTCTCATTGCCCTCCATCTCCTTGGAGAGCTCGTGGATGGCATCACGGAAGGGGGTGGAGAGGTGCTCACTCAGCACCACCACGATCCGCCACAGCATGTAGTTGTGAAGGATCCTGTGACAGGGACAGGATGGGTCCTCAGCATGTCCCCAGGCACAGGGGAGGGTGAGAGCATGTGCCAGGATGGGGACACCCCTGCCTGGGGACACCTCTGCTCAGGGACACGGGGGGGCCATGACTGGTGGAGGCACAGGGACAGTCTGGCACCTGTGTGATGTGTCTGGTGACCTCTAGCATGAGTGGCTCACCAGGTGTCCAGGCATGACCAGGATGCTATGGGGCTCGCAACAGCGCCTTTTCCCACGAGCTTTCCCAGATTTTCTGTGCCCAGCCCAGCCTTCCCAGGAGGAGGTTCCAGCCACAGCTCTCCTGTGTCCCTTGCCAGGCTGGGAAAGGTGCCAGGGGCACAGGGGGTACCAGCCCCCCTCACCTGCTGGGTGTCACACGGATGAGGTCAGACACCTTGTGCATGTAGTCGGTGGCCAGCAGCACCACCTCCTCCTCCTCCGAGAAGTTGTCATGGAAGATGCGGTCCAGCAAGCGCTTCCACTTGAGCTGCCAGGGCAGGCACTGTCAGGGGGGCACGAGGACCCCCACTCCATGCCACCCTGGAGGGGACTCCTCCAGGCTTTCCAGCCTCCCATCAGAGGAGTGCATTATCCTCAAGTGGATTTAACAGGGATGGGTGGTGGGCATTGAGGGTATGGAGCAGGGGGGACAAGTGTGGGGCACAGGCAGATGGGGACAGGGGCCAGGCTGGCACCAGGGGCACTCACCGTGGGAGTGATGCGCTGCAGCTCGGCCAGGGTCACTTTGTGGTACATGCTGCCAACGTCCCTCCGCACGTCGTCATACTCGGACACTGTGATCTGCACAGGGTGGGCGTGGCTGTCACCATCCCTCTGCCCACCTTGAGGGTGACACAGGGGTAGTACACTGGGATGGAGCACAGCTCTGGGGCAACAGGGCATCTCTGATGTGGGTACTGGCCCACATCCTTCCCACTCCCTGCCCTAGGAACTCTCTGCTGCCAGTGGGACCCTGAGGGCTGGTCAAAAGGTCCCCAAGGAATTGCATTATCTGAGGAATGGGCACACACGTTCCCCCAAGGTGCAGACTGAGGTCCCCAAGACCTGGGTATGGAGTCTACAAGGGCCCGGACTGGCCTCACAAGGAGTAGGTGTGGGGCTGGAGTGGTTGTTCCAAGGGCTGACACTGGGGATTCTCAGGATGTGGGACTGGGTCGCTTAAGCTCTGCCATGAGGTCCTCAAGAGGCTGAGATCCCCAAGTTCCAGGTATGAAAGTCCCCAAGGGCTGGGATTGGAAGTCCCCATGGAGGGATTGGAATGGGATTGCTCAGGAGCAGATATGGACATCCCCAAAAATCTGTGACTGGGATGTCCAAGGGCTGGACAAGGGTGCCCCAAAGTTCATGGCACACATCCCCCTCACATTGGCAAGGTGCTGCTCCAGCTGCAGGATCTCCTGGGCTTTCTGCTCCACATGCTCAGCCCCCAGGAGGGTGAGCAGTCGCTCCATGAACACTCGGTATGCGGCCAGGATCTGTTCAGAGGGAAGGGATGCTTAGTGCCACCCCCCACTGTCCTGTGGCACCCCAGTCCCCAGCACTGCTGGCAGTGGGGTGCCCTCTGTCTGCCAACCATGCTGCGTGCTGGTCCCTCTCCTGGTGTCCCCAAGGCATCGCTGTGCCCCCCTCACCTTCTCGCTCTCCTCATCCTGCCCCAGGTAGAGGGTCCGTTCGGGCAGGGTCAGCCCGTCCTGGTCGATCTGGGGGCAGAGACAGGGGCAGAGGGTGAGCAGAAGGAGGGGAAGCTGTGCTGAGCCAGGCACCCCTCACCTTCCCCATATCACAGAGTGCCCCTGGTGTCCCTGGAGCTGAAGGATGGCAGTGTTCTGGAACGGCCCCAGCAATGGGCACGTCGGAGCCTCAGTTTCCCTCCCGCTAGAGGCTGCTGGAGCTGGCAGCATGCAACAGGCTGGGCAGAGAGCAGGCCCCTGCTCCATGGTCTGACTGGAACACAGGCTGCCTCATAACCTGCCCTATGCTGCCACAACTCTCTGCCCCATCCCTGCTCCCTGGTGTCCCCCCACCTGCCCTGTGGCCAGCCCCACTCCTATGCTGCAGCCTGCAATGGTGAGCTGCATGGGCACCCCCGCTCTTCACACACACCCCTGCTGTGCTGTAACCACAGGCACAGCCTCCAACCCATACACACACCAGAGCATGCCCGCACGTATGTGCATGCTCACACACACACAGGCACACAGGTAACTCGCCTCTCTGGACACACACCTATGGGTGCTCACATTCCTACACACACACACCATGCATTTTACCCCTGCTCTATGCACACACACAAACACACACACAGAGAAACACGCACCCTCTCCTTCTCTGTTTCTGTCCCAGCTCCCCGTAACTCACTTCACCAGACCCCCTCCACTCACACAGCCGCAGAGCTGCCCGCACACCCACGGGACCTCCAGCCTTCCTCCCCCATCTCCCTCATTCCCCCTGTCCCCTTTGCTTTCCCAGACGGGCGCTGAGCCCTGCAGTCCTCACACACACACCCTCATACACCCTGTCCACTCACACCCATCGCACACCCCCCCGACACCCCAAACCCAGACCCCCAGCCCTGGCTGTTACACCCGTCTCCCCCCCACGCCCACGGTGTCCCACCCCGCGCTCCCGGTCCCCGCTCCGCCTGCCCACCCTTTCCCTGTGACAGACGCTCCCTCTAGTGTTACACACGCGCGGCCCGGAGCCGGCAGCGCGCCGCCCCGGCCCCGCACACCCGCTCACACTCAAATCCCACAGCCCCGCCATCTCACAGGGAACGGGGCGGCTCGTCCCCGCCACTGTGTCTCCCCAATGCCCTCGCCATCATCACCACCTCGTCCCCACCACGCCATCACCATGCGCACCCGTGCCCACTCTGTCCCTGCTATGCCTACCTCTGTGCCCATTACAGAGCCCACCACGGCATCCCTGCTGTGCCATTGCTGTGGTCCCACCATGCCCACCACTGCACCCCCACACCCACCAAGAGACTTGGCCAGCCAGATAAAACCCACCTGTACTCTGGTGGCACCACAGGGTGAGGGACATGGTCTGGCAGGGTGGGAAAAACTGAGAAAGACATGGGAAAATGCCCTGGCACAGTGCTGGGGAGTTGGTGGGCACCTCCCTGCCCCTGTCTGGGGCTTGTACCCTGTGTACAGATGGCACCCACAATGCCGAGGTGAGGGGCTTGGCTGCCAGCACTCAGACCCTGGTGCCCTGCTGGGCTGTCCTCAGCACCCAGGCAGGCGGCACTGCCTCACTCTGTACATCCCCCTGCCCATGTCTCCATGTCCTGGAGGTGCCACCCACACCCCAGGGTAGCCTGACACAGGGGTCCCCAGGGACAGAAGGAGTCCCCACTCCAGCCATCCACTATAGCCAAGCCCACACACTGCGGAGGCGCTCGGAGCCACTGCAACAAGGACAGTGACATCAGGCAGGTGTCAGCGGCACCGGCGGGTGGCTGGGGCAAGGGGGCAGCCGCAGGGGCACGGTGCCCTCACCCGGATGACGTAGCGGGAAGTGTTCCTCTCGTCCAGGCTGACGGTGAGGGAGAAGAGCACGGCTGCACTGTAGACCCCCTGTGTCTTGTAGAGCAGCTCGTTGATGTCCCTGCGGTCCGGAGGGGCATCCCAGCCACCACACTCCCCAATGACCTCCAGCATGGGCCGCGGGCCCAGCCGATCGATCTCAGCCCGGTCCAGGCACGAGCGGAAAAACTCCTTGACCTTCCTCTCAGCCGAGGAGCGGGCTCGGCGCCGCACGGGGCGGCTCAGCAGCGCCCGCAGCTTGGCCTCGTTCTGCTCAGCGATGGCCCCGATGGTGCCGTACACCAGCTTGTCCTCGGGGATGCCGTGCCGCCGCAGCCAGCCGCCACAGGCGAAGGAGTAGAAGTCCTGGCAGGGGTCGATGGTAGCATCCATGTTGGCGCTTAAGAAGCGGGATGCCCGCAGGAAGGCCTTCTTCTCCTGGCACCCCTCCAGGCAGTAGCTGTCCCCTTCGGCCGCCAGGTACTTGAGGACCAACATGCACGTCAAGATGACGCAGAGCCCCGCAGCGAAGACCAGCCCCGAGAGCAGACAGACCTCCCGGCGGCTCCAGCGGGGCAGCCCCCCGCGGCGCTTCTTGGCCCCTGCACCCAGCTGGAGGGCAAAGCCATTGGGCAGGGTCCCACTCTGGTACTTGCTCACGTACTTCACCTCCTGAAACTCATCATAGTGTGCTGTCAACGAGTAGGTCTTCTCCATGGCCAGGGATGGGGCTCCCTGCCAGCAGCACTGGTGCAGGGGGCTCAGGGCAGGTGGAGGGCAGGCTCAGGCAGCCCCCAGTTCATGCTGGAGCCGTGCCTGCCACGGGGAAGTGGTGATGTGCGGGTGAGTCAGGAAGCTCCTGGAAAAGGCAGAGGAGATGGATGAGGGGGAGTTTGGGAGGAGCAAGGGCGGCGGGGTTGCTTCTTGTCGTGATTGCTGCCTGTATATCCATCCCCATGTATGCCCCACTGCTGGCACTGGGACTGGCCATAGTGCCAGGAGCTCAGTGGCATCTCTTCCCCGTGGCTCTTCCCTTTGCCAGTTCCTTTAGTGATGGGGCAGCGTCCTGCCTGCATGATGGCAGGTTTCAGTCTCTGGCACAGCTAATCTCACACCCTCCCACATCCACACAATGCTCCAGCTAGAGCACCCATGCTGGGTGGATGTCCAGGGTGTTCCAGTGAATCCAAACTCAGCACCATGAGAACCCTTCCCAACCAGGGGGAGCACAGGGCTGCCAGCCCCTCTCGGTGGGGTATGAATGAGGTGAGCAGCTTGGGGAAGAGGGGCTTTGGAAAGATTTGTGAGGGGAAGCATTACATTGGGGTACTGTGGGCTGGGTGAGGTTTTGTGGCCCCACGTTGGGTTGCATGGATGGTGCTGTGCCGTGGTGGGTGGTGTTGCATTGTTGCTCTGTGGGGTGGTGGTGCACCGTGTTGCATTGCGTTGTGTCAAATTATGCGTGATGTGTGAACAAAGTTAATTCCAGTCTGGGGGGAGCCCTGGACCCCGTGGACACCTCACAGCATCCCCCCACAATCACCAGCACCATCCACCCAACCCCTCTCCCTCCACTGGCTGGTGCCCGACAGGCAGAGGTGTCTGTCAGGGGTGACATGCTGGGGAGGAGGGGGTCTGCCCGTGGGAAAAAGAGGGTGGGGACATAGATGGGTTGGGGGGGGGCTTCAAAAGAGACCCCGCTTCTTGCTTGGTGCAGAATGGTATCCGGATTTGCAGGTGAGAGACGACGGGTTGGGGACAAAGAGCTGCTTGGGAGGTGGCCAGTATCCCCACAGCGGGGCTCTCCCGCGCCCCCGTTCCTTCTGCAACTCGGGCAAAGTTGTGCCCCGGCGCAGCATCCCGGCAGTGCCCGTGCCAGGGAGCTGCTGCCGTCGGAAAGTTAGCGGGGACGGCAGCCGGCACGGCAAAGCGTGGGGGGGCCAGGGGGCTGCCCAGGAAGCTCGAGGGATGCTGCCCAGTATGCTGCCCGAGATGCTCAGGGGATGCTCGGGGATTCCTGGGGGATGCTGCCCGCGATGCTCGGAGGATGCTGCCTGCCCAGGATGTTCGGGAAGATCCTTGCCGGGATGGTAAGGAAATGCTCGGGAGGTCTAGGGAGATGCCGGCCGGGATGATGCCTTTGGTGCTCGGGGGCATGCTCAAGGGCTGCTCGAGGGATGCTCGGGAAGTGATCCCGGGGATGATGCCCGGGATATTCGGGGGATGCTCGTGGAATGCTCGCCGGCAGGCACGGGGACTGCTCCCCAGGCTGCTCGCGGGGTGCTCACCGAGGTACTCGAGGGATGCTGGGGAGATGATCATGGTTCTACTGCCCGGGAAGTACGCGGGGGTCGCTCGTCTTTTGCTCACCGAGATACTTGGAGGATGCTCCTGGGATGCTGGGGCGACGCTGCCGGGATGCTCGGGGACGCTGTCCGGGATGCTCGGGGTGCCCTGGGGGTGCTCACCGGCTCTTTCGGGGGGTGTCAGGAGGCTGCCGG
>JANPWX010000109.1:372460-384959 GCA_024734555.1 Trochalopteron elliotii | reverse complement strand
CCGCGCCCCGCGCCGCGGCTGGCGGAGCGGCGGGGCCGGAGGGAGGCGGCGGGGCGGGGAGGGGGTGGTGTCTCCAGCCCGGCTCTCCCGCAGGCCAGGCTCCATTAACGAGATTATTATGCAAATGAAGCAGCCCTGTGCCACCCGCCAGCCTTACCTCATCCCCGCCGGCGGGGAGGTAGGGCAGGGGGGTCCTTGGGCCCCTGTACCCCGGGGGGCTGGCACAGGGCTGGCAGTGCCAATCCGCCTGGCATACCCCCTCCGGAGACACTGCCGCCATCCCCCGGCAGCCGGACACTCAGGAGGGGCACGTGTGGGCACGGCCGACGGCCTGTGCCAGGAGCATCCCGGCGGCGCGGCATCCCCCTCCCTGCCCGGGCACACTGGGGGCCCCGTCCCGGCCCGGTCCCGTTCTGCCAGGGTGGGTGCAAGGGGCCAGGAGTGTGGGTGGGCAGGAGACAGAACCTGGAAGGCTCCGGGTGAGAGGGTGGGCACGGAGTTGGCACGGGGTGGCACGAGGAGGAAGCCGTGCATTCAAACACACACGCAAAGGTCCGGGAATATTAAACTGCATTGCAGATAAATCCCCAACATAAATATCGTGAGCTGCTCTGCCACGGGGGGGCCCAGCAAGGAGATTTATAGCCCAGCAATTCCCACAGTGGCCCCCTGCAGTGCCTGGATACTCTGGCCCCCCACGACCATCCTGCCTGGCGTGCTCAGGGGTGCCCTGCTACCCTCACCCTCCTGTGCCAGCACATCCCTGGGTGCTCAGAGGGGGCTCTGGGTCTCCTGGGTGCTGGAGAGGGACAGCACATACTGGGTGCTGTGCTGTGGCATGGGGTCCTGCTTGTCATGAAACAGGTGGCTCAGTGATGTGGGACCTACTGTCTTGTCCTGTGGGCACAGTGGGCTGGCGCCAGGCACAGCTCTTGATGCCTGGGGCTGCTGAGGCTGTGCTTTCCTGTGCTGGGGTGCTGGGCATGGCCCGGGCACGGGGCCTTCTGCAGCAGAGAGACACAGCATCACTGGCACAGGCAGTGGCACACATGTACATTACATGTACATCCACACACACTGACATGCACCAGCACAGACACACGCTCTATGCCTCCACACACATTCCCACATTCAAGCATTCCCTGCCATCCCCACGTACCCTGGCACACTGAACACAAGCTCAGGTGTTGCAGCTCAGCTTTCATGAGGCACACGCCAAGGCAGAGAGAATCATGAATCCCACGAGAGAGATGCCCCAGGCTTGGGCCTCCCAACCAGCCAGGTATCACCAACCCCAGTGAGATGCAAGGGCACCCAGTCATGCTGCTTCATGGGTGGGCACAGGGAATCCAACCCTGCTGCTCATGAGGGTGCTGGCTGGAAGATAGGGGCATGGGACTGGGTGCCACGCACCACCTTCCCCATGCCTGCACTTACTCAGCCCCGAGACATACTTGGTACCTTGGCTGGAGCATGATGGATGCACATGGGGGGCGGGGGAGGGCCTGGTGTTATTAACAGCCCTGGGTATTGCTCCAACAGGGCTGTAAAAATTAAAGGCGTGTGGATATAAAATCATGGATAAATCTGAGCTGGCCGCAGAGCGCTGCGGTGTCCCGCAGGTGTTGGCATCTCAAAAAGCCAGGGTACAGCAGGTGTGGGATGGGCACCTGTGTGTAAATATGGGGCATCAGGCAGTGCCTGCACCCACTTCCAAATGCTGACTTTCCCCAGAAAATCTGATGAGTGCCTTGAGAGGATGTGCAGACAGTGGCAACCTGTGGAACTGATACTCCGAGGCAAGCAGCTGCTGCTGGAGCTGGGATGGAAGGAAAGAGTTTACCCTTTTGCAGACTGGGCTGAGGGACAGGGCACCTGCTTCTGGATGCCCAAGCGCTGCCCAGCCCACGCACACCCAACAGCAGGATCCGTGCCATGGGGCCAACACACCCAGAGATCACCAGGTAGGTGTGACTATCGCGTGGCCCAGTGCTCTGATCCCGACTAGGCCCCGGGCAGCGCTCAGCTCACCAGCCCCACTCCACCCCGCCCATCCCGCGGGCCACCCTGCCGGCATCCTCATTTTCCCCAAGATTAGCCGCGGCGCGGGAGCCTCCGCGCATCGCCAGCAGGTGACAAATAAGATTTTTCCACTCTCCCGAGCACCCGGCATGGGTCTGTCATTGAAAATGCAAAGCAGCGCCGTGCCAACCTCCACCACCCGCCCTCACCTCTGTCAGCCCCTCAGTGCTGAGGACCCAGCCAGATGAACCCCCCCACCATCACTAGACCTCGCTCCACCCGCTGAACTTCCTCGGCAGTGCTGGGGTGCAGGGCATGGTGCATTCACGCCCAATACAATAGGGCAGGTTCCCAGGGGTTTCCTTAGAGGGGTGCTAGTTTGGGAGAGTCAGTCTGGGTGGGCAACATGGCCTCATGGTGTCCTTTGGGTGCACCCATATGCCTGGTGGAGGTTGGCACCAGTGAAGGGTGCCAAACACTTGGCCCAAGATTCGCCTGTTTAGGGTGGGCATCCCCCAGAAGTCCCACCCCAAGGAGCCCCATGCCCAGCACCCAAGGCGGGAGTACGAGAGTGCTCCACCCCACAGCTGCGTACATCCACCCATTACCCACAACTCTCACCAATGGACTCACCTTTCCCAAACTCCTCAGTCACCCCACAACCCACTCCAAAACCCCTCGGTTTCCCCCAGCTCCAAATCTGGCATCCCATTACTGCCGTGCCCCCAGCCCAGAGCAAGGCACTCCCCCAGCCCCACTCCCTCCCAGCCGCCGCGTCTCCCCTCCGCTATTGTCAGAGGGTTGCCTCTGCCTCTGTCTGCGAAATTAATTCGGAGGTGGAGAGGGAGAATTATGTAAAGTGTGGTTATTCTGGAGCGGCGGGGGAAGTGCGGCTGATGGCAAAGTGCCTTTTTGTGTGTTTAATATGCATTTTTTTCCAGCGGTGCATTTTCAGGCGGGTAATTTGCTGTCTTTTCAGACCCCGATCAGTATCATTTCTCCGGCAATGACAGCTTTTATTTGCACTGAAATGAATGCTGCAAAATTTCCAAGAAATAGCCGAGGCCCTGTTGGCTGCCCACCCCCACAGGGCCGGGGCACGGGCACCCACCCCCGCAGCCCCCTGCCCTGCTTGGCAGTGGAGTCCTGGGGTTCTGGGCAGATGCATGTGCCAGTTTGCACACCCAGAGTTCACAAGGGTGTGTGCTCCCCCAGCTCCCCTTTCCTGAGCCCTATGTGCACATCAGCGTGTCACACCTAGGGGTGGGTATGCACACCCACACCAATGTGTGTGCACATACAGACACTCCTTGTGCACCTGCACAGCCCCCAGCACAGCACCCCCTCCCATGTGCGCATGCAGGCACACTCTCTCCTAGTTTATGCATATCCCTGCCTGAACATGTATACACACACACACACACATGTACGTACCTCCTTCTGTGCTGGTGGGCCCCCTCCCCACTTTGTATCCCCCTCATATCTTGGCATAGTACCCCTGATCGAGAGCACTCAGCCAGCAGGAGGGGTTGGGGGTCCCCCATTCACCCTGCTCTACCCCAGCACAACCCAGAACTCGGGGAAATCAAGGCACAGAGGGGGCAGGCACAGATGGGTGCCCTCCTCACAGCCCATTCCCTCTGGGCACAGACAGCAATGGGTGGGAGTCTGGAGGAGATACAGGGGTGTGAGTGTGGCTGTTTGTCTGCACCTCTGGCTGCTGGGAAAGAGGAAGAATGCTGTTTGTGTAGGTGTGTGCCGCGTGGGCGTTGCGTGCCAGAGCTGGTTTGCCGGAGCCAGTGCTGCCTTTGCAGCAGCCGTGATGCTGCAAGTGCACACCTGGCTGTGCATGTGTGTGCCCGTGACAGCCCCCTGCCCATGCCACGGTGTGTGTGTGACAGTGTGTGTGCAGTGGTGCCATGGGCACACATGTGCATGTCCATGTGTGGGCATCTCTGACTGGGACAGCAGCCCTGGATGTGCCCACGCACACGTGGCCCAG
Organism: Trochalopteron elliotii; assembly: GCA_024734555.1. NCBI lineage: Eukaryota > Metazoa > Chordata > Aves > Passeriformes > Leiothrichidae > Trochalopteron > Trochalopteron elliotii. Next base: position 380,935 of record JANPWX010000109.1, on the reverse strand, counting down.
GTGTGGCACGAATGGCAGTGCAAGGTGCCCATGCATGTTCAATGCTGCATCCCCCTACAATGCTGTGGGGGGCTGCATGGTCCTGAGCTTGGGGTCCCATACACCCCCAGCCCCAGGTCCCCAGCTGCAGAGGTGCTGGTGCCTGGCATGGCCAAGGTTAACTCTGCTGGAGCCCATGGGCACAGTGAGGGGAAGCTTTAATTTAATGAAGTGTGAGGCTTTTTATGGGCTTTTAATTACGTGGTGATAATTAACATTATAGGCCTCTGGGTCCCGCTGGTGCCAGGCTGCCCTGTGCCAGCTTCCAACTGTTTGTAAATAAATCCCGCTGGATGTGTGGTGCCCACCCCAGGGCACCCAGCTCCTGCAGCAGAGAGCAAAGCCTGCTCCAGCCCTCTCCTCCCCAGCCAGGGCACAATCCACTGCAAAATGTGGGTCTCCACTGTTTTTGCCCCCAGCTGCACCCAATCACCTGGACTTTTCCAGCCCTCTGCCTGACCAGAGCTGCCAGCCAGCACAGCCAAGTTTGGTGAGAGCAGGCACAGGCAGCAGTGCCACACTTGTCACCCCTGCTGGAGCCCAGCCTGGCCGGGAGCAGCCCCCTGTGCTGGGGCTAATAGGAAGCAATCCATCAGGCAGCACTGGGCACACTGCCCACCCGTCAGACACCCGATGGATTTATCACCCAGCACCCAGGCAATTTCCTCTAATCAATAAGGGAGGGTGGGGGGCAAGGCCAGCTTCCCCCTGCAGGTCATGATGGGTGTGGGGAAATAACAATGCCCCAGAAACAGGTCAGGAGACCCAGGTGTGCGTGTGTGGGTAAGGACCCCACCACAAATCATTTCCCCATTTCCTGCCAGGACCAGGGTATCAGCACCCATAGGGGTGGGGGGACTACAGGTTAAAGCATCTGGATGGCCCCCATCTAACAGCACTGGGGGTACTGAGCAAGATCCAGGGTGCCATACACTGCAGCCATTAGGGCCAGCACCCGGCTGCTTCCCCCACCCACCCAGCCTCACACAGGGAGCCCAGGCCTCCAGGCTCCCCTCCCCCACCCTTTCCCATTTAATTTTTCCTAATGAAAGGCAGGAGGATGGCGGGGAGCTGGGGCACCAAGGTCGAGGCTGCCTTTAATCAATCCCCGCTGCTGGCTGGGTGCCCGGAGGAGCTGGAGGAGGAGAGGATGGGGGCTGCGGCAGGGGAGGAAGTACAGAGGGGGTTGCAGGGCACAACTAAGGGGCTCCCAGCAGACAACTGGGACACCCAATGCTTGTCACACCCCCAGGACCCTGCTATGCCCTACCCCAAAGAAAAGGCACTGTGAATGCATCATGCTGCCCATCTGGTCCCAGAGCTGTGCCAGGATCCTGCCAGGGCAGCTTTAATCCTCTGCAGGAGACATCCCCAAAAATCAAACCCCCTCCCTGCACCCACCTCTCACTGTGGGGTACCCTCTTTGCCCACCAGGATGGAGACACCGAGGCCAACCTCAGGCTCAGGCTGCTGAAGGCACTGGGCAAAGGAGTGTGCAGGGAGCTGGGGGGGAGCTGGGGGTCACCTAGAGCTGCGTGCTGGTGACAGCACTCACCCCGTGCACCAGCACAGTGGGGCCCAGCCCACGGGTGAGCAGCTCCAGCTGGTGCAGGTAGAGCGGGTACAGGCTGGTGTCAGCCGGCGGCCGCGGCAAGTACAGGAAGCGCACGGTTGGCGCGGGGCTCTGCTCCAGGACCAGTTTGTTGGCGGCACACACGTACTCATCTGACACTTGGGCGGTGTTGGTCGGGAAGTTCACAACCCCTTCCTCCTCTTCCTCCTCCTCCGCTGGCCCTCCTGGGGATCCCTGGCAGGTTTGCCAGTGCAGGCGGGTGATGGCATCCCAGGGCACCAGCTGGATCTGGGCTTGGATGCGCAGGTCCTTGAGGAGCTGGCGCAGCTTCTCCTCCTGGGCGTGGGGCATGGTGCCTGCCTCCACGCACAGGAAGAGGCGCAGGCGGGCCCGGCGCCAGGCCCGCGCCATGTTGAGGACACAGGCCATCTGCAGCAGGAACAGGCTGCACGTGTCGGCGTAGCGGGCGCTGTCGGGCCGCAGCAGGTTGACGGGCCAGACGTGGATGGTGGGGGCGGGGCTGGCGGCCCGCCGCAGCTCCCAGGCCTTGTCCAGGCTCTCCAGCTGCCGGGCCAGCAGGACATTGCGAAGCATCTTCAGGGCGTCAGCCACAATGCCCACGTACTCCCGGGCTGACAGCAGTTTGGGAGCGGTGGGTGCCCGCAGCGGGGGGAAGCCCAGGGGAACCTCCTCACGGGCGCTGGTGAAGGCGGGGTGCCGGGCTAGACCATCCTGCGGTGCCTCGTCGTCATAGAAACCCAGCACCAGGGTGTTGGGGCGCATCCCGCCTGCCAGAGAGACCATGCCAGCCCAGCTGAGCAGAGGCAGAGGGCTCCACCAGCCCTCCTGGCACTGCAGGTGTCAACAAGCCAGCTTGACTTTGACATTGCTCACCCTGCCAATTCCAGACCCCTGAGGATCACACCTAGATGTCTCAATGACCTGACGATTTTTGCACTGCCCACCCAATACCTCTCCCACTCGACGTTGGGACTGCCCAGACTGGGTGCTTCCAAAGCCCTTGGGCATATCTCATCCAGGTGTCTTCAAGCCCCTTAACACTGCCAACAGTGACACTTCCAAACCCCAAGCTGCTTACACTGCTCACCCCAGATGTCTCCAAGAGCAAATCTGTCTCTGGCATTGACTATCCAGGTGTCTACAAACCCCCTGTCACTTGTCAGCCCACAGTGACAGCAGGATGGACCCTCACCTATGTCCAGACCAGGCACCACTTACCAAGGCCAGAGGTGAAGAGGAGCTGCCGGACACCGTGCCGCACTGAGGGTGCAAGAGTGAGGCTGACAAAGGCCTTGACATTCAGTTTGTCCACCAAGCTCAGCCACGACTCCTGCTGGGGCTGCAGCGGGTCTGAGGGCAGCATGTCTGGGTGGGGGGCAAAACCAGCATCAGTGGGACAGATATGTCATACTAGAGCTAACCCTGGTGTCCACCCCTGCTGCAAAATCCTGTGCCCACCCCAGCACCTATGAGATGGAGGGGGGGATGCAGGTGCTTACAGAGAGAGATATAACATTATACATAAATGTATAAAAAAACCCCAGGCAGCCCCATCCCCATTCCCCAATTTCAGGCCATTAGTCACCACAGCAACAGCAGGGAAGGGGGAAGAGAGCCTGTGCATCAGCCATGACGTGTGCCACGGAGAGCACACGTGTGCAAACCAACACACACGAGGGTGCAAACACCCCCAAGGCACCTGGACACACAGCAGCAGGCATGAGGTGAGGATGGACACAGGCACACATGTGTGCATGGCTGTGCTGAATGTGTGCCCACGCGTGGGCAGGTGCTAACCTGGCGGGCACATGCCTCGTGTGCACGCCAACACTGACACATGTTTCACATGCACGTGCAGGCATGGACACTTGTGCCCATGCATGTATATGTGTGTGTGCACAGGAGGCATGGGACAGACACAGCTCACTGATGTCCCCCATACCAGCCAAGCCTGATGTGCCACACGTGTGCCCAAAATGCTGACATTCCCCAGCCATCAACCGGGCAGCAGTGTCAACCCAAGAAGTCCGGGAGTCTCCTGGCACCACAGCAAAGTGCAGAGGCTGTTAGCACAGGAGACAATGCAGCTCCTCACCCAAGTCCTGCAGCTCCACGTGGCCCAGGACATAGAGGCCGCTCTTCTTGAGGTCATTGACAAAGTCGATGAGGCGGGCGCTGCCTCGGGGGTTCTGCACCATCAGCAGCATCTGCGGCCGCCAGAACTTGACATGGTCCTTCCGCACATCCAGCATCAGCAGGTACTTCCGCACCTGGAGGACGGAGGGAGGGAAACAGGTGAGGAACCCTTTTTTGTTTCACCAAACCACCCCCTAGGGATGCCAGTCCTGAGGACATGCTGCCCAGGACACAGCTGAGCTGCCATGGGGACACCAGCTTTCCACCCCATAAGGGGACAACAGGAGGACAGGGCTTACCTGATGAAAGATGAGGGCCTGGCTGATGTAGCCCCAGGTGCTGCTGGGTGAGAGGTAGTGAAGGGCAAGGAGGAGGAGGAGGAGGAAGCCCAGGCTGGCTGAGGCTGACACAGGGCTGATGAGGAACATCATGACGCAGCAGCCTGCAATGCCCAGCAGGCACGTGTGCCAGGTGAAGTACCGGAAAGTGGGCCTGCAGCAGGGAGGAGGGGACACCTGCTGTCATGTGGTACTCATGCTGCCCATAGGGAGGGCACAGCAAGGGGAGCTGTGCCAAAGGGCCACACCAGCCACCCTCAGCGATTCCACTGTGCCAGCCCAGGGCATGTCGGGCACCCCATGCACCTGGAGGAGAAGTTATGGAGGGGAGATTGTATCTCCCAGGGCAGCCTGTGCTGCCAGCCCTGGGCAAACAGGGCAGTGATGGCCGTGGGGCTGGCACTGTCCTGGCACACCCAGGTAGTATTGGGGAGCACATGGCAGCACCAGCACCATGGTGCCCACTCATTCTGGTGCAGGGAGGCAGAGGCAGGGAGGCGAGAAGCTGTTATTTTCTCTAATTGCTGTTTTTCCTGAAAGGTAATTAAAATCCTTTTCCGCTGTGCTTGATGGAGACCTCAGTGAGGCGAGGGAGAAGGCACCAGATGTGGGGTGGGCAATGGGCCTGTTGCTACCCATCCCAGCAGGCTCCCCCCAGGCACTGATCCTGCCCCATTCCATGCCAAGGAAGCAGCTGGACAGGGCAGATGGGGGCCAAGCCACAGCCTGGCACAGGCATTAGCTCTCCCTTGGGAATGGGGCCTCTGGGGGACTCCCAGGCAGTGCCACCCAGCCCTACTTGTGCAACACCTCTGCCCACCTGGGAGACTCTCCCTGCTGTGGAGTCAGCATCCTGCACTGAGGGCAGTGGGCATCACTTAGGAGGGAGATCAGGCTCCCCCCAGACATCCCCTGCACCCCAGATTTGGGCAGCTCTACCAGCTCAGCCTCACACCACAGTACCCCACACCATGCACCTCAGGCTGGGGCTGCCTGCCACACATACTCCTTCTTCCTGGAAAATATTTTCTCCTCCTCCCACCCAGAATCCCCCTTCCTCCCTCCCCTTCTCTGTTAGTTTAATTAGCACTAATGGAAAGTGGGCTCCATCACTGCTTGGCAAACTGCCCGGGGGATGCCGGCCGGGCACAGGCTATAAATTACCTCTGGAAAGCCTAAGGAGAGGGGGCGGGTGGTCCCCAGTGGTGCTGCATTTATCTGTCCCCAGTCAGCAAAGCAGTGCCAGTGCACAAGAACTGTGCCAAGCCAGTGCCATTCCAGGACCTGTCCCCTTTTCCCTCCTCAGGGATAGGGGTCTGTCTGCCCCTCTAATGCCAAGGAGAGGGGCGCTCAGCATCTCTGCCCACAATCTCATAAATCTCAGGCACAGGGATGGCAGAGGCATCACAGACAGAAGAATGGAGGGATGGGTGCCTGCCAAGCATCTCAGCACAGCCTCTCTCCCCTGTGCCAGTGGCTACCTGAAGTTGGGGGCTGAGGCCCATTCCAGTGCCAGACAGGCCAGGTTGACAGTGGCATAAACCAGGAGGAAGAAGGTTGTCACAACACTTGCAATGGTGTTGAGCTTCCCAGAAAAGAGCACAACCTGCAGAAAGCACAGGGTGAATGCACACCAAATGCACATGCCCAAGCCATCCCTGTCCAGTTGGGGTGTATCTCAGGGGTATGATGGGTAAGGGTACAGACAGGCATCCCTTTCCCTTTTTGTGATCTATCCTTAATTTATGGGATGCCTCCCGCCTCAGGGAGGGAAGGGCACAACTGCAGCAGGACACCCAAGGCAGGGGGGCTGAGGGAGGAATCCCAAGGGGCAGGGGGATGTGCCAGGCTCCACAACATCCAGCCCAGGTGACAACCAACCTTCACCCAGAGAGGCCAGGAAAGAAGCATCACTGACAAACTCACCTGCACCACCAGCCAGGAGAGGATCACTGCCATCACTGGGTTCCCACTGGCAGATGTCTTCTTGGCCAGGGCCAGTGCCCGGCCTGCAAGGCAGAGTGGGGAGGTTGGGCTGGGATGCCCCCGTAGGCAGCCACAGGTTCAACCACCAGCCAGGAGTCCCATCCCCACCCTGAGTGCTGGGACGGGGGCAAATTCCAGGCCACGCAGGTGATGCAAATGGGCACACACCAACCCACAAACCATCACCTCCACACCACAAAGGGAGTTCCCTGGTGTCAGGGCTGGTTCCCAGCAGGGACAACCTGCTGAATGGCCTCCAATGAGTGCCAGTGCACTCTGGGGACTCACCAAAGAGATCATCCCGGGCCAGAGCGTACAGGATGCGGGAAGCCCCAATGAGGTTGCTCATGGCTGCAGACAGAGTGGCAGCATAGATGCCCACAGTGACCAGCGGTGGGAAGATACTGATGTCACGCAAGAAGCCATAGTCTTTCTGCAGGAGGATCCTGGAGAGGGACACAGACACACTGGCATCTGTCTCAGCCCAGGCCAGCATGCTCTGGCGCCAGGCACAGCCTGGCAGGCAGACAGGTGGCCATACCTGTTGCAGGTGGCACACATGAGGAAAGCCAGCAGGTTGTAGACGAGGTAGGTGAAGAGCACAGCAGAGATGGTGCCCCGTGGGATGGAGTAGCTTGGGCGCTTCAGGTCCCCTGTGAGCAGGCGCGGGCAGCATTAGTGCCCACAGGCACAGCTCACCCCAGACCTCTCCCAGTCCCAGCTCCTGTTCCCAGTGCCACCCTCCCAGGCACCTCCTGTCCATACCTGACATGTTGGAGCCTGCCATGATGCCAGTGCAGCCGTTGAACATCACTGCAAACACGGTGCTGAAGCTCATCATCTGCCCGGTGGTGTAGTCCACCCCATACTTACCTGCAGGACACACAGACAGGGGCTGTGACAGGCTGTCCAGGGTGGCACAGCCCCACCACATGCCCCCTCCTCAATGTCCCCACATACAAACTACAGAAGAAACCACCCCACTGCACCTTCTTTGTGCCCACAAGCTGCCCCGACCCTCCAGCAAGCCCCATGTGATGTGGCAGTGCCAGTGGGCACGGCAGGCAGGGTGGGGGAGGCCTCTCCTCACCGCCCAGGTTGTCTCGCAGGGTGCTGAGGGAGAAGCCAGTGAAGAAGCCGTTATCAGTCTCAGTGCCATTGGGCATTGAGAGGTTGGGCAGGTGGATGGGCACACTCAGGGGCCGTGTGGCGAAGAAGCTGACAAGGATGGTGCCCAGGACAACTGCGACGATGAGGAAGATGAGGAAGGTGGCCTTGGCGTAGATGGAGGCACCCACAAGGCACACGAGGAGGCAGAGTGCCAGCAGCATGGTGCCGTACAGCAGCTCATACCAGTAGCTCTGGGGCAGGACGTGGATGCCGGAGCCTGCTTCTTGCCCTGGGCAGAGACAAGCCAGGATCAGCAAGGTTCATAGGGGGCATCACTGGGAGCTGAGAGCTACCAGTGTTGTGTCAGGCATGACAGGCACCAACTCACTGGCCAGAGGGCTGGGTGAGCCATGGCTGACTACGCTAGGCATGGTGCTTGGCACAGCACTACGGCTGCCCAGGTAAGGGACACATGCAGACCCCTGCCACCACGCAGGGTGGTACTCACCAGGCGGGATCCCAAAGCTGTCCACCACTGCCTCCACCAGCCCCAGCACATACAGGGCACTGCCACACACGTTGGCCAGGAAAAACATGATCCCGATGCTGCCCCCAAACTCTGGGCCCAAGGCACGGCTGATCATATCTTGCTCGAGTCAAGGGAAGATGTCAGCAGCACGAACCACCATCAGATGCTCCCACCCCTCTCTCCCAGGTCAACAGGGTCCCAGCTTCAGTGTGCCCCAAGGCCACTGGGTAGTCAATCAGCTTTGTCCCACATGCCCTGTCCCAGCAGCACCCACAGCAAAGGATACAATAGGCTCCTCCAGCATCCAGTGCCCCGTTGGTGGCAATGGCACACACAGACAGCACTGTCATGCCAATGATGAAATATGCCACTGCAAACATGGCCAGGGCTTGGTACAACCCAGCATGACCCACCACGAACCCTGCCGAGGATGGGAGAGGCCAGTAAGCCCATTAGCTGAGCGTGGACAACCTGCAGGACAGAGTCCCTGGGCACTGCCATCACATGGGCCTCACCCACTGAGGCACGTGGCCATTCCCATCCCTGTGCCCACAGCTTCCCCCAGGACCTGCCAGCTCTGTCCCTTCCAGGATGAGGATTCTCCCACCTCCCACCCACAGCAGCACCCACCAGTGCCCCCCTCCCTCAGGATATCTGCACCTTCCACCCGGGTCTGGCCCAGGTGTGCCCAAAACCAAAAAAAAAACAGGGAAGGGGCTCTGCTCTGGGCTCCCCGTGCCCTG
>JANPWX010000109.1:225855-362483 GCA_024734555.1 Trochalopteron elliotii | reverse complement strand
AGGGATGGTAGCCTATCCGTTTGTCGGCAGCTGCCGGGCTGCGGGGTGCCCCCGGCCCTCCGCCCGCTCGCCTCCGTGAGCACGATGAGGCTTGACAGCGCGCCCGACGCGCCTCATCTCCCGCCACCCCCTCCACCTGCCACAGCCATCCCCGGTCACACGAGCCCACCTGGGAGACGGCGTGTCCAGCAGCCGGCCTGCAGGACGCTCTCTTCATCCCGACTTTTGTCCCTCAGGGAGCTGTGGGCGCCGCAGGGTCCCGCAGGCCAACGCCACAGTCCCCCGAGGACGGATCATGGGCGGCAGCGTGGCCCCGCGGGGCGCCTGGCCCTGGCTGGTGTCGGTGCGGCTGCACGGGGAGCTGATGTGCGGAGGGGTCCTGGTGGGGCGCTCCTGGGTCCTCACGGCGGCACACTGCTTTGGCGGGTACGGTGGGGGCACGGCACTGTGGGGGTGATGTCCCTGCAGAGGCGGGCACGGGGAAGTACCATCACCCCTGTAACTGGCTGTTACTGTCCCCCACCCCGCCAGGAACCGGAACGAGCTGGCGTGGACAGTGGTGGTGGGCGACTACGAGCTGGGCAAGCCGGGAGCGGGCAAGCGGGCAGTGCCCGTCCGGCGCATCCTGCCTCACCCTAAGGTCGGTGAAGGTGGGCACGACCCCCACTTCCCTGTGCATGCCCCAGGGGCCCTCACTGACATCCCCACATCTCCTTCCAGTTTAACCCTAAGACGTTTCACGGGGACCTGGCGCTGCTGGAGCTGGCGGTGCCCCTGTCCCCATCACCCACCGTCAGCCCCGTGTGCCTTCCCAGCGGCCCCGCGGAGCCCAGCCCCGGCACCCCCTGTTACATCGCGGGCTGGGGCTCCCTCTACGAAGGTAAGAGACACCGTGGGGTGTTCCCCTGTGTGCCCTCTCTGATGCTCAGCCCCAGCGCGCCGAGGCAGGGCAGGGGGTGTGAAAGAGAGAGAGATGTCCGCCACAGGGGACCCTGTAACGGGTGCCTTGCCCGGCAGAGGGACCGGCAGCTGACGTGGTGATGGAGGCGCAGGTGCCCCTGCTCAGCCAAGAGACGTGCCGGGGTGCGCTGGGCAAGGACCTTCTCACCAGTGCCATGTTCTGTGCTGGGTATTTGTCTGGAGGCATCGACTCCTGCCAGGTAACACCATGCCTGAGGGACTGTCAGCACCCCAATTCAAAAATCCCTCACACAGTGCTGGGCACGTACCACAGCCCATCAGTATGGCTGAGGTCCCAGCCCAATGCACAGGCATTTCCCCTGCAGGGCGACTCAGGAGGCCCTCTGGCATGCGAGGACCCCACTTCGCACCACTTTGTCCTCTACGGTATCACCTCGTGGGGTGATGGCTGCGGTGAGCGGGGCAAACCAGGAGTCTACACACGTGTCACTGCCTTCACGGACTGGCTGAATCTCCAGATGGACTGTGAGTGCTACTGGCTGCACCGCCGGGTCGCAGAGGTGCCCAGGGGGTTTTCAGCACTCATGGCAGCGCCGGTTCCCTCACAGCTGCCCCTGGCAGCCGAGAACCGAGCTGCTTCGACCTGCTGGCCCTGGCGCAGCTGCCCCCTGAGCAGCAGTCCCCGGAGCGCGCCCGTCTCTGTGCCTTCTACGCCGGGTCCTGTCGGGCACCTCAGGGCCGGGCCGCCTGTGTCCGCCTGGCCGAGGAGACCTGCCACGCCAGGACGAGACGATGTGGTGAGCTGGGGGTCATACCAGGGCTAGGGTGTAGGGAGGGACCCCATTTCTGGCATGGGGCCCAGGCCACGTCTCTTCCTCTGTGCCCACAGAGCTTCACTCCTATGCTCAGACCTTGGTGGATCTCCTGCGCCGGGCTGGGGACTTCATCCGAAACCAGTTTGATTTCTCCTTCCTCACCCGCACTCTGCCCCAGCTCCTGGGCAAGATCTATGGGCACTTCTTCCCTCCCCGTGTCCGCAGGGATGCCCCAGGTACTCTCCCAGGCTGGACCACCCCATGCCCATTTGGGGTCCCCTCAGTCTCCCCTATGCTGGTGGTTGGAGCACCAGCACCCTGCCCTGGCTTCCAATAGGGCTCCTCTATCCCTTGTTCTGTCCCTGCAGGCCTGGCTATGGCAGGGGGCCAATCCAGCCCCGCAGCAGTGGGACCCCAGAGACCGCCCAGGAGGTGAGGCATGGTGGGCCACAGGATGAGGGGCTAAAGAAGTTGGGGAGATGGTTGAGATACTGGTGGGCACTGAAATGCCATTTTGGGGACAGCGTGAAGCATTGGGATCCTGTTCCTGGTGCAACCAGGGCACCCATCCAGGGTGGCCAGGTGGGGTGCAGAGGGTGGCACTGCCCACCCAGTCTGAGCTTGCCCCATTGTGCTTCCAGGTGGGGAGCTTTTGCAGAGCTTTTTGGGGTAGTGGGACCCCAGTTGCAGGACTGGGTGGAGGCTCTGAGGACCATGGCAGAGGGCAGCCACCTGGTGACAACACAGGACAGGGAGCAGCTCCCCGGGGAGACACAGCTCTTCCTGCAGGTATGTGGGGAGGGACAGGCTGGGGGACTCCCTGTCCTTTTGTGACTGGGCCACCAGGGACCAAACCCCTTCAGTTCTCCTGTGTCCCCTCCTGACATCCCTTGGGTCCATTGTCCTCTGTGCAGCCACAGAAGTAGTATCTCTCACTTTGCCACCACAAAACGGGCATCTCACCCTCCCAGCTGAAACCAGTGCTCCCAAGTTCAATCAGTGCAGAGCCAGCCTTGGGCCTGACCCTGCAGCTTAGGATCTGACCCAACAAAGCCATAAGGCAGCTGCATGTCACCAATGCCCTGTCTGACACCAGCATATCTGCCACCATGCATGTGGCTGAGCCCACATGATGGCTGAGCCCCATCACCCATCCTGTCCCCCTCTTCCCTTCATCAGGATGAGGATGTGGTGGAGGAGATGGTGGCACAGGGACGAGCCTTCCTCACACAGCTGCAGGCAGAGTTGCACCTTGGCACCACCCTGGAAGCCATGGAGCCACAACGGGCATCTGGAGAGCTGGCAGGGACTCCTGTGCCAAGCTATGAACCCCGTGAGCCTGGAGAGACTAGGGACAATGGGGCAGCAGGGTGTCCATCCACCAGCCACCTCTGTGTCTGGGCAGTGCCCACCGGGGTTTTACACCTCTCTTGGTGGCAGGGTCTGCACTGAGGGAGAAACGTGAACTGGTGCCTACAGAGCTGCCCAGGGTGGAGGAGGAAGAGGAGAACGAGACAGGCTTGGGCAGAGGTAAGCTCCCACAGACCCTGTGGGGTGCTAGGTATCACCATGGGAACAGTGACAAGCCCACCTTTACACCCCTGTCTCAGGGCTGTCCCGTTTCAGTGGGACAGACTTTAGCTATATTGCCCCCCACTCCTGCTCCCCTGGTGTCCCCAGAGCAAGGGTGCTGCTCCCTGTGGTGGGCGGCAGCATGGTGCCCCCACGATTAACCCCTGATGTCCCCTCCATGTCTCTCCTGCCCGTGTTGGGGGTTGCAGCCTGCCCAGGCCTCAACGAGTCGGCAGTGCGGGTGGGTGCCGTGCGGGACCTGTACGCCTGGGTGCTGCGGGTGCCCCAGGCAGACCTGGCCATGACCTTCCAAGAGGTGAGTGCCCCATCCAGCCACTCCAAGCCACTCACCCTGGCAGCCAAGCAGTGCCATCTCCAGCCCCCCACTGTCCCACTCTCCCCATGGCTCCCCTGGGACTCACGGTGCTGTTGTCTCCCCACAGATCCTGGTGGACTTGGGCTCCAAAAACACCCAGGGACTGTACCGGGCACAGGTTCGAGCCACTGTAGGGGGCCGCCCCACGGCCTTCACTGGCCTCGTGGGGCTGGAGAGTGACTCACTGGCCCGCAGCATGCCTGGCCTCGTCGCTCTGGCACTCGAAGTGCTGAAAACCTAATGGTGCCCCTGGGGCAGTGTGCCAGCATGGGGAGGGGGCATTGGGGCTGGTGTCTCTTTTGTCCTTCAAACATATTCCACTCCCTGTCTCAGGCTCTTCCACCTATTTGTCCCCAATTGTACCCATCTCTCTTCCCACCAGCACTTCCTTCCCCAGGGCGATGGGGCCCTGGTGGGTACCTGAAGCACCTCAGCCAGGAATCACAGTCCTCCTCTCCCCTGGGACCCCCACCTTGGCAAGCTCACTCTCACCCCATCTTCCCCAGAGGCACCTGAGCTGTTATTTATTTGTACAGAGAAGGTTTATTTTTCAATAAAGAAGGGTTCTATTTTCCAGTAGCTGGCAAATGTGAAGTGAGTGCCATGCCACACAGTGCTGGCAAAGTGGGTGACAGTGGAAGCACTTTCCAGGGGAGCTATGACATCCCATTGCATCCCCCTTCCCATCCCCCCTCTACTCTGAAGTGATGCCTCCAGCCTTGGTTCCTGGTGCGTCCACCCTGGCACAGACTCCCCAGTCCCTTCCCCAGGGGTCAGACACCCCTCCTGCCCATGCAGCACCCACAGCACAGCGTTGGTGCTCACCCTGGTGATGCCCCTCAGGGACCAACACGAAATCTCCCGAGGAAGGGGCTGAGTGTGCCCAGGGTCAGTGGTGGGTGCCACCCCTGCACTTAGGCATCAGTGGGTACCCTGGGGATCCTGCTGTGGGGACCCTGCCTCTCTGAGCAGCATCACTGGGACTGCTGAGCAGCAGGGAAGGGATGGCAGCTCCCCATGCCCAGCAGTTCCTGTGCTGGAGTGCCCAGGCTCAGGGTGATGGGCTGACACCCATGGGGCCGGCAAGAGCAGCTGTGCCTGCCCATCTTCCCTTCCCTGCACGTGGGGCTGCCGGAAGAGAGGAGTTGGAGCAGCTCTCTGGTGCTGGCACCCTTCCCCCTCAGCACCTGGCACCATCCATCTCCCACTCCGTCCGGCAGCCGGACATCCGCTCAGCCAGGCCAGGCAGGGAAGAGCCAGGGCCTGGCACGGCGTGAGGGCACCACGGGCACCGCATGGGGAACCTGCTGCAGCAGCTGGCCCTGCTCGGGGCACTGATGCTGTCGGGTGAGCAGGGTCTGGGTCATGGGCTGCCTCAATGGGGTTGATGGGGTTGATGGTGGCAGGGTCCAAACTGGGCACCAGGGTCCCCAGGGCTGCATTTTGGGTATTACCTGGCAGAGTCCACTCACTGCATGTTCTTTGTGCTTCTCTGTGCTTCACCCAGGGCCATGTTCCTGCCTGGGCTATGTGCTGTCAGCGCACAGTGTCATTGTATCCATGTGTCCCTGTAAGTGTCTGTCTGTGCCAAATCTATGACCATGTGTCCCTGCACACACTGGGTCCATGTGTCCATGTGTGTTCTGTGTGTACAGCCACCTATGTGCACAGTTCTACCATATTTGTATCCAAACACCTCATGTCTGTGTCGGTCTCTGTGCTGGGTTTGTATCTGTGTGTCCCTCTGTGTCTGTGCCCACATCCTTGTCTCGTGAATGTGTGACCATGTGCCCCCCTCCATGTGTCTGTCATTCCTGCATGTTCATATCTGTTCTGTGCAGCACAGACATGCAGTGTCCTGGCCTGTTTCTCTCCCCTCTATTCTTATACCACCCTGCCCTTGCTGAGCATCCCTAGCGGGTGGCACTGGGCCCAGTAACCCCTGAGCCCCCTGGTTTGCCTGACCCCACACCCCCAGGTGGGCTCTGCGTGAACCACGAGGAGCGGCTTATCCACCACCTGTTTGAGGAGAAGGGCTATGACAAAGAGCTGCGCCCTGTGGTCTCCACTGATGAGGTTGTGGATGTCTACCTGGCCCTCACTCTCTCCAACCTCATCTCACTGGTGAGCTCCAGTGGGCAGGGCCTGCTGTGGGATGCCCCCCAGCCATGCCCCACCCCTAGGGCTGGTTGCTTGGGGGGAACCCTGAGGCTGCTGTCCCAGCCATGGCTGGTGAGGGTTGGGGGGCCTGGGCTGGGGGACACCCTGGCTTCTCACTGCCCCATGTTGCTGTTTGCAGAAAGAGGTGGATGAGACACTCACCACCAACGTATGGCTCGAGCATGTGAGTAGGGACAGGTGTCACAGCATCAGTTGTGCCACCATGGGGTGGCCCAGCATGGTGAGGGGGTGACCTGAGGATCCTCCCCTCCAGGGTTGGACTGATTACCGCCTGCAGTGGAACAAGTCTGAGTTTGGGGGCGTCGAGGTGCTCCGCCTGCCGCCAGACATGCTGTGGTTGCCAGAGATAGTCCTGGAGAATAAGTGAGCTGTGCCTTAGCTTCCCCTCCCAATCCTTCTGAACTGTTCCCAGTGCATGTCCAGGACTCCCCTTACCCCATTCCCAGCCATGTCATAACCTTGTCTCCCTCCTGGCACAGCAATGATGGGCTCTTTGAGGTTGCCTACTACTGCAATGTCCTCATCTATGACACGGGCTATGTCTACTGGCTGCCACCTGCCATCTTCCGCACCACCTGCCTCATCAACGTTGACTTTTTCCCCTTCGACTGGCAGAACTGCTCCCTCAGATTCAGGTGCTGGGTGGCTGGGTCAGGGCAGCAGGGTGGCCATGTCATGCCTGGGTGCCTGCTCCTGCCAGCACCTCCCCTTGCTGTTGAGGTGCAGCAAGGTGGGGGTCTGTAGGTGGACTTGGTGGCCTAAGTCCATCATGCTGGAGGTCAGGGTGGGTTGGGTGGTGGGTATCCAGCAGCCCCTCACTGTCTGTCCCCCTGGCTATGGTCCAGGTCACTGGCATACAGTGCCCTGGAGATCAACATGCACTTGAAGACGGACACTGACCCAGACACGGAGAAGTCCTACCCAGTGGAATGGATCATCATTGACCCCGAAGGCTTCACAGGTAATGCTGGTGCTCTCCGCCATGTCCTGTGGCAGTGGGACATCCTGTAAAGGGAGGCCTGGAGGGTGGGGGGCACTCTGGAGCTGGGACACACTGCCATGGAGAAATTTCACTACCTGGGGCTTTGGCATCCTGGCACTCACTCCACCTTGAAATACTATCCACACCCTGGCAGGGGACACTGGTGCTGGTGGACCTGGTGAGGATGGTCGTAGCAGGTGTCCCCCATGCTGTATGCTGTCCCCTGTGCCCTGGCAGAGAATGGGGAATGGGAAATTATCCACCGCCCAGCCCGCAAGAACATCTACCCTGACCTTCCCCCGGACACCAGTGAGCACCAGGACATCACCTTCTACCTCATCATCAAGCGCAAGCCGCTCTTCTACGTCATCAACATTGTCATACCCTGCATCCTCATCGCCTTCATGGTCATCCTCGTCTTCTACCTGCCCGCTGACAGTGAGTGAGCTCTGTGGCATGTGTGCCAGTAATGGGAGTCACTTCCATGGGGCACCTCCGTGTCCCACACCTGCATCAGGTCCTGGGGCACACCAACACCCCAATGCCCAGCATGAGGACATCCTGGAACTGGAATATCCCCATGAAGAACACTATCACCCCAGCCAGGCATCCTGGCAGAGGTGCACTTGGGCAGGACCCCAGGGTACTCCCATAACAAACACCCCTATATAGGGCACTGTACCACGGGACACTGAAAGGGCAACCCTGGCATTGGGGACCCTGCTAGAGGTACCTGGGCAAGGTTTGCCCTGAGCTCACCTGTTCTCCAGGTGGTGAGAAGATGACGCTGGTAATCTCAGTGCTCCTGGCCCAGTCTGTCTTCCTCCTGCTGATCTCCCAGCGCCTGCCTGCCACTTCCCACGCCATCCCCCTCATCGGCAAGTGAGTCCTGGGCACCTCTGAGTGCAGTGGGGACATTGTTGAGTCCCTTGGTGCTAGAGGGCAGCTCTGCCTGTGCCCAGTCCCTGCAGCAATGCTCCAAGACCATGCTCCCTACCAGGTATCTGCTTTTTATCATGCTTCTGGTGACAGCCGTGGTGATTATCTCCGTCGTGGTCCTCAACTTCCACTTCCGCACCCCCAGCACCCACATCATGTCTGACTGGGTCAGAGAGGTGAGCGGGGTGTGGGCTGGGGTGGGTGCACTGGTGGGTACAAGGGTCATACTGTACCCCACAGAGGACATGGAACAGCACAGCCCTGGCATTGCATCTGTGCCAGATGGAGTTTGAGGGCAGAAAGTGAGGACAAGGTAGCAACACACTGGGGAGGTGGGCGAGGGACATGACACTCCCTCTTGTGTCCCAGGTCTTCCTGGAGAGCCTGCCCCGGCTGCTGGGCATGACACAGCCGTCCGAGAGCCCGGCGGGCGCCCCCTGCATCCGGCGCTGCAGCTCGGCCGGATACATCGCCAAGGCGGAGGAATATTTCAGCGTCAAGTCCCGCAGCGAGCTCATGTTCGAGAAGCAGTCGGAGCGGCACGGGCTGACCAGCCGAGTCACCCCTGCCCGTGAGCCACAGCCTCTGCGTGGGGCAGGGGGAAGGGTGGCCGGGCTGGGGTCTCCAGGGCTGGCAGCCCTTGGGAGCCCATCTCACCGCCCCCTCTCATCCCCAGGTTTGGCGCCACTGGGCATGGACTCAGGCGAGGAGCAGCCCTACGAGCACATCAAACCCATCATTGACAATGCCAATTACATTGTCAAGCACATGAGGGATGAAAACAGCTACAATGAGGTGGGGCCGTGGGCACTGGGAGGGCAGGGGAGGCTCCCTGTGCCCGCTGTGCCCCCACACTGCCTGGCTCCTGGCTCTCTCCACAGGAAATCGACAATTGGAACCGTGTGGCCCGGACCCTGGACCGCCTGTGCTTCTTCCTCATCACCCCCACGCTGGTGGTGGGCACCCTCTGGATCTTCCTCATGGGCATCTACAACCACCCACCACCACTGCCCTTTGCTGGAGATCCCTATGACTACCGGGAGGAGAACAAGCGCTTCATCTAGGGGGGTGTGGGGATCCCATGTGCCAGTCTCTCCCCCACCGGTCTTGGTTTGGGAAAATAAAGCTGGGTACTTCTTGCCATGGGGCACTGAACTGGTGGCTGACCTCAGTGTGCTCCACTGGGCATGATGTCCAACCTGAACACTGTGTGTGTGCTGGGGAGGGTGATGCCCACCCAGGGAATGGGTGTTGTTGGATGTCCTGAGTGTGGTGGACCCCAGCTGTGGCTGGAAGGGGTGATTGTCAGTGGGATTGTGGTGGTACCGGCCCTCTACCCCTGTGAGCTGGGCACTTGGGGCAGGATGGGTTGGGGAAGGAGATGGCCCACCCAGCATGGCACCATCCCCTGCAGACCCACTGTGGTTGGCAGAGATGTTATTAGTGCCCACATTTTCCCCCCTGCCCCCATGATCCCTCAGCCGGACCCAAAGCGTCCCCCCAGCACACCCCACCCCACAGTGCAAGGCTGGGGGCCTGGAGAGGTGTCTCCTTCCCCAGCTCAGCAGTGGAATGCCAGGGCTCTGGTTTCAGGGGACATAGTTGACGTCCCCCCATCGGCAGTGGCCCAGGACAGCTGTCACATCCTCTCCACTGAGCCAGGAATCTCATCACACCTCCACACCCCCATCCCCTCCTCCCTGTGACCCTCCTGCACAGGGGCTGGACGGATTTGAACCCCTGGCGGGTGGGGGGGGGAGGGAGAGTGGGGGGGGCATGACTCCCATGACTCCCCCCCTCCCAGGGGGGCAACCTCTTTCCCATAACCTGCAAGGAGATGCATCCTTTTATGTGAGACACAGGGAATCCAAGGCACAGAGCTCATTTTGCCCCTTGCCCCAGTTCCAACCTCTCTGGCACAAAATGCCAGAGGAGCTTCCCAACAAACTGGCATCGCCCCACCAGCGGGGGAAGTGGGTGGTCACGCGTCCCTCCCGGGCCCCCGTGGCTGTTGGGAACAGCTGACGGTGGCAGGGGACAGCTGTCCTGTCCCAGCGGGAGCCAAGCCCAGAACACGTCGGCGGAGCCGGCAGAGCGGAGCTCCAGCCCCTGCGCCCCACGGTACCGCCATGCGTGGCCACGGCCTCCTCCTCGTCCTCTGCACCCTGGCAGGTAAGATCTGCCCGTCCAGGGAGAGGCCTGGACGGCACCTGACTACCCCCTACCTTTGCACTTGGGGGGTTGTCACCCCTGGGAGTATCGCACCAGGCACCGCCCCACCGGGCTGTCCCTGGGCTGGCAGCCACTGCCTCCGTGTCCTGCCCTGGGGAGGGCCCCGGGTGAGCTGGGTGAGGGCGTGGGGGGGACACACACAGCCCTGCTTGCACACGGGGCACTGACGGGACTGTCAGGATCGTGGAGCAGAGCGCGCACACCCTCCGGAACACACGCCTGGGCATCCATTTCCCATGCACACACCCCTGTGCCTCCCCCCGCAACCTATAAGGTCTAGGGGGCATCAGTGACCCCGCTGCCTTCCTCCCGGCGTGTCCCCATGGCGTGTGCCCTCTCAGGTGTGGGCTGCAGGAACCAGGAGGAGAAGCTGCTCCAGGACCTCATGTCCAACTACAATCAACAACTGCGCCCGGCCCGGGGGGATGAGATCATCGATGTCTCCCTCAAGCTCACCCTCACCAACCTCATCTCCCTGGTGAGAGACCCCCCCAGGTACCCACAGTGGGACAGAATTTGCCCCCACACGTGGGGCAGAAGGCGGGGCACAAAAGCTATCCCCCTCCTTCCTTCCCTGCCAGAACGAACGGGAGGAGACCCTCACCACCAACGTCTGGATCGAGATGGTGAGACCCCACCCCTCTAGGCAGGATCACAGCCAGCTATGTTTGCATATGAGGGTGGCAACCCATGAGGGGCTGGCACCGTAACCTGCACCCTCTTTTGTGGGCACCCCCAAATGAGCCCATTTTGTGGGCAGCACAGCACAGCAGCTCACAGTCTCCTTCATCCTGGGGGGCTCCATGACCCCTCCTTACCTCTCCTTCTCCCAGCAATGGACTGATTATCGACTGAGCTGGGACCCTGAGAAATATGATGACATCCAGCTGCTGCGGGTGCCCTCTACCATGGTCTGGCTGCCAGACATCGTCCTGGAGAACAAGTAGGTGACAGGACAATGGGGACACATCCCCACATAAAGTTGGCAGCTGTCCCCTGGGGATAGTTTAGGGCTGAGCCCATCCTTTTCCCCCCAGCATTGACGGAACATTCGAAATCACGCTCTACACCAATGTGCTGGTGTCCCCTGATGGCAGCATCTACTGGCTGCCCCCTGCCATCTACCGCAGCGTCTGTGTCATCCACGTCACCTACTTCCCCTTCGACTGGCAGAACTGCACCATGGTCTTCCAGTGAGCATGGGCACCATGGCAGCTCCTCCTGGGACAGAGGGACTAGCGTGGGATGCCCATCTTTGCCTCTGGGCAGATAAGTGCCACCTGCCTATCCCCTGCCACTTGGCAGGAGGCACCTTGGACAAACCAAGCACCCCAGTGAAGAGCTGGAGGTGGCCAGCATGACCTGGTGCCACCCAGGCATCCTTTGCCCATTCAGCTTGCTGCATGCCAGCCTGTGCCACCACCTCATCTCTCCCCAGGTCCCAGACATACAGTGCCAATGAAATCAACCTGCTGCTGACAGTGGAGGATGGCCAGACCGTGGAGTGGATCTTCATCGACCCTGAAGCTTTCACAGGTAACACTGCAGCCACAGCCATGGCACAAGAGTGTCCCACCACAGAGGACATCCAACAGGTCTGCTGCTACATTGGTGGCTGCCAAAAGCAGGGCTGTAGGGACTATTAGCAGCTCCCACCATTACATGGGCACTTAAGTTATTAGTGGAAGCGGGAGTGTGGGAGAGATTTGTTTTTCTAACCCCCCCAGCTCAGGGCTCTTGCAGCCTGGCAGCTGCTGCCGGAGAGCACCGCTCCTGCAAGCTTGATTGATGCTGGGAACGTAGCTGTCATGGCCAAACAATGACGTTTTCCATCACATTTTAATTGCATATTGAAGGAACAAAATGCTTTTCAGGCAGCGAGATTTATTTTTTCATTACCGGCCTGAGTTGCGATCTTGACTGGGAAAAATCTATCGCTCCCTTGGAGAGCAGGGGAGAGCAGTGCGCTGTCACCCAGTGTCATGCTTGGCTTCCCTCTCTGGCACTGTGGAAATGGGGAGATCCCAGCCCCACAGCTGTAGCCCTGGGAGCCCCCAAGGAGTCAAAAGTGCCCATATGTGCCAGCTGCCCCATCCAACTGCTTTGTGGGGTATTTTGCCCAGGTACCATGGCATGTTCCACAGTGCTCATGTCCCTCACAAGTGGCTCTTAGCACTGTGAGCAGCCTGGATGCCCTGTGGGGCCCATGCCAATCACCAATCCTCCCCTTCCTCCCTGGACTGGGGGCCTGGAGGCCCAGTGCCCCTGTGGGGACAGTGGGACTCACCTGGCACCATCACGCTGCAGAGAACGGTGAATGGGCCATCAAGCACCGCCCCGCTCGGAAGATCATCAACTCAGATCACTTCACCCCAGATGACATCCAGTACCAACAGATCATCTTCTACCTCATCATCCAGAGGAAGCCACTCTTCTACATCATCAACATCATTGTGCCCTGTGTCCTCATCTCTGCCATGGCTGTGCTCGTCTATTTCCTGCCCGCCAAAGGTACTCTGGGACTGTGCCCACTGCAGGCATGGGGATGTGCAAGGGGACAGCAAGACTCTAGGAAGGGCTCCTCATACCCTCTGTGCTTGGGGACCATCAGAATCAACTCTCACCCACTCTTGTAGTATTTGGATTGGGGGGAGTGTGTAAATTTCTAGGTATCCCATAGTTAATGCCTCAAGGCAGGACTTGTCTAGTTCAGCTTTTGGGTGGGGTTTTTTTGCCTTAGGAGGGCAATGCCCACAGCACTACCCTGTGCTAAACTCTGCCTTTGCCCCTCCTTGGCAGCGGGTGGGCAGAAATGCACCGTCTCCATCAATGTTCTCCTGGCCCAGACTGTCTTCCTCTTCCTCATTGCCCAGAAGGTGCCTGAGACCTCCCAGGCTGTGCCTCTCATCGGGAAGTAAGTGACACATTGGGATAGGGGTGTCAGCCTTCTTGTCCCACTGGGCCAGCAGGGTCTCAGGTGCTGTGGAGCAGCCAATGCCCAGGGACAGGACCTTGGTACAGAAATAACCCTCAGCCCAGATGGTGCCATCTTGGTGCCATCTTGCCCACGTTTCACTGCCAGGAGGGCACAGAGAAGGACCCTGAATGACCATAGCTTGTGACCCAGCAGCCCCACTGAGGCTCTGTGCCCCCTCCCCAGATACCTGACCTTCCTCATGGTGGTGACAGTGGTGATTGTGGTGAACGCTGTCATTGTCCTCAACGTCTCCCTGAGAACGTCCAACACTCACTCCATGTCCCAGAGAGTGCGCCAGGTACCTGCCATCATCCCCCTACCCTTTATACAGCAGGAATGGGATGGGTATTTGGGGATCAAGGCCATGTCCCTTCCAGAATAAGGTGGCAGGCATGCCTTCATCTGAGTGCAAGTCTTGGCACAAAGAGAAGGCCTCAGATGTCCCCAATGAACCCACTGTGCCACCAAACCACTCCCAACCCTGGGGAGCATCAGGTGCCAACATTCCAATAGCACCATGCTCCAAGCAATGCCAGGGAAACCAGTCACACCCATGGGGTACTCTGGGCAGTGAGAGGAGGACAGATCCCCACAGGTGACACTGTGCCCAGGTGTTCCTGCATCTCCTGCCCCGCTACCTGGGCATGGCCATGCCAGAGGAGACCCCAGGGCCTCCACGAGCCATCCGCAGACGCAGCTCCCTGGGGCTTATAGTGAAGGCTGATGAGTACATGCTCTGGAAAGCCAGGACCGAGTTGCTCTTTGAGAAGCAGAAGGAAAGAGATGGGCTGATGAAAACCGTGCTGGACAAGATTGGTGAGTGGCCTTGGGGGGTTGGCACCTCCCTGTGAAGTTGGGATTTGTGCAAGGTGGCTGAGAGCTTGCTGGTGCCTGCTGTGCTGGCTCTCCTGCTCGTAGGACGTGGTCTGGAAAGTGGCAGTCCCCAGGACTTCTGCCAGAGCCTGGAGGAGGCAGGTCCTGACATCCGTGCCTGCGTGGATGCCTGCAACTACATTGCCAATGCCACGCGGGAGCAGAACGACTTCAGCAGCGTGAGTCAGGGCTGGGGAGAGAGGGATCTGCATGGGGGCAGTGGGGCACAGCCCTCACCCTTCTTGTGCCACTGGCAGGAGAGCGAAGAGTGGATGATGGTGGGACAGGTGATTGACCGTGTCTGCTTCTTCATCATGGCCTCTCTCTTTGTGTGTGGCACCGTTGGAATCTTCCTCGTGGCTCACTTCAATCAGGCACCTGCCCTGCCCTTCCCTGGGGACCCCAAGCAGTACCTGCCTCAGTGACGCTCACAGGTGCCCACCAGCCAAACGGTGGAGATGGGGGAAGGAGGAACATGGGGTGCTCATGCTGTGCTGAATGTGGAAATAAAGCCCCCAAGTTGCAAGACTCCATGGCATCTCTGCTCCATGCCCACCCGCCTCAGAGGCTGGCTGTGCACCCTGTGCAGGCTGGCCATACACCTCTAAGCTGCACAGTCCTGTGAGATGAGACATGGGGACACTGGAGTCAGACATCTAATGGGCCATGCAGCAGTGCTGCCGGCAAGAGCAGCATCACCCCACTGCAAATTTACAAATTCAGGCCTAGGACAAATGGGAATACTGTCATCCCTCTGGTGGCAGTGGGGCAGGAATCATAGTTACAGCCACCCATTCTGGGGCAACAATGGAGCCATGGATGGGATTGGTGGCAGATAATTCTTCCCTCCATTTATGCCCTGACCGTGGGTCTTAGAGACAGCTAAAGTGTGGTCCTTGATCGCTAGCAAGCAGCTTGAGGTCGAAAGACTCTGGGCCACCAGGCACCCAAACACCCTCATGGATGTGTGCCCCATGGCATCCATCCTGCTGGGAGCATCAGCATGACTCCCTCCCCCACCAAGCCTTCCTTGCCCTATGGGATCATCTCTGTCAAGCACAGCCCCTTCCTCCATCCCAGCAATGCTGCATCCCCCTGTGCCCCTCAGTGACCTCCAGGGCCCCCTGGCTTTGTCCCTGCTGGCAGGGGAGATGAGAGAGGTCAGCTGGGAATGGTGGCAAGCACCATCTGCTCCTCTGTGATCCAGCTCATCCCACCTGTGCCTGGCTCCAGGATGTGGATCAGCCTCACAGTCCCAGTGCTAGCTGCCTCTGCTGCTGCTGGGAGAAAACCAGTTGGTTACTGCCCACAACTGCCCCTGGCACTGCCTGAGAGGAGTGAGGGCACTGTGGGCACGGATGGAGGAGGGAGGAAAACACACAGCAGCTGAGACATCACTTCTTGGATATCTGCAGCTTGCTCATGGCCCAGAACCCCTCAGGGCTGTGCCAGCCTGCCCCTGCTTTCTGCAAGGTGGTTTTTCCTGCCCTATCCCTACAAGATACGTAGTGCCCACAGCACCAACATCAGGTGAATACAGAGCTCCCAGCTGGCACCTTGAAGGAGGTGGGGATGGTGCTCACTGGTGCAAGCAGGGGTGCTCAGAGGACCTTAGCTGGGTCCTGCCCTCTGTCTGGGTCACCTCCCATGACCATGACCCAGGTGAGATGACCAGGTCCTGGGGAACTGTACTCCTGGCCACAGCCTTGCTGGTGAGGGCACTGTGCAGTACTCCTATCCTGCCACAGCCATGTCCTCTCAGTGGCTGAAGGGACAGACCCTCCTGGCCCAGTGTCCCTAGCCCAGGAGAGCTGGGGAGAGCCAGGAGGTTCTCAGCTCCTGAGCTGAGAGCCAGGGACTGCCATAAGCTGCCCAAACCAGAGCATGAGGCATGTCCACAGCCCCCAGGCTCTCTGTCCCCAAGAAGATGTATAATTAAAGAGCTCTGGTCTGTCTTTGCCTGGCCATTTCTCATAGATTACTGGGCCAAACCATTGATTACTGGGTCCCTATTGCCCTGCTGCCAGTCTCCAGGGCTGGATACTGTCACCTACTTCTTACCACTCCAGAGATGCTGCTTCTTCCAGTGAGCTCAGGCTCCAGCATACAGCACAAGTAGAAATGGATGAGCTCTTCCAGCCTGCCAGGAGCACATGACCGAGACCACACTCTCCACTATCTCCAAGCAATGGTTTTTTGAGCCCTCAGGAGATCTCTGTGGTTTGCCATTCCAGAGACAAGAACAAAAGCAAGAGCTGTATGTCACAGATCTTGGGCAGCAGATATGCCTTGCAGGATCTGCAGGTCACCCTCTGCAGTTATGGGGGGAGTGTAGGGAGAGGAAAAACTTCCTCAGCCCAGCCTCAACCTCATGTGCCCACACTCCATCAAGAAGCACTAAGACAACACCATCCTCCAACTGCTCCCCTCCACAGACAGAACTCCTTTCTCTCTGTGGGCTGGGAAGAGCCATCAGCCCCCATCAGACCAGCTGTAGCCAGAGACACCCAGGGCCCAAGAGCCCACTACAGCCCAGCATCCCCCTGGGAAAGAAGAACTCAAGGGAATGCTCTTCTTTGGGCCCCAGGGCTCAAAGCTCTTCCAGTTTTTCCCAAAGGCCACTTTGCAGGGATTTAAAATTCAAGGGTGCTCAATGCCTTTGGGATAAGGAAAGCAGGAAAGGTCTTGACTCACCGCAGATTTGGGGCTCCCATGGCTAGAGGCTTTCTTTCTGAATGAAGAGGATCTGAAACCTTTTTCTAGAGCACAAAAGAAGTTCCTTCCCTTCCCAAACGACCTCATGCCTGTGTTTTCACCATTCTCATTAGCAGGACACAGCAGACCACAACCCAAAAGTCCAGCTCAAAAACTAGTCTGGATCCATCCCTCTCCAGGCTATAGAAGGCACCTGGTGCTTGGCACTGATCAACCACTGCTTTTCTCCTGACCTCAGAAAAGTAGCCTTAAAGAGGACGAACTCCACACCCAGCCAGCTCACTCTCCTCAAGGCTGAGCAAGAGGAACCTCTGCTGAGTTCCTCTAAATCTCAACCAAGGGGGCAGTGGGAGGAAACAGCCTCCCCGGAAAGGGCTCTTCCACAGCTCACTCACAAAGTGTATTTGAGGGCGAGCACAGCAGGACCACAGCATTTTCAGATTTAATAGCAAGTCTGCACTCATCAGCACCAGCTTAGACAAGGGGCATCAGAGGCGAGAAGTGGGCGAGTACATGAAATAACAGAGGTGGACATGACACACAGCTGGGTAAAACAACAGGACTAAAGCCCTAAGTGATGTAATCTGCAAAAAGCTAAATGTGCTGTGAATAAAAGGAACCTGCAGCTAGTATTTCAGCCCTGCCTTGTAAGGCTATTTTTGCTTAGATTGCCAAATATAATTACAACTAAATCCCCCCTAACAAATACTAGAGAACAGCAGGGAAGAGTTGTATTTAAAAGGAATCTTAAGTAGCAGCCACAGTAGTACCAGCTCGCAGCAGGAAAAACAAACTGTGTCTGGAAAAGAGCATTTGGTTGAGAGCTGGTGACAAACAAGTGCCAAAAGCAGGAACAGGACCATGGCTCTCAAGAAACACAGAGCGGGATGCCACTACAGCTTGGGGAACAGCCCTGCTCCCTGACTAGGCAGGTGTTAACTGCCTGACCATAGGGAGCACTTAAGTCATTGCTGTCAGTGCAAGGAATATCTCTAGAGACAGCCTAGAACTCACACTCTCAATGAAGAAAACAAACCTTTCAGAAGACTGAATATTTTAAACTGTTTTCTCTGCCAGTCCTGGCTGCTTTCAATCTAGACTTCAAGAGTAAGAAAAGGAATTTACAGTTGGAGTCATGAGGCTGAAGGTCTCCCAGGCCCCAAGGCTGGTAATTGTCCCAGACAGGGACTGCTGGTTCTGCAGTCACGAGCAGATTGGCCCAAGCAGCCCCTTCTCCTGGGGGACTGCACAGAGCACACGGGGCAGGAGATGTGCCCCATCGCTGGCCACAGCCTCCCCTCCTGGGCCCAAGGCAAAGGCTCCATTAAAAATGAAAGGCAATTGTGCGATTCCCCAAGGAAAAGGAGAAAAGGCTGGAGCTGTTAATGAGTACAATTAGTGTTGTAGTCAAGCAGAATCAGAGGAAATAATTAGCTCCTATTGTTTCCGTGGCATCCAAATTGCAGCCATGCTGGCTTTGCAGGCAACAACCCATCATTTGAGGCTCACCCCGGAGGACAGGGGGTCACTGCCAGCCCCTCTTCTGGTCACAGCTGTCACGCAGCTATGAGCAGTAGGCTGGGCCATCGCCCTCTTCTGCTACACCCACTGGGGGCCCAGTTTCCCAGGTGGCCAGAGACTTGCAAACCCCAGTGCACACCAGAAACAGGCTTGGCCCTGAATTCAGCTAGTGCTGCTGGCTCTCCACCAAGACAGACAGAGTGAAGGCAACTGACACCAAACATCTCCTTGTCCTGGTTTAAGGGAAGCTCACATCCCTCTCCATAACAAATAGGGGTGGGTACAAGGCACTGCTAACCTGGGAGTATAAAGAAGAGGCAAAGACAAAGCAAGCAGCCTGGAGAAATACCACCCCACTGAATTTCAGACAGAGCCAAAAAATCAGAGACTGAAAGAAACAAAGAGACCCAATAATTTATTGGCAGAACTGAAAAGGGGCATTTGAAAACCACAGGGCTGACTCTCAACTGGGATGCTCCTCCCAGTTGCAGAGAGATTTATAATACTGGTATCCCTCAGCAAAAGGCTCTGATGTTGAGGCAGAATCCCAGAGATCCTGCATGCCATGTAGAGAAAGACAGGAAAGTGCTGCAAGATGCGGCCCCAAGGGCCCGCCGCTAATTGAAAGGCTGCCTCCCGCCCCACTGCTAAAAAAAAGTTTGTGTAAGACAAAATCGGCCTCTATTGTCACCGCTGCTGGAGGGCTGCAGATGGATCCTTCCCCCAGGGAGGAGTGCCAGAGTGGCCCATGAGTCCCTTCAGAGGTCGGAGGGCACTCTCAGTGCTTTCAACACGGAGAGAGGAGCTTAGTGCCAACTCTTGTTCTCACAATGTGATTTTTGTGTTTCGAAAGCTTGAATTATCCCTGGAAAACAGAGGGAAGGAAAGAAGTGGTTAAAGATGTGCATTCCTTCAGATCACAGCACCTCCCCGTTCTCCCCACCACAGCTACCAGTGTTGCCATCCCAGTACATCACTCAAAATCAACAATTGTTAAATCTCCCATGCAGATCTTCCTAGCTACAAACTTCTCACACAAGTCAGCTGTCACTCCAGAACACTCGTAACAGAGGGAGATCCTGGTTCATCCCCATTCAATGAGAAGAAAAAACTGTCATCTCCTGTGAGCAAAGCACATGATAGAATGTGGAAACCTCCCTGATGGATTCTGGTGTTTAAACAACTTGCAAGGTCTCTCTTCCTTACCAAACATTTATCTTGGGGATTCTGCTTGGAGCACAAATATACTATCAGACCAACCTCCCCCTGCCTCTGTCCCTCGTATTTACTCATACTGTCAACAAGTTTAGCTCTCTGATCTCTCCTACCTTAAAACAGTATCTGATCTGAAAAGGGTGTTTCCCTCAAGTTTAATAGAAGAGTTTCTTCTTTAATAGAAGAGTTTCTTCAGCATCTTCTAGTCACTCATGAGTACAGCCACAAGCCTCAGGGGCTATTGACCAGGGAAGGAGTGCTGGTCTACAACCTCCCTCAGTACAGTCTCATGGCACTGCAGCAATTGAAGATGAGGCAGGTTATAGAAATCTGTTACTGCTTACTGCCAGCCTGTGAGCAGCAGCAACAGGCAAAACATATTTCCACATTAATATGCGGTGTGTTGGAAACAAAGGAGATAACAATTACTTGAGAGGACAGGTTTGGCAGCTCTTCCCATTAACAGGGACAGGGCTATAAGTTGCCCAAGCCAAAACATTTAGGGATGCCCCAGGACATACCACACCAAATGTTGAAGAGCAAAGGCAGCAACTTCAGCAGCAAGGTGCTGTGCAGGACTGTGAAATTCCACTCAAACCCTTGAGCTATCATTGTGTACTGCCAGGAGCTGCATGGCAGCTGTACCAGCACAGGCTGGAACACCTCCAGGAGGTGGGCTGGAGAACTGCAAGAGCAGAAGGAAGTAAAAACCACTTTTTAGAGTTCAAAAAGTTACTCTGCTATGACATGACAGCAAAAACCATGCTGGAGGCCATCTGCAGAACGCTGGGGTTCACCTTTGCACTTGCCAGAAGAGCAGGCAGGGCTGCCATTTGGGAATGTGATTCAGGATTCATTAACTGGATTCTGGTTAATTTGCAACAATGGTTTGGCTTTCTATCCCATACTGGACTTTCACCTGTGCCATCTGCCTCAGGAGGCCAGCACACTTCAGGTAGCTCTTTAGAGGACATTTTCCCTACATTTTCCCTCCTTTTGCCTTTACTGGGGTGCCCAAGGCCCTCTGCTCATCCCTGCTCAGCACAGGCCACCCGATACAGCTGAGAGCTAAATGAACTCTGCCACTGTTTTCCTGTACCCTTGGCACATTTGCTGCCTTCAGAGCCTGATATGTCATAAAGTGAGCTGGTTTCCTCTTCCAGAAGGACATGTGAATGTCATTTAACAATAACAACACTATCAAGTGCCTGTGCAGTATTTTGTAAACACTGATGCTCACAAAAAGCCAAATCTGTGAGGAGAGAGGTATTATTTTCACTCATGACTTCAGAGCAAGGTATGGGAACATTGCTTGCTCAGTGCTGTGGAGGGAGGTTTTGGGATCCCCAGCAGCTCCTCAGAGCTCAGCTGTGTTGGAGCAGCTACATTCCACAGCCCAGTTACGGGAACTGGGCAGTGTAAATGCTTCCTTCCAGTAGATTCCTCTGCTCTGGCACTGGGCAGTCCAGCCATCCCACTTGGCTACGATCAACCCAACTCTCTTGGCCAGGCCTCTTGCTGGCCCTTCTTAAGGCCCTGCTGTCAGGGAAGTGGGCACTGCAGGGAAAAACAATCTGAGCTGTGAGGCTCCCAGCAGCCCTGGGCTCACCTTGGGATCTTCTCTGCACATCTTGGCTGACACTACCAGCAGTAGAGGGTGGTTGTCTCATTAGCCACAACACTATTATTTCTACCTACAGTAGCTACTGGGTGTCCTTCCTGAACAAGCTTTTATTGACCAATTAATTTAATCTGTTTCTTCTGTTAAAGAGCTGTGTGTCAGGCCCCAAGTGCCTCTCTCATTGTCCATCACCAGGATGTGCTTAGGATTTATTTACCACTCCACACCTGCTTACAGTCAACCCTAGGCAACACACCCAAGCTGAAGACATACCTCTCAGCCTCCTGGGACTAGGTCTGGGATACAAGTGCCTCATACAGAGGAAAGACAAATTAGCAAAATAGCATAAAAGCACCTCAACAGAAAATGTTGGTTTCTGGTAAAAAAAATTAATTAAAAAATAATTTTGACCTTTGGAAAAGAACAAATAGCAGAGTGGGCCCACCATCAGGCTCATAAGGCAAGAGAACATGCCAGCCCATGGGAAGAATGTTGGAAGCTGAGAGGTATGCCATGAAGTCACGTAGGAAGAAAGATGAGGCCCTACCCTGGGTGTGACAGAGGGAGGGGGAGCGTTCGATCAGCGGCCACTGCTGTTCACCAGGCCATGAAACTCCTCCCAGGCCCTGGCAAGCCAGAGGGAAAAAAAAATGAAATAAAAACCAAAAAATAGCACTTCAGATCAAAGGCTTCTTAACTTTTAACGAGAGCAGAAACATTCAATGACGTTTAAAAGGCACTTGTCTTCAGAGAGCCAGGCAATATTCTCTGATAGCCCTAGTGGATGGAAGCATCCTTAAAATCCAGCCAAACATCTGACAGCGCAAGGCAGCTTTGGCGTTCTGCACAGGCAGGAAGCGTTCCCACTGGCTGCTGCTGATAAAGCCACATTAATACCCAGAGACAGGTATGACCTTCCTAGTCACAAATGGAATATCCATTTCCTACTGCTCATAAAAGAGCCCACGTTATGTCTTTCTGGAGGATTATCACATTCCTTGGCTGGTTAAACTCAGCCAGTTACTGGCCTCATGCTTTGCCACATACTGCCTATGCAGGTGATCCCCCCAAAACAGGCTTCTTTTAATGCCACACAGCTTAGTTCTTACGAAATTCTTTGAATTAGGCAGCAGAATCCAATTGTTTTTAGGAAGTCTCATTTCCTGTTGTAAACCTGCATTGTTAATGACGACCCAGTAAAATCATCACAACTATTTGAAATGAAAATGTTTTTAGATAAGTTAGAGGGACAGGCCCAACACTGCATTCCCTGGTGGAGAACATTACTGGTGGCAAGAAGGCAGCAGACTGAAAAACTGCTGTTGGTTTTACGAAGGCAGCATACTGAAAACTCTCTCAGGGAAAACATGCTGAGGTTAATGTGAGCATGAGTATTATCTTCTGGGATCAGACACATCAAAGAACCTCATAGTTCTCCATGCCCAGCAAAACAGTACTGGTGCCTACAGCACATGCCAAGCCATTTTCTGAAGCCACAGAGTCCCACGGAGCTGGAGGGACCTTAAAGAGAACCCAGGTCAATCATAAACTCAGACCACCCTCTAGATTTTTTTGCTGGTACTTCTCAGCTACTTCACATTTTGTTTTGTGCACTGCCTCATCAGGCCACTGCAACACAACAGGAGAGTCCAGAAATGGAAAGCCTGTGTTAGTCAGCACCTGTGCCAAAACCAGACCACCAACCTGGCTCTTATCTGAGCCCAAGAGTCAAGCTCCCAAAGAGCATTTGCAAAAGCAGCTCAGGTGTCACATGCTCTTTCCCAGCAAGTCACAGCCCAAATAAACACAGAGACCTCAGGGTTCAACAGCCTCTCTCCAGAAGAAAGTTAGGGAGAAGAGAAACTCTCAATCTGAAACCCTCTTAGTTGTTGGTAATCTTTGCACATTTCCAGACTTGTCAAAAAGTCTCCACCTTCATGTCTTCCCTCCAACCTCCCTTATATCTCTACCACATTTCCATCACCCACAATCACCTCTCTTTCCCATAGTTCTCCCAAACTTGTAACTTCTCAGCAAAAGGAATACAAGGGCAGATTACTTGTCAACATAATTGATAATTTATTACGCCTTTCACATAAGCAATTCCTTGTTCCAACATCCCAATAATATCACGCACAGTCCTTCATCTCTGTCCTCACAGACAGAGAGAAAAAGCTCTTCCAGCCAAGAATTTTTAATTCAAGACCCTCATACATATTATAGTACTAATGACTCCAACTATC
The DNA here is from genome assembly GCA_024734555.1 of Trochalopteron elliotii. Lineage (NCBI taxonomy): Eukaryota > Metazoa > Chordata > Aves > Passeriformes > Leiothrichidae > Trochalopteron > Trochalopteron elliotii. The sequence continues at coordinate 339,300 of JANPWX010000109.1, read as the reverse complement.
TGCTGACTTGACTGAAAAAATCCACCAGGATGTGTCTGCCCTAATGTACCTAAACTACACTAGGAGAGCAGTTTGCTCTCATTCCATACTGAACAAGGCTGCCACTTAATTTCATCTGGCAGAATCTTTATGACCTGTGACATGCCAAAGGCACAGTGCCAGAGAGTCTTAAGAGGTTATTTTTATGTATAGACATTTTTAGTACCTTATTGCCATACTGTCTGCACAGCGATCAGATACTCAGTGAATTGATCTCCAACACTTAGATTATTCCCATTGAACAGATGGGAAATGGAAACCTCAGCAGGCTAAGCCAGCCAGAACTGTTCTTCCACTCATTCCTGACCCACAACTGTTGAAACTTCCTACCTTCTTCCCCACTGCCTAGGGTCAGGACCCAGACAGGGCTCCCTTTAGCCCCAGCAAGTAAGCTGGGGGAAAAAAATGAGAAAAGAAGCCACTATCTCCCCAAAAAGAAAAAACAAAAAGAAAAAAAAGAGGAAGACTCCAGCAAAAAGAGGAAGGACAGTCTTAGTTCCTTCAAGGGGCTTTCCAAATCATCATTGTGCAAGCAGCACTTGCTGTTTTCTGTAAACATCCTCAATTAAGTCCTAGCACTTTGCTTCCAGTATTTCTACCTGCAACCCTGCTCCTTACCCTCTCCTTCCCCAGCTAAGAAAGGATTCAGAGAGCTCAGAGTGCACTTATGGTACCTTACAATGGGCACTTTGTAATGTCTCTTTTGCCAGCCCATGTGGAACCTCCTAGCACACTGACCACTCACTACACTCTGTAGATGTCCAGAGCAGCACAGCCTCTTTTTGGGTGCTTCCTCTGGGATTTGTTCACAATCAGAGAAGAACTTTGTGACTAACAGCTTAAAAAAAAAAATCTAGGATAGTCTTCTAGCCTGAAATAATTCTTTAACCTCTCTGACAGTACCTGTAGCAAAAGCAATATAACACAACTAAATAAATATGGCAAAACTGACCTCCTTGAAAAAAACTCCATGAAATAAATAGATTATAGGCACTTTTTTGGTGAGAGACAGACCACCAAGATAAGGAAGCCTTTCTCACAAAGTCATAGACACTTATGAATAAAGCATATTATGTTGATGGAGAATGAATCAATGAATCCATCAATTCAAAGACCAGGTCTATGCAAGTGATCTTAGACTTGCAGCACCTGGAAACATTACTGGAACTGGAAAATGGAGTGATAAATGAATGAAGCCAGTATTGCAGAGACTCAACAGAAGAGAACAGTGATCAGATCTAGAAACTCACTGATCTCCAGATTTTATTCCTGCTCTCAGACTTGGATGAGGGTGAAACAATGCAGATCTAGAGCTGGCAAGACCTAAGGCAAGCTGCCTTCCCCTGACAGGCATCAGAAATGTGTGAGGGTCCCACGTGCAAACCATTTCTCTTTAGGCAAGGTTAACTCTGCCCGCTCCATTTAGGACACAGTCAAAGGCAAAGGTGACACAAGTAGAACAGCAGCACTGAGGAGTTCTCCTAAGGTTTTGGAAATTAGCAAGCAAATGGAAACCAGTGATATAAAACCACAACAGTTACTGGATTAGCTGAACTCTGCTGTGACAAGGAAGACCTCACAAGCACCCTACCACCAGCTTACTGTCTCGTAAACACTGATCTTCTTGCCCAACACCTGCCACTTCCACAGGGATTTCTACTCCTCATTCCTCTTTTTTTTTTGCCATTCCTCTCTTTTTGTCCTGAGAACCTCATCCCTGCAGTCTTCTTACAGCACATTATTCCCTCCATAGGATATCCTCTTGTTTCCTACCTACAATATAGTCTGAGGCCATTTCCTCCAACTGCCTGCAGTGAAATGAAGCCAGTGCCAGCTCTATTAAGATCAACTATTCTTCTCATTTACTCGAGCCATCCCATTAGTTATCACTGGTGACTTTGAAAGGAAAGGATAGTTTTATACCCTGCTCAGCTCTCACTGCAGCAGGCACTTACGAATAAGCGAAGCTTTGTTTTCGGAAAAAGCAGCCTTGCTTTAGAGCTGACAGGACAATCCATAACATCACACAGCAACCAAAACATTTCCACACCAGCCTGCACAGTGGCAACCTGCTGATGGCCACTGCTCCGGTCTCTCCTGGCACTGGAAGGAGTGTTGCTGAATTTGCCTGGGATTCCTGGACATATTGTGGGTGAAAGCTCTCAACAAAGGAGATGGTTGCTGATCACACAGTTATCAGTGTGGAAAAGAAAGGCTGATAAGCCCAGGCAAGGCAAAGGTGTATGCAAGGCAGCCATGAACTTCATGATGCAATGCTCAAATGTGAAAGTGATCACTTCCCCTCCACCCCTCTCCCAACTGCAGATACCTGAGTATTTTCAGTGGCTTTGCTGAGACATGGCCAGGCTGTGCTTGGCAACGTTCTGCTTTCAAAAAAGGGCACCTGCTACGGCAGCAAAAGAGGTTGGGTTTTTTCCCTTTAATTCCAACCCACAGGAAGTACCACTGTCCATAAGCCACTGTCACTTTTGGACCTTGTCACCTCCAAGGTTAACAACACTGATGAACTGAACCCATTAAGAGGTTCACTGCATCTGAGTGCTCCTCTCTCAGTGCACCTCTGAAGGAACAAAGAGAAGTAATTTCTCTCCAGCTACTGAAACAAAGTAGCCGAAAAAACGTCACATATTTTCTCTTCAGGTGCTCAGTGCTGTAAAGCCTAAGGTACTGTAAATTCCCTGAAATTAAGCAAAGTCCAAGAGATTTTTCTAGCTCTCCTAGCAAGATTGGAAATTCATACAGACTAGGCTGACCCTTCTACTTGCTGGGATTTGAACAGCTTGTCAGTATCACAAGCAAGAGAAAGGACAAACACAGGAAAATTGCAATGAAAGATCTGCTTATCTAGCTAAATGCACATGCTCCACCACTGAGAGCAGAAGGACAGAATGCAGAACAGCTCCTTGGAATAGCTGTGACGCAACAGGTACTTTTCAGATGCAGCTTGGCAGCGCCACCGCTTTCTGAAACAAAGGGGGCTGCAGCCTCACTGACAACTCATGAAAAATGGTGTCTAGAAATGATTTAATATGAAATGCATCATCACAAAAGGAATATACAAAACCTGAAACACAGGGCTCAAGTTCCACAGTGAGAGGCATGCTAGCAATTTCTACAGAAGCATTCATTTACAGTGTGTCAAAAGCTAATCCAGGTCAATTCACTTTCTAAAAGTCAAGGTTTTGAGAAATGCCTGTTCTTTTCTTGCTAAGCATGCTCCCTTCCCTGAAGCACAATCAATGCCAATCAAACCCCACACATGAGCAGAGCTCTAGTGGCGAGATGCAGCCCATACAAATGAAAAATGCCACGAGCCCCCCTCAAAAGGCAGCCCTGACAAAGCCTAGAGCACAGCTCTTCCATTAGAGCTTTTCATGAAACACAGCCAGAGTGTGAATATAGAGTGCTGGCTAGAAAGCCCTCCCGAGTCATAAATCACATGGTACATGTGCAGCATAAGTGGAGTTTATTCATGATGGACAGTATTTCAACAGGACTTGATAGATGGGTGAGGAAAAGGAGCCAGACTTTATGGAGGATAGAACTAGTTACTCAAGAGATTCTTTATTAGTGAGAGAACCTTAATGATATGAAGCTAAGCCAAGCAGAGTCAGACTGAAAGCTGGGGCTGGCCTGCTCTTCTCTGTCACAAAGCAGTCACTGTCACCTTTCTGCAGCTGCTGCCCCTTGCTGCCTGCTGGTACCAGGCAAGAGAGGCACAAGAAGTTGGTCTGTGCATCCCTACACAGAAACTCCACTGACAGCATTTCTGCTCTGAATTTACACCAGTGCCATTGGACAAAGATGCTGGAAAGTACTGCAATCAGACTGCTGCAGCTCAAGCGAGGTAATGGGAAAAAAAGGGGCTTTCATGATGCCCTGCATGGCAGAAGGTTAATTGCTTAGACCTACCTGACTGGGACATCATCAAAGCAATTCCTGACTAACCCTCCTACCCACGGAAGAATGGGAGACAAGCCAGTTGGCCTCTATCTAAGAATTGCTCCCAGCTGTAACCTGAGCTACTAAACTTGATACCTCCAACACCTGTTATTCTCAAACAAGCTCATTTTGCACCACACGTCAGCAGCACAAAATGAAACTTGGATGCTATGCAGGAAGAGAGGGCAGCAAGCACAGCATGCGACACTGGTGTAGGGAAATGAGGCCACACTACTGGATGCACCATCACTCAAGGCCTTACACCTGCCAGAGCAAAAACAAACATTGCTATAGCAGCATTCTCTGTGCTAGAAAGTGCTGGTGGCAATAGCTCACAAGGGAAAGGCCACATCATTCCCATTCTACACTTGCTACATTAGCCACCACCACAGCTTAGGACAGCTGGCTCCATACACAGCTTTTACTACAGAGAATGAGAGAAGTCAAACACCTCCCTGCTCTAACCACAAAGCCACATCACCACAGGCCGCAGTCTGCTGCTGCTGAACAGGAGTAAAATACTCTGCTGTGTGCCCACATGAGCACGTTGCTATTTCCCCGCATGGACAGAGAGCCCATAGTGCCCTCTCCTGGCAAAAAAGTGCGTGAGAAACGTTAGTGGCAAAATCACGGAAAAAATCATCTTTCCCTTCTCTTTCCCATGCACACAGGAGGGAAGGCCACATGGAACACTAGATGCCTACAGTGAAAATCTAGATTCAACGAGATTTCTGTACAATTACTAGTGACCCAGACTCAAAATTGGAAGCTAGCTGTCTGCTAGAACCAGGATTGATCCCATCAAACTGTCTGACAGCAGACTGATGACAGGGTGATTATGTGGAAAGAACAAGCCAGCATGATGAAAGAAAGTCATGAAAGATACTTGCACCTTCATTACAGGCAAGATTAGAAAGCTCTCTGCCCCATCAGTGTCTTATTCATTTGTTTTACTTTTTTTCTGTGTGCACCTTTTCAAGTATTAATTTAACCAATATGACCTAATCAGTGTATTGGTTTATAATACACTTAAGAAAAAAAGAAAAACAACACATTACTCACCTCTAACTAATACCTATATATGCAATTTTTTGTCATTTTGTGGGAAATAAAAGTCACCCTGAATGGCCTGATATGGTAAGCTATAATACATTTATTAAAAAATACAGCTGTGCTCCCTGTATACCATGATCTTCTAGTCTTGTTAAAGAGCCTCTGTCACCAGGGCCTGGAAGACTTAATATACGACGTTTATTATGATTAGAAATCATTTGTACAGCACTGTAAATTCACACAGCACTTTCCCAAGACCATTTATAAGTCTAATGGCACTATAAATCCCTGTTAGCTTCCGCACTTTATTCCCCAGAATCTTTACTTATTCAAATGATTCGACAACCCCCCCACCGTAATCTCATCTTTGAATACATCAAGCCACAGTCCCACCCTGGACTGCCCATCGCCCGAGTGACAGGCTGGGTGGATTGTTAAAATAACCCTGAATCACACATTTAAAAAGAAAAAGGTTTTGCTCATGGAACCAAACACCCCCAACAACAGCATGACAACAAACACAGGAATTTGGCTTTCAAAGCGCGCTGGCAACAACTGCTGCTGTTTGCACTTCAGTTTGCAGGAACAGCCCTAACGCACACAAGCACCTCTGCCAAGGCCTGTGCCGTGCACTGAGCTGCCCAAGCACACATGCAGCCTGCAGCACCCCCCTGGCCAGCACACGTACTTGATGCTGTCGGTGTGGGTTTTATATTCCATGATGGTGTTGGGAGGTAGGTTGAGCACTCTTCGTAACGTGTCGCGTATCCGGGCTGTCGTGGCCTGGTCGCTGGCTGTCTTGTTCCATATGGAGATGATGTCCTCCTGCGGAAGGGCACGGGAGGGAGGGCTAAGCACGGGGCACTTGGTGCAGCCCTGCCACACAGAGGCACGTGCCAGCTCTCAAAAGCACTCACCTGGAATCGGACAGAGACGACGGCCCCGCAGATTTCTTCCCCCACCATGAACTGCTCTCCCAACATGGCCAGAATAAGATTTTCCCAGCACCGCGACGCTAAGCCCTTCCGCAGACGGATAATCCATTTACCACCATTTTTGTTGGCATCATCCTAGGAAGAGGGGAAATAAATTGGTTTGTCTTCTCCTAGCTATTTTTTTGGCTACCCACAAGAGAGCACAGCCACAAACAGGAGCAGATATTGATTAGGTGGGGCAAGGAAGGTATTTTCAAGCAAAAGCATTTTATTTCACTTCTCCCCCATACAAGCAGAGACAGAGGAAAACCACTGACTTTGAATACAAAGTACTTGAAACAATGGCCCTCAGCCTTCCAGACAAAGTTCTGTGCCCTGACGACTTGAGTTCTAATGTTTTGATCCCACTAGCAAAGATTAACACCAGTCTGCCAATCTGCACAAACAGACCCAGAGGCAAGGACTTTAAAACTACTCCTAAACCTGAGACTGATTCAGCATTGGTCTAACCCCCTGTATATGTAGTTCTGCTTGTAAAACAAGATTCCTGTAAAACAGGAGAACCCCCTCATCACAGACCATGGAAGGCCAGGGAAGAGTTTGCAAAATGGTATTTTAAAAGCAAGTGAAAAATTGATAAACATTTTCCTTCCACACTTCCAGGAATGGGCTCACAAGTTGTGTTAACACAGAAAGGACCACCCTGTTCTCTGAGAACTACTGACATTATCACACATCATACAGCTGAATGTTTGCTCCAGACTGCAGTGACCCAGGGAAATAACCAAAATGAAGACAGATAGTAAAAGAAAAATTTTATGCTAAGCACCCAGTCTGTCACCTCAATATTGTGATTCTGTATCTTGAAGCTGACAAAGAGCTGGAAACTGCTACAGCCTCCCTGCTCCCCAGAACACACAGCTATGTCAAACAGCAGCTCCTCCTCTGTGCAGAACACTGGCATTCTCTGGTACTACACTGTAGCTGGGAAATCTTATAAGGTGAGAGGGGAACAAATTCCACCCAAAGCTGAAGACAGAGAGGTAGGAACAAGTCAAAGAGGTGGCAGTTAGGAAGGGTAAGGGAAGACAGGTCTAGGACAGAAACAGAGAACAAAGGATGACTCAGAGAGGACTGCACAAAACAGGACATCCCTCTCCAAATCCCCAGCAATCCCCTCTGCCAAGCTGGGATATACCTTGAAGATGCCAGGCAAGACAGCCCAACCCTTTTTAATGAAATAAAGTTAATTTTATTTTAGCCTTAAAGCTTCTCTAGGGCTCAGATAAAACTAAACGTTTGTCTGCTCTCTCAGAGGCAGCAACTGCTAACAAAGCAATCCTGAGGAAACATGGAAGTGTCAGCAGAACAGCAGCATTCACCTGACTCCTACTTTTCAGGCATGTGCTGGACTGAAAGGGGAAGGCATCAGCTCCAGACAAACCTCAAACCATGACAGGAGCCATCCAAACCAACACAAGTTCTAGGAATGTGGCAGAATCCTGTGAGAAGCAAACTGGGTTCTGTTAAGTACCTCTGTTTTCCAAGTTGTGAACATCACAGCTTTTAGACTGGGAGTTGAGTTTAACTCTTCAAAGTTGCCACAATGACTAATGGGCATCAGAAGAGAGTGATATTGCTAAAAATACCTCAAAAGTGGCTTAAGCAGGTTCAAGGCTACAGAGAGGGCAGTGATTGGGAGGCAGATGCTGTATCATGTGCTTTATGGTTGTTGTTAGTTTTCCTTCAAGTTAAACAAGCTTAGGTTCAGTCAAGCATTTGATTTTCCTTCACCAGAATAATAATGAACTGCAGCCCAGTAAATCACCAGGGAATATTATGCTTAGTGCTTCTGACTTCACCAGAAAAGGCACAGATTAATGCAGAAAAAAAACAGAGTTACACACAAGCACATATGTACCTACAAGAATGACAGTAACTAAGGACTGGTTTGAAAGAGAAAGAAACATAAACAAAGCCCTACAAAGCATGCAGCAATGGAAGGCCAGAAGTGAGACCTCAGGTCCTCTTCTAGAAATATAAGAAGGAAATAGGGTCAGAAGTAAAAATACCAAAGAATCTCTCTACCTCCATCTTAAAATGTATACTAGGAAATGCTTCATAGAAATTCTGGTATCATCAACTTGAGAACTCTCTGGTCAACATATTGTCTGAGGAACTTACTCACCGGGAGTCCAAAGAGGGTTAAACATTTTATATAACTAGTATTTGCAGTAACTGGCTATAAAACACCTTGCTTAAATAATTGCTAGCAAGGGTCACATATAAATTTCTCAGGACCAAGCAGTATAATTAGATACTTCAGAGAAACACATAAAATCCTCATATTGTGAATGCTATTGGTCATTGCTGGAAGCAGGCCAGGAACTGGAAGAATGATTTGCTGGACAAAGACTTTTTTAAAATTCCTTTAACAGATTTGGATATAAATAGAAGAAAACTGAAGTGCCCTGGAAGAAAAACAAAAAAACCCAAACCAAACCAACCAGCCAAAAAACAACTCCAAAACCAAACCAAAAACACACACACAAAAAAAAAGAAGAAAAGCAAATAAAAGGCAAAGTTGTTTTTCCATTTCCAGCTCTGTGTGCAGGCTTTTAACCATATGCACCCCCTTGACTGAAAAAGGAGGGTTGATTTTTATAAGCTTTGTTGAATCCCACTTGGAGAGGTCCAGTCCTTTCCAGAGGAAAGCCCTGCACTGCTGTCTGGAGGCAGCTATAAGGGGCAAGGGCCTATACTGGAGACTGCAGATGGGATACCCCCTCCATTGGCAATGGCAGTTCAGCAACCTTTGTGGGGGTGCAGCCAGCAACTTCCCCATCTTCCCTCTCTGGCAGCAGGACTGTTGGGTTACCTGGGACAGAGCTCTGAGGACAAGTTTACAGGAAACCCCAACGAAAGAATTTCACCCGAGAAAATCTAACAGAATGCCATTTAATGACAAGAGTCCCTCCACTGCAGAAGGTTCCCTCCAAAATATTGTGGGGAAAACATTAAGGCAGAAATGAGAGCTCCAACTCACCTCCCACATGGGTTTGATGCCCTCTTTGAAAAGATGGAAGTCACTGTGGCCTGTCAGGTCCCCAGGACGTACCATGTGACTGTAAAACCGCCAGAACTGTTCCACCTGCAACAACACCAACCACACAATGAGGCTGCTCAAACTGTTCACAGTCAAGACTTCTACAGAAACATGGTGCCATTTTTACACCAGCTCTCCAGAGCCACCTTCCCCCTCTCTGGTCTACTCTCTTGTCACTGGGGTGTTGATTAGGCAACACAAAAGGGAACAGTAGTGTCAGAGCTTGGATGCCTGTTTCTGACTGTTTCTGGATACCAGGTGACCACTTGAAACTTGAAGAAATCTGTGTTAAGGTAACAGCTGCTCTGGAGAACAATTCCAAACGTATCTTTTAACTCCTACTGTCCAAACTTGCAATCACTGGATATGTGCCAAATGCATAAGTTACAGCCAAGCCTCTTCACCCTGCATAACCACTGCTCTCTATGACCATGGAAACTGCAGAAGCCTTCAAATAAGACATTTTTTGCATTTAATTTTACTGCATGCAGATTTTAAGACAAAATATACATTCTGGTGTTAAAGATCGGGAGGCACTATTCAGAGTTTTTATTTAAATACCTCTTACTTCCTTTTACAATCTGCCATGGTACACTTGGACCACTTCACTTCAACCAGTTCCATTCTGGGGCCTCTGTGTCTGCTTGAGAATCTGACTGTAAGGCAAGGGACTTATTTTTTATAGTTCTTAAAAGTAGCATATTTATCTTTTGACAATTTCTGGGTAAGAAAGGATTTGAGAGAGGATGGATCTTTAAAACGAAACAAGGCAGTGGAAGAATTTATACTAATTTCCATATTTTAAGAAGACTCTACTCAGTGAGACAATAGCTATTAAGCAGACCAGCAGTGCAGATACAGGGGGTCAGGCATCAAGCCAAGCATTTTATCAGACACCTTAATGACTCGGTCAGCACTTGGAATTCCACTCCAATCTGTGACCTCTGCCATCCAAGCTGGAATTTGCTTTTATAGCCAATAAAATTATGAACCAAGACTGAGGAGGGGTCAGAAGCAATTTATTTTTGTCAGGCACGTCTGAACATCCGTGGGGAAATCACACTCTCATAGTGAGGGAACGTGCCCCCTAGTGGTTCACATTTCACAGCTTTCAGAGCTTTCCACTGAAAAGCCAAGAATAAATCTGAACCCAGACTCAGCTAGGCAATTCTTTCTGAAGAAAGGATCCATCTCCTTAAAGAGAATTTGGACCCAAACACATTATCAGATATGTTAGCCAGTCTCTCTCCATCCTAACAGAACTGCAGCACTTCCAGCCAACAACGGCTCCAACAAATTCTCTGTAGCAAAGAGCAGGCAACAGAATATTCAACACTATGCTTTTCCTCTAAGGAGCTAAAAATCAATGCTAAGTCTACACTGATTTATCAGACTGAAAAGTTATTGCCAGATCATCAAGCAGAAGCCACATTTTTCATGCCCTGAACTGAAAGCACTTGCTACCCTATTACACAGGGTAATAGGAGCAGTAACTACCCACAACAACAGACTCCTCTTCCCACCCTTATCCTGTGTGGATGCAGTAACACAACCCAGCAGCTCGGACAGGCATATTTTTATGCAGCCTCCAGAAGGAATAAAGGGTTGTTTTTATAAATTGTCATATTACAGAGGATATGTACTGGTGGGCAAAATTAACATTTATAAGAGACCCTGAAAAAACTGGGCAAACACCAGATTGAAAAGAAAAAGGAAGAAAACAGCCAACAGACTTCCTGCGCTCTAGAACAGTAATGGGGACTCATTAAGCTTATGTATCTTGGGCTTTAGAGAGTGGATTTACTCTGCCAGTACCCTGCAAAAACACAACACGGCCTTTCCAGGACACACTCAAGTTTATTTGAGGAGCAAGCAACCACAGAGTGGAAGGGGAAAGGCAGAACAATTTGCCTTTTAATGAACTTGACTGCAACATCAAACTGCACCTTGTCCATCATTTCCAGACAGACAACAGGCATTTGCCAGCTGTCGGCAAATACAGCATGCCAGATGCTTATTCCAAACACAGCCTTTGTGGTGGGAAGTGTGTGGAGGACAGCACATAAATGGAAGAGAAAAGCTGTTCCTTTCTTCTCTTGCTCCAGGCATAAATTAACTACATGGCTGCTCTTTTTTTTCTATTACTATACCAGCTACCACCATGCACAGAGGTGTAGCACAGGGCAGAGGAAAAGCGCCAAAGACACATCTCCTGCTACAATTCAAGAGCTGGTTGGGCAGATCAGTCCCTGCCAGCAGGAGCACAGGGTGTGTGCACAGGGCCCTGTGTGTGCACAGGGCCAGGGGACCAGGCTGTGCCCGGGTGACACGGGGGTACTCACGGAGGCGAAGGTGCCGATCTGTTTGATGTTCTGCTCGTAGCTCTGGGAGCTGGTGGGGCGCCCGGGGGTGCGCCGCGAGTACCAGAAGGTGTAGTTATACTGCAGGGGGTGCTCGGCGGGCCCCGGGACCACAGCCTGCACAACAGAAAACCTTGTTTACCCCTTGGATGCTCCTCTAAAAAGGGGAGTGGGGAAAATTACACTTAACAGCATATAAAAGGAACCATTCAAGACATCATTACTGATTTTTTTTTTAGTCCTGTGCCTGTCTCAAAGGAAAAAAAAGGACAAACTAAAAAGGGAAATGTGAGACCTTTAACTTTTTCAAATTAAGGGGGAAAAAAAGACACCCTCCTCCTCTGGGAAGGATAAACCTCACTTATAATTAATCATGATTCAAATGCAATTAAAACTCTGGTGACACCAATTGCCTTAAGCAGCCAACACCCCAGTGCTCTGGGAAGATTAATCTAAGAACTTGTTATGTCAGCTTTGGCACAACCCATCACCAGCAGTGGGCAGCAATCACTTCTCAACTTCCAAAACACTGATTTCTGATTAAAAATACTTCTAATGAGCACAAATGAGACTAATGAGAGCTCATTAGCCAGGAGGAAAACTTAAAGAGAAAACCCCAATCAAAGCCCTTATCTTGTACTACTTGATACTATTACAGGAGTTACCAGGGCTTAAATCTCTACTTTCCTCTTGACTATGGCAAGTTTACAAGGATTGCATTACTTTAGACAGAGCAGTTTTCCTAAACACAAGATGAAAAAACTCCCAAACTGGGAGAGATACATGCCTTATGCATTCTTGACAAAGCTACATTACACACAGGGACACATCTTAAAAGTTATTTCAACAGTGTCACAAACACGACCCACTAAACCACTTTCAAGCCACTACTGTTCTGTCAGACAGGTGTCCTCTCCCCATGTCCTCTTCCAAATTTGTTTTTTGATGAAAACAAAGCTTTATTTCTCATTTCCATTCAAAAGCCTGGCAGGGTGCCAGTTATGTTAGTGAAGGGAGCATTCCCCCCTCAGATGAGAGACCTCAAAAAATGACACAAGATTACTGAAATCAAACACAGTCCCTCTGTCTTCACTGCAGCAGTAACAAGGCACTGAGACCACAGCCCTCCAAGACATATTCTCCTTATCCCAGAACTGAGATTGACTCCCTAGCACTGCCATGCCATGCCCTGGTGGTGGAGTGCAGATGTCAGCACCATACCTTCCTCTTGGTAGTACTCTGTGGTTTCTCACGATCATTCTTTTCCTTCTCACTGTCTTTCTGTGTGTTATTTTCCTCATTCTGGTCATGGTCTCCACTATCATCATCTTTCAATCTGGTAAAAAAAAAAAAAATAAAGAGAGCCATCAAAAAGGTGAGAAAGTTCATACCAAGCCCAGGTAGGTCTCTGCTCCAAAGCTCCTCCGTGGTACAAGAGCCACCAGAGTTTGGAAATCTAAACTTGACAACCCAGACAGTAAAAACTACTTGTACTTTCATGTCCATCACAGGCACCTTGGGCACGCACTTTTAAGCTGAAGAGAACCACGAAACAGCTTTTTGGAACAAACTCAAGTAGTGTGTGCTAGATACTGATGTGCCACAGGAAACCCCAGTTACTTGTTAGGATTCCCTGCTATTCAGGGGGCCCACAGGAACACCTGTCACTGTACCTCTGCTGACTCTTGCCTATCCCGCTCCCCACGCCCCTCAGCATAGCAGAAGCGGCGCCTCGGGCGAGCAGACACTGCGCCAGCACCCAGCACCCCACAGCTCTTTCCGCCCGCCCCATTCCCTGCAAAGGGCCGGAAAAGGCGAGAGACAAGCGGGGCCACGAGGCGGCCCGCGATCCCCCGGTGCGGGACTGCCGCTGGCCCACCGCCCACACCGCACGGCCCTGCATCCCCTCGGGGGCAGGCCGGGCCCCGGCTGCAGGCACGGGGCTGTGCGTAGCCCCGTGACTCATCGCGTCTCGCCCGCCCGGCACCGGGGCAGCAGCGGGAGGCGCCGGCGGGACTCGGGGCCGTGCAAGCCCCGCACCGGGGGTCGGTCGGGGGGGGCTTGGGGTGACACTCACGCGTCGAATTTGTTGTTCATCGTCGCTCGCTGCCGCCGCCACCCCCGTTCGCCTCAGCGACTTCCGTCCTGCTGAGTCCTCCAGCAAAACTCTTCCGCCGCTTCCGGCGGCTCCGCCATAACCTCCCGCGTTTCCCCCCGGAGCTGAAACACTGCGCACGGCGGGCGGGGAAGGGAGCGCGCTGCCGCGAGCGCCCCTCAGGGCAGCGCCGCCATCTTGGGTGTGGCGTTGCTGGCGCCGGGGACCGAGCCAGAGAGTTACAAATTATGCATACAAATAATTTTGCTCTGCTAAATACAGTTTGAGGAATCAGACAGTTACCCTCTTCAAAGAGTTTTCCCACCTTGCCTCCTATGACAGCTGGCGACAGGGAACCCCAGCTCTACGCCCTCCCCATTGGTCTTCCCTTCTCGTACAGTGAGGGATGGCACAGAAAACGGGAAAAATGTCCCAGTAAAGAGCCTGCAAGCTGCTGAAGTGATAATAGACACCTCATAGAGGATAAGGATAGTTCCTCCTTCAGCATCTCCTTGTACTTCTGTTGAAGTATTGAATCTGTTCCCACCTTACTCCATGAGCACAGAGTCTTTTCATGGTGCTTTGCCTATCTCTGACCAATCATTTCTTCTATACGTCAGAGTTAGTAAATAGAGTTCTGAGTGCTGTAGTTTCTGTTTCTGTATCAATCTGTGATGTGGAAAGAGTCAGCCCTCCCATCCTACTGTCTTACAGGCTCAAACCTGTGTTCGTAACGTTAGAAGACATGGAAAATTATTTAGAAATAAATAGTAGCAGAAATAGTTCAAAAACTCACAGAGAATTTCCTGGATGATAACAAAAGCAATCCCTAATGGGTTGTGTGTGCTCTGAAGACCAGCAATTTACCAAAATATTTCAGAAAGAATGTGTTACATAAATCACTCTGGAGACCTTCTCATACAAAGATCCTTTTCACAGAATCAAAAACTAATGAATTAAGTTGCCAAAATATCAATCACTCTCTTGAAATTGCCCAATGCAAGTGCCAAGTAATTACTGTGGGGTGAGAAACAGGGTCACACTCTGTTATCTCCTACTTAATAGCTTATTTAGCAATTATTAGGCACTCAAAGATTGATTGTAGAGCACCAGAGGATGCAGTAATTACAGTTATCAAACTTAAAAAATAAAGAACATCACTAAACCCCGCTGAAGTGAAGGCTTCACACTGATCAAAACCCTTGACTTGGTTCTTGGTTTTCTCAAAGACATCTTTCCCCAAAGCCACACAGGTCTTACCTATTGAGATGACCACTGACATCAGGTTGGATACAGATTTAAAGTATTCTGATGATGCAATAAACTGCATATACAGGCAGTGTTTTTCTGAAATTTCTGTGGGGTTTATATTTAGCTTGTACCAGTCTAAAAGAAGCCAAACATTGTTATGCTGGTACCTTTATACACTGACCTAACTCTTGAAATCCTGTGTGGTAAAATGGTAAAAGTGACATCTCTGCAACAAGAGGGGGAAAATGAGTAAAGGTTTGTTCATATTATAGCACGTAGATAATATCCAGCATCCTATTCCCAGTGAGGAGTTCCTTGTGAGCTGTTCAACCTCACCTTTGGGTAGTTCTGCAGCCTGGGACAATATGTAAACACACGATGTATGCCTGACTTTGCTTTGTCTAAGGGTTGTACCCAGATCTTACTGGCATTTAGAGACCTCAGTGACAGGGAAGCCTTGCAATGTGGTGTCTTGTGTACCCCAAAACCCTGGGTTCAGTCATGCTGCTGTAACACACAGTCTCTTGTAAAACTGCTTTTGCATATGGCAGGATTGTTCAGTCCTTATATTCCATTCCACAGGCTGGACAAATTACAGCATCTAACACCTCTTGGAGTCATTCTGAATTAAAAAAAAAGGACTAATAATGAACATTCAAGAATTGTTGATGTGCAGACTCTATGCAGAAACTCAAAATTCCCAAGCCACGTTACAGTGGATGATCAGGGCAGCTGAGTCAACATGAGCCGTGAACAAGGACCCAGCACATCTAAGTGCAGCTACACGTCTCCTGCCTTGCACTTTCAGGTGCACACCATCATGGAGTGCTCAGCATAAAGTGAAGGTGGTGTCTGAGCCCGCTCTGAAGAGATCTGTGGTCACTGCACTCTGAAGGTAGAGAGCATGTTATCCTTTGCCTGCAGATAGGAGACAGGCAGTGAGATTTAGGATGGTTTTAACAGCGTAGCAAATTTCCAGCAACAGATCTGTTTTTCATCACTGGCTCCATAGTGAGTTGGTGGCGCTGGTAAGAAAGCAGCCGTGTTGTTCTGTTAAAAAATATGATCTTGCTGAAGAGGAAGACAGCACACAGTAAGTTTTCTTTCAGTCTAGAGTGGAAAAACATCACTCTCTTTATGTTTTAGGTTGAATTCAAAGAAAGAAATAGCTCAACAGTCTCTCAGGAAGAAAAGGAGGAGTGGAGGGAGGAGTGCTGCTGGAAATACTTTAACTAGAAGCATTTGAAATATGTAGCAGCTGCCTAAGAGACAATTATTAGTTACCTTTAACATCTCATTCAGGCATGCAGCAGTGAAGTCCTGTGGCTGTGCAGGCACCCAGCTCTTCTGGTGGTGCCTGATCTCAGCCCTAGCAAGAGTTCAGAGATCCTGCAGGTGTGCCACTGCCAGCAGCCTTCTCATCATCAAAGTGCCTGAAGGCCTCAGCAATGGTGGGAAAGTGTCCTGGAGCTGCACCTGGAAATACAAGTAGGGGAATACCATGAACATCTTGGCTTCACAGAGCACTTACAGGCTGAATGTTCACAGCCGAACTGTGCCCAACCATTGCAATGGTCCACATTTGTTACCTGTCTGACTAGAGGAAATGCATGACCACTTAATTATTTAAAAAATTATCTTGTAGGGAAGTGTGTTAAGGATGACCATTACCATACATTTCAAGATTGCCTGCTTTCCACTAGTAGCTTTCAGATCTGGCAGAATTAAATGCCCTTAGATACAATTTTTCTTAAGTTTTCTAAGTCAAGTCTTTGCCAGATGACCTGTTCCTTCCTAAATTTTAAGTCAACACTTGTCTGTAGTTCTCAAAGCCACATTCATTTTAGCTTGTCCTGTTTATTCTGGATGATTCTTTAAGTCCAGTCTAATACAGGAAATCAGGGTTATTACAAAACCCTCCAAGGCACAAGCTAAGAGGAAAAACCTGATTCTGGCCCCATGGCAAACTTGATGCTGCATATTATATATGTAAAGTCAGGCCAGTCTCTCTGAAGAGGGCTGTTACAGAAGATTCAAGGGTCTGTAGGCATAGCAAGCCAGCAATGGTTGCAGAGGGATCATTATTTAGAAAGAAGGGCACAGCAGTGAATGCTGGCTGCAGCAGAGTTCAGTGTTCATTTAAGAGCTCTTTTTCCTCTCTATGCCTTGGCGAAGAAAAACCACTCCACGCCACAGCTCACTGAGGAATGCTGCCAGATGCTGATACAATCACAGGGAAACCCTTGCTCACCTGAGGCCAGGGGGTGCCATGGAATTCTGCCATGGCCTGGGATCGATGCTCTGGGCAGCCTCTGGCACATGACAGCCTCTGTAGCGAAGCAATGTCCAAAAAACACGTCCCTTTGATGGCAGAAGGGAGTGGAACAGAGAGATCCGTGCCTACAAATAAAGCAAGCTGCATAATTAACTGCTTTAATAGGCTCTGACCCTTTGTTATGCTGAGCTCTTTGCATGGGATTACACAAATAGCTGAGATGGCAGGAGTCAAGAAGCAAACTGGGGGATTGTTCTTCCAGCACCTTTATAATGAGCTGGGGCAAGACTTCATCCTACAGGAAAATGCAGAATCAGCACGATTTGGGAACCTCTTACCTGTCACTTTCTCCCATAAAGGGTTAGCAGGAGAACAGTGAGTCAGGTGTGATGTTCTAGGCTCCAGTGTGAAAGCATCAGCTGTATAAACCTCTCGTCGAACCTACTGCGGAAATTGCAACTTCCAGCAGAAAAAGCAGGGCTGGAAATAAGGAGAGTGAGTCTATGTCATGAGCACATACAGATCTGTATTTCCTCTCTTCCCCTTACAGTGGAGCAGCAAGCTTCATCCTGCACCCAGGCTTCCAGGATTTTCTTCCCTAGTCCTAGCTTTCTCAGTCATCAGCCTGAATCATCTCTGCTGCTTCTAGATTTGCCCGTTGGCACAGATGACACCTGCAACAAAATGGAGAAGGACTGGGGAGAAGCCTGGGACTGGTGCAACCCTTGGCATTGACTGGGGAAGGGATGGGAGAAATTTCATCCTGCTGTCAGGAAAAAAAAATAGTCTGGAATCATGTTTCACTATTAGAATCTTAAAAGGCTTTCACAGTTACTAATGCATTGGATTATTATTTATGGTGGTCATTGTTCATGTGTCTGCAGCATGTGCAGCCATCAGTGCAGCAACTGTGACATGTTACCCAGAAACATTTTAGCAGGATTCCTCCATTCACCTTGCCCACCGGAGGTGATTGATGGATACTGCAAAATCATAAATCCTGCTTTTATTATCTTTCCATGTTTATTTGTTTTCCAATCCTACAGCCTTTTCAGTGTATCAGTACTTACACAAGGACAAGCCTCCACCATTAAAGTAGGAATTATAGCTGTAATTAGCAGGCGCAGCCATTAGATGGTAATGTTCACTCACTGCTGTGCTGGAGGATCTGGTGAGGCCGGTGGGGCAAACTTTTCAATCAGTCATTGATCTGGAGTTTCTCTTTGGAGATGTGTTGAGTATCCTGAACAGTCTGGGAAGTATTTAACTCTTACAGATCCTTCTGATTGCCAGTTTCGGAGTTTCGGTTTTCAGTAGTTCTGCAAATCAAATCTCTGGCAACTATAAATTAAGAGACCAATTTTAAACTCTTTGACCTGGGTAGTTGAGAAAGACTTAATTGCACAGAGGGAGGGAAGATGAGATAGTGTTACCTTGCACAAAGATTTGTGATTTCAGATAGGAAACATCAGCTAGCCTGTGACTCTCTGTGATAGGAGGTAAGGATTTCTGAACATATGTTTTAGGAATTTTAAAGTATAAAACAGATGAATGAATGAAGATTTCCCTGCACCATATGCACCCATATACATATTTATGTAGCTGTATATATCTAAAACATGATCTTTATCTGAGCACTTGCAGGTAATGTGCTGATGAACTCAGAACATTTATGAACAGGACTGCATCTCTCTAGATGCATATGCAGGCCTACTCCTTTGCAAATTTTGGAAAAAGATGTAGCCAGAGATTCTGGAATATGCTGATCATACTGAAAATGCATCCAAATACGAATGGGCATCTGGTTGATGTCACTTGTTAGGAGCAATGGCTGTTTTCCATAAGGAACAGTAATTTGAAGGATGGTTTTCACAGCTGTTGGAGTCCAGTCTTTTACCTTAATAGCCCAAGTAAGGTGGAAAGGGAAGATGAAAAAAGTGCCTGAATCCCTGAACTGGATTCCAGTTGGTACCCAAAGAAACAGCAGGGCCTGTTTTTTCTTTTGTACACAGGAAAACAGGGAGCCTTAATAATGCACTTTGCCTCATCCGTGTCCTAGGCTTAGGGACTCGATTCTTTATCAGTATAGGTGTATTTCCCAGGACAAACAGAGATAAAGGCATAGCCTGAATCCTGAGCAGGAATCCTTCCTGACTCATCTTGGCAAATGCAGTGTGTAGGCCATATTAAGGATTGTCAATAATATTATTGATGTTCCTCTACACTGTCAAACAAAACAAAAAAGCCAGAAAAGCAGTGTGTTGATACCCTACCCACCAAAGAGTACAGACAATGTCACCTGGCTGCAGGTCTGTGCAGCTGCTCATTTAATGCAGTTAAATGGATTAAGACTTTAATCCATCCCCTTGGTTGTTTTGCAGTGCACGGTGGCTCTGGTGATTACTGACATTTGCAACACACTCCCAAAACCAGCAGAACTCTGGGGAAGAGGAAATTTTGTCTCAACTCGACCTTCAATATCAACACCACAGGTAACATCACTTTTCTTCATCTTTTTCCCTTCATTCCTCTTCTCAACAGCAAGGACTGGCCTGGAGCAGTAACACCTCTAGTGAGCTGCAGTCTCACCTGCTTTGCTGGTTTTACACTGATCAGGTCAGGCCACTGCCAAGGAGCATTCCATGACCTTCCATTCCTTGTGCCAAGACACAACCAGCAGTATTGCCATAACAAGGGCTACAGAATTAACTCCTTAAGCAAATAAACTTTGCTTTCTGCATCTTCCTTTTTGCTGATTCTTCCTGTTTCCTTTCCTTCCTCTTTGTAACTTGTGCCACAATAACAGGATTTCTCAGACATTTTTTTTGGCCGGGTGACTGTTCAGTACTTTACACCACTTCCAACTGTTGCTACAGGGCCGTTCAACTCAATACTAGTCCTCTCTAAAGTCCATCAAGGAGACACAGGGCTTGAGCTCTGCCTGGGAAGCTCATAGCTCAGACTGAAGCCGAGAAGGAGCACAAAGCTGCTTTTACATTCTAGCCAAGGATACATTAGGAGTCTACAGCTGAAATATTCATGAAACTATAAAAAGCACAAATACCTTCAAGAGTGTTTCATGGAGAGTTTGGAGCTCCAGTGTCCACAGATGGCTAAAAAGGTAGGTGTCAGTCTTGGAGGCAGTTTCCTTTAGGCCCTCTGGATGTTCAGGAAAATCAGAAAACCAGATACAGAGAAAAACAAAAATACACAACAAGTTGACTTTTAGAAAACATTGCTGTTCTCATGTCCCTCCTCACTCAGTTGTGACCTGCTAGCCCCAGAGCCTGCAGCCCCCAGATCCACACTCCCACAGGCATTAGCCATGTTGGAGCACTTGGGCAGCTCAGGAAATTAACCACTAGTCCCAGGCAAAGGCATCTGGGCAGCAATGGAGTGTGTCTCTTCCACTGTGCTCAGAGTGAGCAGGAGAATGAATCAAGTGAACTGATTTGGGTCCCTTTTCAGCTCTCACAGTGAGAACAAGGCTGGTGCCCTGCTCTGGACACTGGCTTGGACTTTAAAGATCTGATTCACTTGTGCTGCAGATCTTCTCTGTGATCCTGGACAAGGTGTTTCATGTAGTTTCAAGTTATAGTCAGCCTGTAATCTACCTGTAAGCAAGATGCCTTGAGGAGCAACAAGGAGTCCCATCCCCTCATTTTCCCTTTCACCAGGGTTGGATCCAGTAACAGAGCTATAAAGTGCCTGGATTCATTTGGCTGATCTGGCCTTTCAGTTTTAGTTGCAGTAATGGTTTTCTGCTGGTTCAGCAGTCTGAACACACTCACCTGCTGGCTGCTGCCTCACTGAGCAGAATGAGAACGTGGCCAAGGACAGAAGTGGGCAAGACCACCCCTTTTGGCAGACTCCCTGATCGTTTTAGCTGCAGCACAGAGCCCTGGGCTGCTGCTGTCACAAATACATTCCCAGTTAACCACTCCAGTGACAGTAAACAGAGCACTACCCTGTACGGAAATTATATTACACTCTCTGGTGATTGTTTCCTTCTAATGCACTAAAACATCCTCAGCTAATGCTCTAATAAGATTTTGCAGGTATAAAGTGTATAGATGGCTCAGGAATGGAGAGAGATAATAATGGGAGAACTTTATGGAAGACTGAAAACAAATCTAATTAATTTGTTATTCCTCAGAAGCATTGTGAAAGACAATGAAGCACTGCAAAATACTTCTCAAGAGCCTAGGAGTTGCCAGTACTGTTTTCTCCCCCAGATAAAACCTTTCTCTGAGAGAGAATCTTCAGCATCAGGAATCTGAAGGACATTCAGGGGGTCTGCCACAGCTGAAGGCTGTACTGGTGAAGGACACTGGCGGCCTGTAAGGAAGGTATTGCTTTGATCCCGTGTTGCAGCTGTATATTAAGGATGGGAGTTTCCCCTCTCTCAGTGAATGTGCAATTTGTCAAGGCTGCTGTCTCATCAGGACCACCCTGGGAGAGGCCTGGGGAACTGGTTGTGCTCACAGCACAGCTGCAGAGACATTGTAATCTTCAGTTATCTCACAGGCTGGTTGCGTGCCTGGCTTCCTTTACTTTCATCCTGACTCCCACGGAAAGGAAGAAAGAGTTGGTCCTTCTTGCCAAGGTAAAAGCCTGCAAGATGAAGCTAAGGGGCTTGGGTGAGCCCATGATTCTCAATAAATCAGGTGTGTTTGTCAGTTCACAGAGAGTATGAATTTCCAACTGGATGCAGTTTTACAACTGTTTACCTTTGTGATGACCTTGGTGTGTTCTCTGAGAAAGCACAATCCAAGCAGTTTTGCATGTGACCTCATTAGTCTCCCATTTTTTCTGGAATAAGTCAAAATATGGAGCAATGCCCAGTGCAAAGTGGTCGCTGTGGTTTCTGTTCCTGCCAAAAAGAGGACGTGGAGGACCCAGACCAGGTTGTCTTTGTCATATTGCAGAGCTGGCATTGCCTTTAATCTTCAGGCATGAGAGGGGTGAGTTTAGAGTACAGCCAACATTACAACATATACAGTCATCAACTCCAGATGACTTCAGCAAACAATAGTTTGCAGAATCTCTTATTTTCCAAACCAAGTAAATGTGGAGAGCAGTAGAAAGTAGTAGTATCTTGTAAGTTTCTGTCTCTTCTTGTCTGAAAAAGCACCCTGTCTCATGGGCAGTGTTAAAAAGATTTGAATGATAGCAAAAGATCAAGCTGGAAGTTTTTCAGTGGCAGGTGTTTCTGTTAGAGATCTGCTGATCTGCTGAATTCAGAACACTTAATGGGATTTTCTTATATCAGCGAAAGCTTTAGGACAATTTCATAGAATCTCACTCCTCTACCACTGTCCTCCTGTGCCATCCTGCAGGACAGAGCCCTTGGTGATGCCAGAAAATGCAGCAGTTGTCTGTTCTTTCTTTACCAAAGAATGTGCAAAACATACAAGCTTCTGACAACTGAAAGCTTTCCTGTGAAGATCTCAACATATTGAAGTATCCAAGGTATATTTTGGCTGTAAGATCTACTACTCAACTTTCCCAAGAGATATGCTTTGACACAATGATGATGGTTCAATTTCAGGACACTGATTAGCAGCATTTAGAAATACATGGCTAAAGCACCATTCCTTCTGAGACTTAAGACTTTCTCCTAAACCCATGCTTTTTTCCATGGGCTCTGGCAGTGATGTTTGTTTTCACAAGAGTAAGTCACAGATACAGCATTATTCCATGTATAACACCCCTTACTTACATGGCATCTTTAGATTATTTTACCATTTATCTGCTAGCTACTTTAAATACCCAAGCTGCATAACATCTTGCAGATATCATGTTGGCTGTGGTGCTATTTGAAGTCAGCACAGTCTCTTTTCAGTGGTGGGGAGAGGAACTGGCTCAGGGGGGTCTGGTCTCCTTTTCTCAGCACAGCTGTGACACTGCTGCTGAGGAAATTAAAACAGGAGCTGCTGAATGCTCCCTTGGCTTCTTGCTGCTCCCTGTCTATCCTCTGTGCTTATCAGGACAAAAGGAGTCCTTTTACTCCAGCAATAGCAAAGTGGCTTTTCTCCTTCCCAGCATTTTGCTTCACTCCTTGTAATTTTTCTTTTCTGGAACCTTCAGCAGGGCAGGGGCTGCTGAGATGAAATTTGTATAATATATGACACTTTCCCACCAGCTATTTCTCACCTAGCACACTGTATTCCCTCAGCTCCTACTGAGACTTCCCTCTTTCCCCAAGGGGGAAATTGTAAAAGCTATTTTGAATGGCAATTTCATTTAAATTATTCCCCTCAGTACATGGAGGAAGGGGAAGAAGAAATTTTAAAACCTTTTGGTTTAATCTAAAAGATAGGGTTCATAGCTGCTGTGTTTTTTAAATCTGATTGCCTTATTTCCTGTGGATGTCTCTGAAGAAAGGAGAAATCTACAGTAAAACCCACAAATTTTTATTCATTTCTATAAGATATGTTTCCACATGCATATAAAGGCATTGATTTGCTCCAGCTAATATGAGCTCTGTGAAATCACCTGAACAGATCATTCATACAGATTTATAGTGGCTCCTCAGAGCATCCTGGAGAATGACCCAGATAATTTAGAACTATTTTTCCTGTGTTTTATTGTGCCCACATTTGTCTATGCTTTATTCTATGAATTATTTTCTACATTGTGTCTTCATTTTTATGTTCAGCCAGACCCATAAACCCCTTTTTTTCCTCTAAGAGTTCTGAAAGGAGTTTAGAATAATTTTAAAATGTCACATTGCAAAGCATGTTCGACTTTTCAGCTCTTCCTAATCACCTGTGAGGATGATAAATCAAGTGAAGCCTTAATACTAGATCCCTTTGCACCATCCCTGCAAATATACCATACCTCGTTCAGCAAGTTTTCAGACATGGCTGTGAGTTTTACTGAGATTAATTGAAATTAATTTTCCACACATGGTACGGAATGTTACAGCACAAAGCTGGCCATAGCACTGAACACAGTAAAGGAGGAGGATCTTGATGCCAGTAAGTGCTCTGAAAGTTCTCAAGAAGGAGAGCTGCCATTCCCAGGATATCACATGGACATGTGAGAGCCAGAGGAAAACCTGAAACAACATACGCCCCTCCACCTTCTCTCTCTTCCCAGGTCCAACCGACCCCCACTGCTTTCTGCTGCTACTTCGGGGGTTTTGGATACACTTCAGCTTGAGTCCTGGCATGCCCCCAGAGCCCCACTGCTCCTGCCACTGCCTCAGCACTTTTGGTTACACTTTGTTTGCCCCCCCTGGTCTGCTCACTTCTGCTGTTCCAGCTCTGAGGTTCCTGCTACAGCCCGTTTCACCATCCAGAGTGGCACTGAGAGCAGCTGCTCCCTGTGAGTTTTGCAAGGGGAGCCCCTTTTCCCTCTCCTGCCACCATCAACCACATGGAGGTTCCTGCCTTCCTTGGCAGGCATCTGTCTTTTAAATCGAAACACAGGTTTACTGGAGACGAGCAGATGTGGGTGGATAGGGTGGAGGAGAAGCGTGGATAAAGCTGGAAAGGAGGCTGAGTAGGAGTGTGTAGACCCTGGAACACATGCTGCATGGAGTAACAGGCTGGATTATTTATTACAGCTGTTGCTTTGTGAAAGCCCTGTGAGCCTGACGGTGCTGGGTTGTGCTGGAGCAGACCACTGCCAGAGCTACAAGGCATGCCAGGATCTGATCAGTTCTCACTTCTCTGTAGTAACGTTCTCCTACATTTTAAATTCAGGAAGTTCAGATGTACCACAGTGATTTAATTATAAATACTTTATATTACAACATAAAAGCACTTTGGTCCTCAATACAAATTTGATGCTAAGTTTACAGTGCTGTTTACAGGCAGCTCTACTCAACTCCAACATTTGAATCCTTTCCAAAAGTGATTTGCATACAAGAACTCTCCAGCACGTCACTTTAACAAAGTTACAGATGAACTTGGCTGTTATCTCCAGCTGTGTGCTCAAACTGTCTACTTTTGAGTTGAATCAGTGCCAAGGAGCAGCTACCTTAAATAACAGATGTTTTAGAATTCCTGCATCACATTGTCATTTATGTCTTTTCTTACACTAAATCACCTCTAGTGTGCCCTCCATAGTTACTGTGCTGTTCTTTCCATAATCTGGACCCTTAAAGAACAAATAGATGAGATTTTCCAAGCTCCCTCCTGAAAACACACTGGTCATTGTTTTCAGCTCAGCATGGGTTCCTCTACTAATACTTGTACAGAAAAAAAAGGAGATGTCATCACATCAAGGTGAATCCTGAAATAGAGTTTATATGGATAAAGGGTGGGTGGGAACAAGAACTGAAAGAAGGCAAAGGAGAGTTGAATGGAGACCAGGAACTGTGGTGTGGGTTGCAATGACAAAAGTAAAGGGCACAGAGAAAATGGAGACTATCTGAGTGTTCAGGTAGCCCCTAGAGGCTGCCTTCCAAAGCCTCTACATTCCTCTGTCATAGAGTTAGCAGTGAAACTCACAGGCAAAGTGACTCTCTCATCTCACATTCAATGCCTCGTCCAAGCAGGATCGATAATGGGTGTGGTTTGACATCATTAAAAATAAAACACTAACAACTTGACAATATAATATAACTATAATTAGCCTGCAAAGTCACACATTTGCATTGATTGTAAACAGCAAATTTAAGTTTTTTTCATCAACTTTAGAATGCCTTCGCCTAGCATATGGGAGATACTTAATGTCAAATTCAGATGTGAAGGCACCTGCATTCTAATGTGTTTCCTGGGATTTGGGTGATGGTTTTGGTTTGTTTTGGGTTTTTTGCAACCTCTTGACGAAATAAGTGGCTAAGTTCAGGAAAATAAAAACAAAAGAGACCTTTAATAGTGTGCTTTCCATAGTCAAATTCCTTGAGGTCATCAGGACACTCACAGAAATGGCACCTACTCAGCTCTGGTTGAGATACTCTGTTGAATTTTCGTGAGGTTTGCTCAGGACTGAGCACGAAGATGATTTTGCTTGACCAGTACAAGGAGACACAGCATGGCTTTGGCTGGGAACCACAGCATCTGGCTTCAAATGGTCTTGGAGAGGAGAATATGGTCAAGATCCCTGTGAGAATATCCGTGACTTTTACAAAGACCAGACCAACAAAAATACTGTTAATCTGGATCTTGGCTTGCATCCACTTTCTGAATAGCTCTGGGACAGACAAACATCAATAGCCAGAAGGAGGTTTATACAATTGGGAGGAAATTCATGGAGGTAAAGGTGGCTGTCTCATGCTCACCCATGGCTGCTGCAGCCTAGCGTGGAATGGCACAAACCCTGTAGGGGTGGGGCTGCAGAGTGCCCCCAAAAATGGGCTCAGTGTCGATGTTGGTCACGCCCTCAGGGGGCCGGAAGGTGAACGCCCGCAGGAGGCTGGCAAAGAAAATGAAGAGCTCGGTCCTCGCTAAGTGTTCCCCCAGACACACCCGGTGCCCTGCAGAGGGAAGAGGGAAAGGACAGTGAGTATCTAGGAATTTTTCAGTTTCATGATCACTTAGTTCATTCCCGTTGAAAGCAGAGGTGGGGTTTGTTTTGTTCAAGGAGAGCACCATGAAAGCCATGTGAATTCCCTCTCAAAAAGATCCCATCCAATGTCCTAGATTAGGAGACACAAAATTAAAATTTCAATGAAAATCCATGAGGTGCCAACATAATTTCTTTCTTGACCTGACAGAAAAAAAATTATTTTGCTTTTCCAGAAGATGTTGAACTTCAGGACCATACACAAAACATCTGCCAGCTGTTTGCACGTGCTTTAGTGAGTTAACATCAGCAGAACAAAATTACTTAATAGTGGCATTTGCAGTTGAACAAGAGGCTTGGTCACTTTATAGGCAAAGCATGAGGCCTACTGTTCATTTCCCAAGAGTCTCATTCCTTGGCACCAATGGTGTGAGCACAAAAGGTGAATATTACATCCACATTTCCAGATAACAGACAAATAAATACAAGGAAAGAAAAAGCCATTTGAATTTAGAAACCACTTCTGTATGGGCATTTGAGTGACTATCAACAAACAAAAACAGACAGCAGGAACGTTACTGCTAGGTATGATTACTAACTGTCTGTGCATTGTTACCTTGTTTCCTTCTTTTGCAACTGGATTTTCAGTTCCATAAGCAAGAGCGTGATCTTGTGTTTATTAGGATGCCTTCTGCTTTCCTTCAGCTTGTTTCTTTAAAAGGGATTGCAATTAACTCCAGTACACACAGGACAAATTACTTCTCAGGAAAATAACTACATGTAAAGAATACTACAGACAAAACTTGTATATGACT
This sequence comes from Trochalopteron elliotii, assembly GCA_024734555.1. Lineage (NCBI taxonomy): Eukaryota > Metazoa > Chordata > Aves > Passeriformes > Leiothrichidae > Trochalopteron > Trochalopteron elliotii. The sequence continues at coordinate 311,949 of JANPWX010000109.1, read as the reverse complement.
GCAGCATGCAGCCAGTCCGAGAGGTTCAGGAATTAGAGTGAGATTCCCACCACACTGTCCTATGAGCAGTTTGGGGTCATACAGCACAGAAGACTCTCCTTCAGCAGAAACAAGCTAGGAATGTTCTTTAAAAGCAGCAAACAATAGAGATAGAAGATGTTATCTGAAGAAATACCATAATCTCATTCTTCTGTATTCATCATCTCATCTGTCAGGTCAGTTCAAACTGTCAGTGCATTTACCTGCTGAGAATGGTAAGAAAGCTTCTCGAGGTATAAAATTTCCTTCTTTATCCAGAAAATGGCCCGGGTTGAACTGTCGAGGTGTCTCCCACTGCTCAGGGTCATACAGAACAGATGCTATATTTGGTATAACAATGGTGCCCTGCAAAGAAGAAACTGTTGTTTCAATTCCAGCTGCTAGTGCCTGTCACCCATCAGTTATGCCTGATGGATAAAACTGTTGCTTGTTGGCATTTGGGCAAGTGCCAAGCTGGGCAGGGATGTCTTAACCAGTGCTTTGGCAAACCAGTTTCTCCTCTCAGTCCCATCCCTGCCAAGCAGAGCTGGTCTCTGCAATTCTGATGATGGGCAGGAACTTGAGGCTTCCCTGGCAGAGGTCTTATCAGCTTCTACTTAGCATGAGCACCTGCATGCTAAGTAGAAGACTTCTTTCATTCCTGGAGTCACAAATAGTAACTCTTCCCCAGGCACCACATTCCTGAGTTTAATAGAGAGTAGTTCATAGATGGACAACTGGTTACAAAACTGAATGCCTCTCTGCCAAAGAAGAACAGATGCTGAAAAGACAGTACCTTTTTGACAGGGAATCCCAATAGAGTTGTGTTCCTCACACATAATCTGGGGACGCCGACAAAGACAATGTTGCTGAAGCGCTGAATCTCATGAACCACAGCGTTTGTGTAGGGCAGTCTTCTCCGATCCTCATAACAAATTAACTGGGTAGGACCCAGAGCAGCATCCAGCTCCTTCTGCACTTTTGCTGTGGAGAAATATTCACCACTTCACAGGAGAAAAATGCATAAAATACTTCAGCTGGTCGCTCTTCTTGGAGCAACAGAAAAATGTATTATTTCAACAGAGTATGTTAGGTTTGTACCCTGTGATGAAATATTATTTAATGCCTGAGTTTAGTATGGGATAATAAAAATAAACAGGTAAATCCCATCACTCTCACCTTGGATGTCTGGATTCACCACCATATAGAGCAGTCCCCAGTACAATGTAGTGCTTGAGGTCTCAGATCCACCAAGGAAAAGATCATTTATGACATGTACCAAATTCTCTTCGTCATACTTGGGCTTGGGCCCTTCTTTAGACTGTAGATGGTGATAAAAGTTGAAGTTTAAGCATAAAAATTTGGTTATCCTATATGCTCTCTGTGGCTGTGAGACTTCCACAGCTGGCATATACACAAAGAATAGTCAAAATTACAGTTTTTGATGCATACTAAGAATTTAGTATTTTCCCAAATAGGCACAGTAAATCTGCATTGCTGTCCTTCATGAGATGGATTATTCTTTCATCACAAAAAGGCAATTCTATGCTTGATGACTTAATCACAAAAGCTTCAAAGCACACTACAAATTTGCAGTTAGCCTAGAGTACACTTATGAGCAAGTGCCCTACAACATGTCACTCCTTGGCTTTGGTATCTAATGGTGCTGGCAAATGCCAAAGGAAAACATATCTGAATTAAAGGATTTCAATAGATCATTTTGAGAGTAATTTCTTTTCTCTGTTCAGAATAACTGTGATCTGATGGGCAGGAGGTACCCACGTATTTCCTTCTGAATAATAAGGGAGTAAAATTAAAATACAACTAGAGAAAATACATTAGGTAAACCCATTTTCAAACAAACAGACGGCAATAAATTGCACCACTGACACCAGAGAAAGCTGCATCCTTGCCTCTAAAGTGCTTATTTTAGTAAATCTTGTCATATTCACTCAGATACTAAGTGTAAGATGTTGTATCAGCTCCCTTCAGAGCCCATGAGGCAACACTGTGAGGACACAGCAGCCTGACTAGCTGAAAGCTTATGACCAGGGGTAGAAACTACGTAAACTTCATCTACCCTTGGAAAAAGGTGCTTCTTTTACCTCCTGAAAAGTTTGAAGCAGAAACCATAGTGCTCCTGGCAGAGCCTCTCTGGCTCAGAGTCACCTCTTACTATGGGAAATAACAGCGTGGGCAGGGAAGAAGATTAATGCTGATTATGGCATTGTTTGTGAAATTGTGTTCAATTTAAATATAGGGGCCAAGCCAGCCATGCCCCAAACAGTGGGGAAATTATAGGTAACATAGGGATAATGATTGCCTGCCAAGGGAGAAACCAGACACTTATGTGGCCCAAGGATAGCCAGTGCTGGAGCACACACACACAGGATCTCAAAGAGGCATGCCTGCTATTTCAGGGCAGTGATTTGTGCATGTGTACTTAATCCCACTGTAAACATGAGCCTTGCTGTAGAAGATGAGGTAGTCTACCAAAGTTATGTAGTCTAGAGGAATAAACTCTCATATTTATTACAGGATTGAAGTATACTCATGGATATTTATGGAAAGCAGAGGAGAGCTCATGGGTTCTCCTCCTATCATACTTGATGGTAATTCATTCATGTAACCAAAATACAAAACTGGAATGCCTTTCTGAGACACGTGAGTTAGTAAGTCCCAAGATAGTGTGTTCATGTTAAGAAGCTTATGAAATGTAAGAAACTGTGGTGGAAGGGTCACACTGAGTGATTTAATGGTCTGTTTGACCTTATACTTCATAACAGCATGATCAGCCAGAATGAACACTTACTTTCTCAATCTCAGCCAAGTAAAAGTCAATGAAATCCTGTGGTTCAGCTGGTATCCCTCTCTCTACATGTCTTCTGATCTCCTTCCTTGCAAAAGAACTCACGATATCATAGCCAGCCAACGCCTTCTTATGAGGCCCAGGGAGGCAACGCAGCAGCCAGGGCAGGACTTCATACATCTGCAGGAGTGACACACAAGAAGTACCATGAATTCTCTGTCACTGACAAAGCTGCTTTTAGATACAGCAAAAGTCTGAATTGTCCTGCCCAGAAATGTTGATAGTGGAATAAACAAATTAGCATTGCTACGAGCAGACTTTTGCCATCATGTGGGAAAGCTTTAATAGTAATTTGGCACAATTCCAGGTGTCAAGGCAATTCTGACAACACTCTGCTCATGCCTCTGAGTTCACTTGGCTAATGAAGATCACTATATGACCTCACTCCTACATAGTTGGAGACCCCAGTTTCCACACACTGAAAATGTAAGGACATCCTTTCTGGATACCATGGGGCCACTAAGATGAACAGGTCTGCAGCCTCAAGTAACTGCTGGAATCTTTTGAGCTCACAAAAGGAATTATGGTCTGGATATCACTCTAAGATAAGGGCTAATTCAGTTTTCCTAGTCAGAGTCCTCATGACTGCTCAGGAGCAATAATTGTTCTGATGGTTAGCAATATTACATCCTTAGCCTACTGAGTGTATTTACACACACACTTTGTCAGCTCTAAGTACTGTCCTCTGTCTTGGATAGTTCTATCTGTACAGCATCTGCCATTTCACCCTGCCCAGCAAAGAGCAGTTCTATCTCCTGTCCTTTTTCTTTCAGACCTAACAAGCAAAGTTTCTCTAATTTTAAGTGACACTTTTTAGGTTACTTCATTACTGCTTCTCCAGCTTTGTTTCCCTTCAGAATCACAACAAAAGATGTCCAAGACCTTAGAATATGTCTTACAGATTATTACACTTCAGAACCTACTGTAACACTTCACTGGATCTCAAAGGAAAATAGTGCTGGAAATGCCCTAAGATCCTGTTTGCCTTTTGCACCCTTTTATCTGTTAGTTTACACCAATCCCTTTCCTCTTAACCTTTTCACTGAAATGTTCTAAACTCATAGTAAATGAGCTTAGAATAATTAATCTTATTAATTAATCTCATTAATTCCCAAAATGTTTTGTAATTTCATTTTGTACTATTACAATTTTTTCCATTCTCATAACTCCAGTCCACAGTGCTTACAAACTCTTGCAGCAGGATAGCCTGAACCTCCTTTGTATCTTAAGGTCTCCTGGTTTTGATCATCCACAAATTTAATCTACTTTTGTATTTTTAACTATGGAAAAGTTGTATAGTGCTAGTCTCATGTGACAGATTTGTTGAGTAGCTTTACTGCCACATCAGCATTTTAGTTTGCCTTTTCCTATAAAACTCAAATGCCAATTAAATTTGCTGTACCATCCACATTCCCCATTACACACAGTTTGTCCCTCTTTAAGGGTCTAAGCCACAAAGTCTAATTCATGAGGAACACCTCAAGTGCACTTCACATGCTTCAAGTGCAAAGTTGGTCTTTATGGTGTTTTGTGGGAAGGAGCTACAAAAAATCTCTGACAGAATTTGGATTGTGAGACTGTCAGAGAACGTATGTATTGTTTTTGCAATGTATGGATGGTGAGCTATAACACAGTAAGGAAAAGATTAATAATTAATATTTTACCATTTGTGAGGCAGGGTAAAAAAGAAATTTTTCAGCATATGATTTGTAGAGTGATAAAAAGCAGGCGAGTTCAATAATACCCATTTTTGGAGGAGAGAAGTAAACAGAAGTGGGAGGAGTAGCACTGCAGAATTCAAATATATTACCAACTCCAGCCTCAAATTAAATTTAGAGGTTTCTGTTAATAGTTTCAGAAATACCAAAGGACTTACAGCCCCTAAGCTTGCAAAAAGCCCAAGAGAGTTCCTAAAAATGGCCTTAAAACCAAGAATGCAGTCATAAGGTCCTTCCCCAAGGACACCTCTTAGATCCCAGCCTACATTTGCCTGTTGCTCTATATTTAGTGAACACCCATTTTTGTATCTGCTCTTTTACTTTCTACCTATTTCAGAAAAAAACCAGCATATGACTTACTCACCTGATGAACAGAGCTGCCTATAAACTTGAATATTTTCTCTGTAGCATGGATCAGTTCATGGAAGGTTTTGTCCTCATCAGAGAAGTGATATCCAAAAACCACAGCACAAATTACATTTGAAATAGAATGGAAAAGAGGGAAAGAAGGATCCACAGGTCTTCCTGCAAACACAGTAATTGGAATTCACTCTGTGTTTTTTTCAGGTGATTCTTATACAGATAGGACTAGATATTATTAAAGACTGAAGAAAATCTTTATCCAGCTGGAGTGTGAATGAGGAGAGAGATGTGGCACTAATATGAATTAATGAAAATGAAACATAATCTTGGAAAAAAGGACACTGTTAAACTGTTTCCTCATAGCTCTAAAGCAGTTTCACAGCCCTTCCTGTGAAATAATGTTGTACAGCTAAGATACCCTGTTCTAGGGTATCACATCAAATCTGCTCTCCTCTGCTGTGAGGAGGAAGAAAAGAAAGAATGTGAGAAGGAATTAGTGCCACTGGAGATGAACTAAGGGAAGTCAGTGACAGACATGTTAAAAAATGTAAAAAGCTAATTACAAGGAAATCCTGGAGGAATATGGGAAGGTTTAAGAAGAATAGTCAGACAGGAACTGCAAAGTAAATATAATGAAACTATTGCAGTCTTAGCTGGGAGCAGTAGATCATATCTCTCTCTGATGATTTTTTTCTAAAGTTATGAAACAGATATATATATATGAAAAGTGATTTGGATAGAAGTCATCCTGTCATGGACTCTAGGATTAGCCTGATAATCCACTGAAGTTCCCTCCCACCTCCTACTTTCTGTTTCTCTTGCCAATAGTTACTTAGCCAATAGTTACTTAGCCAGGTGGACATTAAAATATGCAGGGAACCCAATGTCATTGAAATTTAAGGAAATTACTAATTTCTGCAATAGTCTTCAGTTACGCTTGGTAGGCAGCCTGAGAATGTTTTGGCTGTGCAGTTCAGCAGCATTGTGTCATTGTACAATATATCAGAGACAAATTATCAGCCCATGGAGGTGGAATTTCAGAAGTTTCCAGCTTCACTAGATGTATGAAGAGCTATATAAGAAAGAAATATTTGTGATTCTAGGCTCTATCTGCTCTTGTGCTTTGGTAAGTTTGGATATACCACCTAGAAGGGGTAAGTTTGCATATTGAAGATATGGATCCATATCCAGACTGAAAAGTGCCCAATTTCTTGGCAGGTAAGATACCTTTTAGGTTCACAAAAAACTCCACCAGGTGAGAGGCCTCCTCTTGCACTCGATGCTCCAGGACTTTTTTCCCCATTCCCAAATTTCGTAGAGTCATTATTCCAAAACGTCTCTGCTGCTTCCAGTTGCGACCACTCGCAAGCATAATACCTGAGGGTGTTTCCTGGCATGTTAGTATTTTCTATAGACATGAACAATTCATTTAAATATTATAAAATACATGGAATAAATCAGGGAATATACTGTGATACAAATATCTTTAGGTGAAATTATTGATAACCAAAAATCATAGCCAAACACACCCAAACTATAACTAGACCACTGTTCTTAATATTGAATGTAGTTAATAATTGAAAAGAGCAATCTAAGCATTTTCTGACTACTTCATTTCTTGATGTCTTAAAAAAACCTGAAACACCTTAAATGCCTTTTTAGGAGATCTGCTTTAGCCATACTCAAGTAATCACTCTCAAGACAGAAATAACTGGATGAATATCCCCAGAGTAGAGTTCAGGATAGGGTATGTTTGTGGAGATATAGATCAATTAATGTGATGGTTGTAGGTTGAGGTGATGAAAGTGAAAGATAAGGGACATTTGGGCTCTGTTTCTATCCTGGAAGAGACAACAGTCAATTAATTGCTGGGTTCTGGGTTGGATCACATACAAACATCTTGAATACAGCAAAAAGGTCAAATAGAAACAACCTGGAGTGTTTCCTAAGCTAGGGAAAGCTCACTGCAAAAGGCACCATGGCAAACTGTAAGATATTCTCAATGGCCAGTAGAGGACTTGAACAGTATCTTATGGAAAATCATTCTGAATGGGAGGGCAGAGTCTAACAAGGCAGAATAGTTTTCAAGTCAACATTCCTTTACACTATTAATGGCAGGAAAATCTCACCTTTTCCTTTGGCCATTGCTGTCAAGAAAGGTGACAGCAGTCTCCCAGAAACATCTTCAGGGTGTGTGGTCATGCCATCCTTCACTGCTTGAAATCCATTCAATATAACCACTGGGACCCACCCGAACCACAGAGTGTACATGCTACCATGAGTTTTTGCCAGCTGTAAGTGGAAAAGGTGCCAGAAAAAGAACAGATGAATCCCCATATATAGATCTTGAACAGGCACTGCAGCTGCTATTCATCAGTTCAGTGGACAGTTTTGTGCTGAAAACATCATCCCCAAGCATATAATTGTAGCTAGAAGCAGGAAGAAGCTGTTGTTTTGTTGAGAAGAAGGCTTTCAGCAGCCAATTTTATTTACCCCAAGGGGAAGTTATCTTTTCTGCAGCAACCCTGCAGCAAAAGAAAGAAAACTTTGTACTTTATGTTGCATTGCCTCCAACCCCAACATTTTGACCTTGTTAGTTGAACAGCCACACTCTGCACCAGCCTGGGGCTCTATGCCTCCAGCAAGTCCTTCCTTTGCAAAACAAAATGAGCTGATAAAACCTGCACCATCTGCGAGCTCCAGGAGAGGACATGGACACAGAAATTGGCCAACAGCCATGAAGTGCCAGTGGGCCACATTTGAGTCCAAGGTTTCCTCACAGTACTGAGGAGAGCACTTAGCATTGGACCATCCCAAGCAGGGATGGGCGTATGGCAGAGGAACTCCAGTCATGCATGAAAAAAGCCTTGTATAACTATGGACTCTGTTCCAGCACACCCACAACCATACAAAAAAGGTGGCAGACAGTGTCTGAGGTGCCACGAAAATTACATCCAATTGATCACATCAAACACTTGTTTCTTCTCATATTTATTTAGATTCTGGCTTTCCTCTCCCTGCTAGGGCATGCCTGAGTCTGCTCTGCACTCATTGGCCTGTGTGTGATCTTCAGCATCCACCTGAACTAGAGGTCGCCTGCAAACCATTACAGGGATTACTGCAGCTGTCACTAACAAGTGACAAACAGTTTTCAGGAGCTGTTGGAAGATGGGGAGCAAATGCCCTTCCTGTACTACAAGCATACCTGCACCATATTACCCACTTTATGATCAAATTAGGCAATGCCAGTGAGAATTTTAAAAAGTTTCATGTAGAGGTAGCAGATATAGCTACCACTACATTGGATATAGCATCACACTTAGCAATGCAGAAGCATCTTGTAGATTATTGGTATTCTCGAACTTTAATAACAAGTCATAAACTCTGTCCCCAAGTGGATTTGATTCTTAAGGGCATTAAGTTTCTCATGAAGACAACATATTCCACATAAGAAGGTGACCCAATTCTAGGAATCAATTGATCTTTATATGTCCATGCTTTGTCTGTAACTTTCACAAACTTAAAACCTTCAATTAATTGCACTTTTTAAAGTCATAGCTAAAAGTAACCAATTAAGAGTATATTAAAAGAAATACCTCCATCAGAAGATCCCGACGAAACTGAAATTTCAAGTGCACCAAATTTCCAAGCAATGGGAGAGGAGCTGGTCCAGGAGGGAATTGCTTGCAAGCTTTTCGCAGCCTGAAAAACTCAACAATTAACAAAAAAATGATCAGAACTACAAAACTTTGAGTTACTGTTAGCATTTCTGAGCTAATTTATCAGCTGGTTTATAGCTGTCTCTATCAAAAATGAGGTGCAGGAGCTGGGAAGAAGTAATCTTGCTTCTTGTTCCACCAGTTTTGTCTGCAGACTGAGTTCTACATTGTTTCAGTTCCTTTCCCTCCCTCTGTCCCTCCCTCTTTATCAATGCCTGCCCTTTTCCTGCACCCCATTTATTTGCCATACTGAGATGTATCAAACTGATCCCTGATCAACAGCACGTCTCTCTGTTTATGGCAAGCCTCAGTATCAGAACGTGGAATTACTTGTACTCAAGGTACTTTGCCTGAATCTTGTGCCAGGGATCTGCTGGTGTCCATTGGGAGATCTGGATTGGAGTGACACCAGGTGAGAGCCCTTGCTCTCTGGACATGAGATGAGTGAAAGTCGGGTTCCTCTGCCTTGGGAACTGTAAAAACATAGTGATTAACCTTAGAATGACTTAATTTAGATTATGAGTGTTACATATAGGTTAGACTACACAGTTACATAAAATATAGTTACAATAGTATAGAGTATATATTTACAATAGGTTAGATTGGATATATAGTATGTACTTACAGTAGGTAAGATGTTCCAGGCATTTTAGTCACAAGCATTATTTAAATGTGGTTGTAAATTCAAATCTGCCTGTCAGTACACACAGTTTACACAGGCAAAACCAAGTCTAGTTACAGACTAAAGATGCAATCAGAAGATGAGATTGCTACATGTGATTTCTGAAAAATTGGCCTTGAGCGTTCAAACTTTTTTTCCAGCAAATGGAAAAAAGCCCATTTCACCAAGTGAGCACTAATGACACAGTGCATAAAAACTCACATTACAATTAAATAATTTTAAAAATCACAACATTAAATTTTTTATATTAAAAATAAATTAAATATGGAAGTTCAATTCTTTATATACTTTTTTTTATGTAACCTAATTGAAAGCTTCATGTATTTTGGTTTACTTTCTACATTTTTTAGTCAGTTTTATAATCCTGCCTATTACCAGTTTTCAATAAGTTTACAGGACACATTAAAAATCTGTCCTCTGATAATGAAGGGATTCATACTGAGTTTGAAGCACAGACAGGGGGAAAGTTCTGTGTGCCAGTAACCAGAGGATTCAAACTTGCATTGCAAAGAGAAAGTGTTGTCACTAAAAATGAGTTCAAGTCTGAACAAGAAACTTCTGTGCCCTCCAACACAGACATAAATGTGGTATTTTGCAAACCTGGCAACATGAAGAAAGTAATGTGACTCAGTGATAGCCATCCATCTCCTTCAGCTGGCCAAGCTTTGGGGCTTTTGTGAGTACAGGCATGCCTGTGTTATACAGAGAAGGCAACATGGACGAGAATCTTTTATCACCTTATCTGTGCATATAATAGGAAACATGGTGGGAATTGGGCTGAGGTATGTTCCATGGCTTTGCTAAAACCAGTGCAAATTAGGTACCATTGCCCATTATGAGGCTGAAATCAGCAAAATATAAAGTTGGAAAAATTTGTTTCTTCAAACCAAAATATCAGTTATAAATTTTAAAAAATGTTGAAATTAGAGGAAGAAAGATAGTTCTGTGTGCAGACAATTACATAAATTTTATGAATAGACTAAATGCAACCATGTTTATCTCTTCTCTGTTTAGTACAGATTCCATTGCTTAGTTTTAGATGTTTCATATTGTATTAGTATTAGTATTTTGATATCAGTAAATGAGTTCTTTCAGAACATGGGTCAGGTTTAACTGGAGTCAAATCACCAGTGTCAGAATCAGGACAAAGCCAAATGAGCCAGCCAGCAATTTATCCTGCCAGATGTTACCATTAGCTTTCCTTTTCCAGTGATTTTAAACTTCCCCAACTGTCTGAAATCAAATGCATGAATAGTTACTTCCACCAGTACCTGATGTCACTGGATGAACTGTACTGGAAAGAAAATCAGGATCTTGTGTTCACATGGACCTGTTCCTGTCTGATAGATCCTCTTCTGGACAGACTATTTGCTGGGTTTGTATTTTTGGCAGAAAACCCAGCTTACCTAAAAGATGGTAAGCTGAAAAAAGGGCAGTCCAAAGAAGTGGATGCAGAGGCAAAACCAGCAAGTTTTAATGAGAGTTATCAGGAAGCCAAAGTTAAGATTTTTAGTGGACTTAAAAGCACAGTGTGAAGTAAGTCTCAGGAAGATTAGTACAATGCTTGCAAAAGCAAAGCTGTGCAGGTAATGCAACAATCAACAAGCATGGTCCTGAAACACTTGAGCAAGCAAAGGCTTAATATCAGCTCTGGGACATCGATATTTCAATACAAAGAATAAACTGTAACACATTTGGCAAGAGGAAATGTCATATTGGAATTAGGGTCTCTGAAGCACAGGAACTGTTCATACATTGGGCACAGAGAAGCAGTTAATTGCCTTGAGTGAGTCTTCAAATAAATAATATTTAGAAGTGGAAACTGCACATTGCTATGCTTTTTGAATCTTTGCCCACAATTGTCTTCAGAAACTTGCAAAATTCAGCAGGTGGAATAAGCCTAAAACCCGGGAGCATTAAGGCTGCAATTCAGGTGGCACAAAGAGTGGGAAAAAACAAAATAATTGATATTAATATCCAAAATAAAAATGAGAAAAGCAACAGAAATGGGACTGGCATCCCTGGTCCAAATTGCTGCAAGACTTTTTGTCACAGATAGTTTGCCTAAGAGAAGAGTAACTTGATGTACTCTCGATAGATTAGTGGGAACTGCATGATACCTCTATGTAAGGAATAGCTGGATGAGTTTTTCATAATGCTGGGAAATGCAAAGTACCTGGGATCATCTCCATAATTTCTGCATAACAAGCTTGAGGATGCAAACGAAATCCCTCAAAGGGTTAAGAAAATCAATGGGAAAAAGGTGTTAGAGGATATATTTTCAAGCCTGACATAAAGAACCAGTTTCTGTTTTCACAAAAATAGGCTGAAATCAATATTTTTACACTAGGATGCTTTTTGTAGGGTAACAGCACTGCTGCTAGTGAATAAGGGAGGATGTACAGGCCAGTAGAGTAAAACAAGAAATCCAAAGTCCACAAATACCATTTTTTCAGAAACATCTGAGAGAAGCACCAGCAAAAATATAGCAAAAAACAGTAAAGTGCAGTGCTAATGTTATGAGCTGGAGTAATTTATCATCTCAATCCCTATCAGTGGTTTCCTCACAGCTCAGCTGATGACTGCCAAAAAAATGAAAATCACAATGACAGGACAGTGATGGCAGAGCACTTTTAAGTCAACCTAAATAAACAAACTCAATGAGGGACTCCCACAAAGTCTGACAGAAATTAAACACCCAGAAGTGTGTCATAACAGTTTGTCACAAAAAATACATCCAGTTTGAAATCCAGGACAGTTGCAATCAAAGAGCAAATGGCTGAGAAAATACTGAAAAATAATACTGAACACTAATACTGAACATAGGTCAGGAACTGGTGAAGGCCAAGTTAAAGCAAGACCAGTAGCTGGCTACCCATGTTTTTCACCCCAAGGATATCCAAATAAAGCATTATGTAGTCATTCCACAGTCTTAAAATTTCACAGAATAGAGAAAACAATCTGTATGATAAAATCAATAAAAGTTACCTGGGTTTTTTAAATTTGAAAATATTACAAACTTGATTGATAAAGCAATGGCATCAAAGTTACATTACTTAAATGTTCTTCCATTGCTTCAAACCGTTTAAGAAAATATAAAAATGCTGTTTACAAAGCTTGCAAATTTTATGACTGAGAAAACTGTGAAACTCAGGAAGCCAGATCACTGGCAGAGGTGGCAACCACTGCATCTGCTGCAGTGCAATCAGATGTAAAGCCACACAACACTGAGCAGTTTGTTCCAAGGGAAAGTGGGAGGACAGAGAGTTAGATGCAATCTCCTCGAGCTCTGCACCAAGAAGTGCAAAAGTTTTGGCACCAAACCTGCCTCAGCTACAAACTGGCCAAGGACTCAAGGGTGCCACAGTCAATCTTGTGGAGTGAAGGAGTAAAAGAGCATTTCTAGGAAATTTATTTTGGCATGGCTGACCAGGAGATCATAAGTGTGTTCAGACACATCAGGGACAAACAAACTCTAAAGCAGAAAAATGGGCATCCTCCAGAACAAAGATACTGACATCAAAATAGCCTCAAACACAGAGGATGGCTCTGAGGATGGGGTTACACTTCTACTCAGGTCCCAGCAGTCTGAAATGACCTGGTCAACCTGCCATTGTGTTCAGAAAAGATACATGACAGATAGTCCCCAGAGCTGATACTTTCAGTTGAGAATGACTGACTCAATGTAGTTACATCTTTTAGCACAAAAAATGCCAAAAATGTTTGATGTAGATCTTGATTTACTAAGGATTTACTTAGGATGGTGTGTGTTCCCAGCAGGGAACACTGCAGGTGAATGCTTCTCTCTTGGCATATTCTTCACCAGGTTGGCTGCAGATTATGAGCTTGGCAATTATAAGCATGAGAGAAACACAGCTTTAAAGGGTTGCAGGTGCTTGTACCAGTGACTGCAAAGTGAAAAGCAGCTTTTGAAACCTGAGAAAACTTGGAGACCAGGAAAGGCTGAGAAGGATGCAGTAATGTACAACAGTGATTGAACAAGGTAATAGATAAAGATGGAAATACCAATATGACCCCTGCCCTGTCTTTGATTGTCATCAAACAATTCACAGGAACAGAATGTCAATATCCAGGAGCTTACAGTGTCTATTCTATGAAACCAGGGTTAAAAGCATCAAGATATAAGCACTGACCTAGAACTCCAATGTACTTTATACAATACTAAGAATAAGCAATTATTTCCCTTCTTTAGTTCACACTCCAGAAAGTATCTCAGGGTGCTTCATCATTATTAAGTACATTTGAGGTGTATCAAGACAAAGATATCTATTTCTACATATAAGGCAAGAGATTACACAGCACTACAGGACTTTTTTATAATTAAAATGTGTAACGGAGCAGACTTTCTAATCAAGCAAGTGTAAATACTCCTAAATTTACATGGTAGGAAGTTAAATGCAAAACATGAAAGGCAGAACCAGCACAACTCAATAATGTACACTAATTAGTCCACTCAACTTGTAGCAATGCATTATCCCAGATTCATATGCATGGAGCTGTACCAACTCCATTACCTCTCTCCACCTCACACTTCCCATTGTAATCCTTAGCAGCCGGGTATTTTCAAGCCTTCAAAGTCTTTAATTAGGGTATGCCAAAGAGTCAAGCTACAGGAGGCAGAAACCAAGGGAAGGCTGAAATAAAAGCAGCCACATGGCCATTATGGAGGGTCAGGATGGCTCATAACCCAGAGGAGGTAACACATCCCCTGGCCAAAACTGTGACTGGCAGCTCAGTCTTCAATTACACCATCATTCCTCACAGGCTTTTTCTCAGGTAGACCTCTTTTCTGTAACATTTTAGATTTGAGAGGTTGATTTAGCAACCTAAATAAGCATCCAAAAATACTTTGGAGAAAGATTTAGGGGACGTTTCTGTATTTGATTTTCTGTAGCTTAAATAGGAAAAAAACTCCAAGCAGTAGCACAGAAGGTTAATAACCCTCCATCACACACTCCTCAATCTCTGGCACGGTGGCAGGGGCAGTAGCCCTTTGAAGTATTACACTAATTGCATTAAGCTGCTAACAGAAAACATCTGTTTTATTAAAGTGGCAAAGTGACAATTAGCCATGCATAAAGTGCAGGGGCCAGAAGTCTGATTCATGCCTTTCTTCCCTGTCCAGGGAAGCTTTTTCTCCTCACTTCCAAGGAAAGCTGAGTGATGAGGACTTGCACTGCAATAGTGCTAATACGAAGGGAACAAGGGGATTTAGAGTTACACACTGTGTGTGGCAAGAAATTCTCTTCAAAATTGAACTTAAAGCTGCGACTGTGCCCTGACAGGCCCCGTTAATCTGCCCTGTCTCAACATCTGCCTCTCTGCTGGTTCTTTGTTGCTTTTCTACCAGTTCCCTGAGGGAGGGAGGGACACATGTAACCAAGTCCCCTCCACATTTATCCGAGTCTCCTATGGAAGAAAGCACTTGGACAATGCTGCTTACAGCTTTGCCATCCATTGCCTGCCTCCAGGAAATAACTTCCAGCACCTATGGCAACTCTTCTAGTGTGACTTTCAAGAAAGATGGCAAGCACACTCAGCAGCTTTCAGCATTTGACAATTGCTTACGGATCAAAGGGCAAGTTGGGTGGCAGTGACTGCATATTAATTTGTGATACAGTATCTAGGGATTAGCAGTTGGTACTGGCAAAGACAATGCAGACCTTCAGACTGCCTTTAGATCAGTTTCCCAACTGATTGCACATGAAATAACTGCAGTACCTAGATACATCCCCAAAATTAAGCAAGAACAATAGATGAAAAAAATTGCCTAATTTTTATTTATTGTTCCAATTATGATATTATTGCTTGTGCAATACAGTAGCAATGTCTAGAAAGGTTCTTTTCCCCAAAAAAAATTCCATGAGTGTTGTGATAAAAGGGATTGAAAAATACCACCTGAGGTCAAAACTGTTATTCCTCCTGTAGATATTATGCTGCAAGAAATTTTATTTCTTGCACTAATATTCCTGAGAGAGATCTCTGACTTTCTCACATAAGCTGGGAAAAGCCGTCTTCTACCACCGAAAACAATCTGTATCCTCTAAATATCCCCCACTTTTACGTATTGTCCCTGTCAGCCTCTCTGCATCCTCTGGTTATGTGTGACAGCTGGAGTGAGGATTTATGGAAGAGAATGGGGATGTCAAACACACATGGGACAGCACAGGGTCACAGTTCTGGACCTGGAGACAGAGAATAAAAGAAGTGCCCTCAGAGGCTGCAGAACTTCTTGTACAATTGTCAAGAAAGATATTGAGATGCCTGGAGTGTGTCCAGAGAAGGGAAATGGACTGGTGATGTATCTGTAGCACAAGTCTGAGGAGGAGCAGCTGAGGGAGCTGGGGTTATTCAGCCTGGAGAGAAGGAGGGACAGGAGGGACCTTATCCCTCTCTACAACTCCCTGAAAGGAGGTTGTAGCCATTGGCCTTTTCTCCCAAGTAACTAGTGGCAGAACAGGAGCAAATGGCCTCAGGTTGTGCTGGGGATGTTTTAAATTGGACATTAGGAAAAATTTCTGCACTCAAAAGGTTGCCAAACCCTGGCACAGGCTGCCCAGGGAAGTGGTGGAGTCATCATGCCTGGAGGTATTTAAAAGATTTGTAGATTTGGCACTTGGCACATGGTTTACTGGTGGACTTGGCAGTGCTCTGGTTATGGTTGGACTCAATAGTCTAAGAGGTCTTTTCCAACCTAAACAACCTATCTATAATTCTACAATTAGAGAAAAGTAGGGAGACATTTTGTACTGCTCAGATTCATGGAGTACACGGCTTTTTTTGATCAGAGGATGGCATTGTTCAAGGAGAATCACTTTGGTCAGCTCTGTGTAAAGCATCCTGTCAAACACGTCATAAAGATAAAAGGCAATTTTAGTCCTAATTAACTCACCTACTGCAGAAGCTCTACTTAGATAAAGAGCAACAACAAGCTACAACCGAGGGAGAATAGACATAATTATGTTGCTCAATATTTCCTGGTTTGTTTTAATTTTGCTCTTTATTTTTTTTGGGGGGGGGAAGGGGGGAGGGTGGTGTGATGTTTCATGTGAGTAGGTTTGTTTAAATTGTCTCAAAGTTTTCTCTTGGAAGCACTTAACAGAAAGGAAAGGAGAGAGGCAGAGCAAATTAAATATTCTGCTTCTAAGCCTCATGGATATAATTCCCACATTTCAAACTGTGTAATTACTTTGCTTTTCCAATGTCTGGGTCTGGTCAAATGCCGCTATCTCACCTGGAGAAAATGAAAGTTAGTGCAAGGCACACAGTAATTCATTTGGGAGCTTCCCTGGTGTACTGCATTCCCTTTCGTGGGAGAGATTGTGAGTACAGTGATGAACTCACAATGATGTGATGAGCAGTGAGTGAAAATGATGAACTTTTTGTCTTAATCAGAGAGCTGAAGAGCATGGTCCTGGTGAATAATATCCATGTAATCAAGAAACCCCGCAGACTCTGTGTTCTACCAAAAGGTCCAAGAAATCTTTTAAGGACATTGTATTGCAACATTTAAATCTCATCCTCAACCAGTCCCAAGCTGCCGGCAAATGAAGGTGTGATGGGCTCCAGCGTCCCCTGGTAACTCGGTGCGTTGAGGGGCAGCTCCTGCTCAGCAGCTGTCGGCCTCTGCTGCCCTCTGCCTGGTGCCTCCGAGGGCTGAAACACCGACACGGCATCATTTTGTGCTGTGGAGCTCCCGCTTGATCCGGGCTGAATTAGCCAGCACGCTTCCTGACAGCTCTTGGTGTTCTGCTTAACGACAGACAGCTTCCCTTAGCTGCAGCATCAGACCGAACACACAGGTCAGGACTCGATCCCCAAACAGGGGAGATCCCCAAACAGGGGAGATCCCTAAACAGAGAGATCCCACAGAGCTGTGCCCTGTTCTGCCAGGACAAGTCAAAGCCACAATAATGTCAGAGAGTGGCAAGCCTGGAACCCCATGTACCTCTGCCTGCAGGTCCCATAATGGCCTGCATTTCTCTAGGATTTTGGTTGCTCCCTGTGAGTGCTGAAACTACAGATACCCTCAATATTAGGGGTGGGTGGTGACATTTATCCCTTCCCAAAACTACCCACAAGCAGCTTAAAGGATGCTGCCTGCCTTACCTGAGAAATCAGTCACCCACAGCTTGTAGTTGTCAGTCCAACCTGAATTTGCAAGGCAGAGCCGATGCTCATGTGACTGCACTGCTGAAATAAGCACTTTTATAGTGCTCAAAAAAGTTACTTCAAAAAGGACATCATATAAAACACACCAATTGCTTTTTTCATTTTCTCTGTAATGCTCCTTAAAATGCAGCTTTGTAGAGTACCATCATATCATCAGCTGACCACAGAATATATTCATAGTGTTAGCTCATCTCTAGTTTTGTCTGCTGTATCTCATAAACTGTTTGGGGAAAGGGCTGCAATTTTGTTATTGTTATTCCTTTAATATTAGAATCTCACACTGCAGGACAGCAAATAAATAGTTCCTGGAGTGTTTGGCTAAAAATACCACAGGCTGTGATTTCTTTGCAGATATTAGGAGGAGTTAATAAGCTTTTCATTAAGCAAAAGATACCCCAACCTCAGCTGAAATATTACTTCAAGTTAGTACAGTTCAGTGGCATTTTTTGGTCCAATTATTT
This sequence comes from Trochalopteron elliotii, assembly GCA_024734555.1. Classification (NCBI taxonomy): domain Eukaryota; kingdom Metazoa; phylum Chordata; class Aves; order Passeriformes; family Leiothrichidae; genus Trochalopteron; species Trochalopteron elliotii. Next base: position 293,926 of record JANPWX010000109.1, on the reverse strand, counting down.
CAATGTCTCAGAAATTCCTAATGAAAACTTCCTGATTTTTTCATTAGGTATTTTATTCAAGAATATCCAAAGAAAATATTTTAGTTCAGGACAGCAAACTTGAGTTTGAATTCTATAGCTTTTAGATACGTTTTGAGTCACTGAAAAACTAAAATGTCTCCTTCTGCTGCAGCTTACTGTTCTGTGGAAACCATAGTGATCAAGAAAAAGAAAATTCCGGAGAAATTTTCCAGAGAAAATTGTAACTCCAGGAAGAAAGGAAGGAGGGAAAAATGAAAAATGCTGGAATAGGGTTGCTCTCACCTCTTCAGCTATGTGACATTAAAACTACTAAGGAGAAGTTTCCATGTTATGGCCCTTTCACACTTTCACAAAGGTAATAAATACAAATAGAAATGTCCTGCATTTAAGTTTTTTTGAATCTAGACAAGTTTGGGAATACCTCTTTCTTACCTTGCTGCAGACATCCGTTTGGATGTGGTAGCATCAAAAAATTAGGCCTTACTCAGTTCTGGTGCTTTTACTATCAAGGTCCTTCATTAAATATTGAATAGTACTAGATGTAGGACAGAATCCCATTCAATGTATCCTTCCAGTTTGACATGGTACTATTCATATGAATTTCCTGACTTCTCCATGAAGTTTTATCAAGAATCAGATACCCCACAGAGTTTGTGAGACAGTGTCAGAGCCACATTAAAGAACAGTAAATTACATTAACAGCTTCTCTCCTGAGAACAGACTTCTAGCAATGCCATCAAACAGAACTAACTAACTTTGACATTATTTGGTGAGCACTGACTCTGCTTTCCTTCCAATGCTTAAATTTGATTATTTGAGGATATTCTGAGAAGTGCAATCAGGCTGACTGATTTATAACACCGCAACTTCTCTTACCTTCTGAAGACAAGGAAATGTTTGACCTTTTCCCATCCTCCACAGGTTTTCATAGATGATTGCTAATAGCTCTGAGGTTGATACTGTTCCTCTAAGTACTCTGGGATAAATCAGCTCAGCCAATTTGAAAACATCATGTTTATCTAGCTATTTTCTAAATTCTCCTTCCTATCCTAGGCAGAAATCTTCCCTGAACACCAGTGGAGTTGAATGCATTGGCCATTTTCATTGACAATGAAAGCCAAAAAAGCCATTAAGTTTCCCATCTGCCAGAGAGCCTTCCTGATATACTGCAGTTTTGGGAAACCACTAGTTTCCTTTTTCCTCATTATACTACTAGAAATACAGGTGGGTTTTTTTGCTACTTATATTTGCTTTGTGTATAAATTTTCAGTTAAAAGACCATCAGATGAGCATCACAGATTCACAGGCTCTGAGCCTCTCCAAGAGCCACATGAACCCAAAATCTTCAGCTTTGCCTCTCTGTTTTCTGTATTTTCCTTTATAACCAGATCTTCTCCTGTATGCTTGAGCAGGTGCAAGCACCACTACAAAAATGGAGCCTGAGGAAGACATGAGAAATAACACAGAAGCAATGAAGAATATAAGAGAGAGGAATGAAGGATGTGTGTGTGAGGGGGTGTCTCTTAAAGCTCAGCAGCCTGGTTGGAGGTGACATCACACAGCCGAAGCTGAGAGCGTCAGCATGTACTTCATGGGTGGGAGCTGGACTTCTCTCAAATCTGCTCTCAGCTTTGTTGGCCTTCTGTGGCAACATCAGCCAGGCTTTAAAAAGGCTTTCAAAAGCTTAGAAAGACCAGGATTTGTCAGAAGATGAGATAAAGTGACTCACGTTTAAAAAAGATCAGGCAGGAACAGAAATGCTATGGCTCTGAAAAGTGCAGCTCCCCCATCTTGGTGCTGTGAGCTTCCCTCTGTCATCCTGCTGCTGCCATGGCCCACCTGCTGGGCTCTCATCCCCTGGACGTTTCTGGACAATGGAATAGAAACCACCCACGAACAGTTCCTGTCACAGACAGACACCAATAACCTGCCCATATGTGAGGTGCAGTTTCCCTCTGAAGTGCCCTGCATGTCTCCTCTTGCACACCTGGATGAATGATGTTTATGCCCCTTGTTTTGCCATTCCCATGGGTTCAGGCAACTCAACCTGCTCCAGCTGCCTATGGACTGTCCTGGCCATGATTCCATCCCAGGCTCATTTATAAGCTTCCCTTTTGGAAGAATATCTGGGAAAGCATGTGGCCATCAGGAGTGACAGCATCACAAAGCAGAGATGTTAATGCTTGTAATGTTACTGATGTTTCCAACTTCATTTCTAAGAAGCAATGACAGCTCCAACATCCCCAAATCACAGTGGTTTCAGCTTTGCCTTATCTCCCCATGCACACATGCAAATCCACACAGACTCTGACATCAGTTTCTACCAGGGCACAGTTTTCTGTCACATAAAATGTCAGGATGTGATCTTCCATATTTCACTAGTGCTATCCTGCCATTTAATTTAATAACAGCTAAATATCAAGTAGTTACTATTTTGATGCTGTGTTCCATCAGCCATTGAATTAGAAATAATGAGACAAATCTAAATTTGTGATTCATGGTGAACTGCCGGAACTAATCTCAATCACACAGCGGATGACATCGAGCGATAACTGATTTAACAGATCCTGTTCAGCTGTCCTGTCCTCTCTCACAGAAACAGGAACATTAATGAAGGACAGGCTCACTTACACTTTACAAGACTTTTCCAGACAATATAAATACTTAACATAGGAACCATATTTTTCCTTTCCGCTAATTATAGACTCTTTAATTGCATTTGACTAGTATTTGTGTATATGGCAACCCTTTGTGACTTCAGGAAGCTGAGCTGCTGAGGTGTTTAAAAAGTGTCTTTGGCATTTTTCATGAACATTTTTCACTTTATTATCATCTCTAACCAAAGGAGGTTCCTCACCCAAACTGCCCCTTGGGAAGTCCTTTCACCTGGTGTAGCAGCCTCCCAGTGCTGACCTTAACTGGAGTCAGATGTGGGAGTAAACAGTTGCCGTGTTAGAAAAGACTTTCCAAAATTGACTTGTCAGACTTTTAAAATGCTAAAAGTACGTGCCCCAAAAGAAATCTTCTCTCTGTATCTTCACTCTTCACCAAGTTTCAGCCTGCACCTTTTCACTGCTGGACTCAGCTACTTTCTCTGCCAGGTTTAAAGATGCCTTACACATGTTCTGCTGCATCAAATCTGGAAGTTCTCAGTGAGCTGTAAGTCATCTATAAATAAAACCAGTTGATAATTTTTCCTTCATATTTTTTATTAGTGACCATCAACAAAAAGTTGACTGAAACGTTGCTATTGTTGATAGTGACATCAAGAGGTAGAATTTTCCGGGTATGTTTTCCCAATTTGCTTTTGGAAACAGGATAATGAATGAATTCATTATCAGAGATAATGAATGAATTTTTGAAGTCTGGCAGTCAATTTTGTCATTTGCTCAGCAGTGTCACAGATTTATACGTGCCAGGCCAGACAGCAACTGCAAGATGCCTTTATAGCTGAGAATGATAGAGCCTTACAGATCAGAATAATTTTTACCACAAAAAAAATTACCTTCATGAGCAAGTAACAGGGTCTAAATAAAATTACCTACTACAGACAAAAGCTGGCTTTTGAACTAGAAATTCAAATCTAATACAAAAAGCATTATATGGTCTCAAGAGATACATTCAGAAAAATAAGAAAGAGGTTTCACACATGTCCTGTGACACCCTGCACATGTCCAGCCTAGCGTGGAATGGCACAAACCCTGTAGGGGTGGGGCTGCAGAGTGCCCCCAAAAATGGGCTCAGTGTCGATGTTGGTCACGCCCTCAGGGGGCCGGAAGGTGAACGCCCGCAGGAGGCTGGCAAAGAAAATGAAGAGCTCGGTCCTCGCTAAGTGCTCCCCCAGACACACCCGGTGCCCTGCAGAGGGAAGAGGGGAAGGACAGTGAGTAAATAAACCTGACCCCAACAGCAGCTGTATTCATCCTCACACAGTGCAAAGGTGTTTTTGCCGGGTCCAGAATTTCTGTAGGACTTAATGCAATCAATGACACAAAGCTTCATGTATTTCTTCCTTCAAAGAATTTTATTTGCTGCTGTAGAGAACCATGTAACCCCTCTGCTCCCTTCAGTTACCTCAAATGCCTCATCTTCATTTGACGGACAACTTTAAAGGAATTCATTTCATCATGTAAATGAAGAATAAGGACCTGCTTTTCCTGGGAGATGTCATGTTCTAGTGTTGAATGCATAAAGAATCAGGAGGATTGCTTGAAAGTGCTTTCTATACATATGTCTGGTATGAAATGAGTGCCTGAAATCAATCATTAGAAGAAAATTTCCTTCCAAAATAGGGCAAGTTAGATATATATGTTTGTCAGGACACCCCTGATTTTCCATGTTATTATTTGTTCAGTAGAACATATGTTACTGAAAATAATCATGTTGATTTAAGCACTGTTTTCCACAAAAAGGTTTAGAATAGACAACCAATAGGTTTTTAATAGATATCTTCATTCTACAGTTCCAATCCAAACTGTTGATGTTTGTGCTGTAGCCCGCTTACCTATTGAGAATGGTAAAAAGGCTTCTTGGGCCACAAAGTTTCCATCCTTATCCAAGAAATGACCAGGGTTGAACTGTCGAGGAGTTTCCCATTGCTCTGGATCATACAAAGATGAAGCAATATTTGGAAGAACTATGGTGCCCTGAAAGGAGAAAAACATTCATTCTGTTTCTTGTTCACATTCAGACTGTGACCCAAAGGCATCCAGCCCCTCTTCTATTAAGGAGAATACCCTGGCACGAACAGATTTTAATCCACACCTTGCTCTACTGATGCAGGAAAAGTCTGTAGCAACTGAGAAACCATGTCTGTACCTTTTTGAGGGGATAGCCAAGCAAGGTTGTGTTCCTCACACACACCCTGGGCATGCCAACTGAGATAATGTTGCTGAAGCGTTGGATCTCATGAACCACAGCGTTTGTGTATGGCAGTTCTCTCCGATCCTCATAGCAGATTAGCTTGGAAGGACCCAGAACAGCATCCAGCTCCTTCTGCACTTTCTCTGTGGAAAATATTCACAGTTTCAGGCAGAAAAACATTTCAAGTATTTTCAGTAATTTCATTTTCAAAGACATTTCCAGCTTAGAACTATAAGAACAACACCACAATCAATATGGAAAAGTAAGTAACTTTTTATGAAGAAAATTAAAGTAGCAGGATGTTCCAACAGCTTAAACATTTGAGAGCTCTGCTTCTGGGTCTGAAGTTATTTGATTGTAGATTAAGAAAAGACAGTTTCAGATTTTTGAGCAACAACTAAGTGTTGCCTTACTACCACAAATCCAAGAGATAACAGAGTTATCTTTGGGTTTTCTTTTGCCTAGGTGCCTCAAACACCTGCAGCCAGTTAGAACATTAAGCTCACAGCTCTCTGAAATTTATGCCAGGTGAGTCTGAGCCTTAAAAGTCTAATTACTGTTAAAAGAACATGGTTCTTACACAGGGCATCTGTTAAGTGAAGCAATGCCAACTAGAGCAAGGTCCAAATACCATTTAAAAGAATATATCTACTGCTTCACATCTGCCTTTTAATCAAGAACAGCATGTTTTAAATTACTTATTGCATGGGAGTCTTGGGGGAATCAACAACAAAAAATACCCCTTTGATTTATAAACTTCAAGAGAGGCAGTACACACCTAGTAAGAATACCTCAGATTTTTAGTGAATGATCCTGTCTTTTTCCAGGCCTTTTGAAGCAACAGTAAGATGCAGGGAAGTCCATTTTGCATTTATCAGTATGTGTCCATTCACATCAAGCCTGCCCTGTGACTGCCAGCAGTCCTTCATTAAACCGACAACAGAGATTTAAGCACCTTACAGAATTTAAAATCTATAATCAGAAATATTTTTAAGTAAACTTCCTTCTATGAAGAATATCTTGAGGAAGCACTTTAGAATCCAGGTAGTTTGAAGTAATCAGTCACTGCACAATATAAACACACACTTCTGTTCCTGATTCAGTGATGAGGCAGAAGGCCAAACTTCTCCTTAAGGTGCAGAGTGGAACATTGTCACTGGATGTCAACACAGGCAAAGCATGAATGGGTTCAAAAAAAAGCCACCAATTAATTAAATGAGGACAGATATACAGGTGTCAGCTCATTCTGAGAGCCCTGATGCAATGTATTACTCAAGAAGCCCAGGAACAATCACTCTGAGCATATGCTGCGTTCCCAAATATGTGCAAGGTATTATATTTAACAAAATAAAACTGTACAGGTGAGTCAGTGCTTTCATAACCATAATTAGAGTAAGTGATAACAAAACATGTGATAACATGAGATTAAGCAGAATTTCTTGTCTGACAGCTACAAGCTGAACAAAGTTTCCTTATCTTCTTCTCTTTCATCCATTTAAAATCTTGTTCTCCTCTGGGTATTTGCACATTCTGCAACCTAACTGTGAGATTTCTGTTATCCAGCATAAGATATCCTTCTTCCTTTGGTTTTTATTCAGGGTTCTATGAAAGGGAATGGTGGTTATTTAAAAACTAGACTTAAAACCAAACTTCTTAAATACACATAGATGTAACAGAGGAGCCATCTGTTTCCACTCCTGACTAGAATAATTTCTGGTACAAGAAACTGAAATACATCACAGAGTTAATTTAATCCCTGGATCTACTGATGCTGACTAGGGCAGACCTACAAGTACAAAAAAGTACATGTGCCACTAGGCGTATATGAGTATCTAGGTATTATTTCTGATCCATGAAAATGTTAAGACTTGTTTTTTCTATTGCACAGGAGATATTTGTGACAGGATTATCTATTCACCTTGTATGTCTGGGTTTGCCACCATATAGAGTAGGCCCCAGTTCAAAGTAGTGCTTGATGTCTCTGATCCACCCAAGAAAAGGTCATTTATAGAATAAACCATGTTGTCTTCATTGTATGTTGACCTGGGTTCATCTTTGGACTGCAAATGATAAGAAAAGTTAGAGGCTTATACATGAAGGTTAGAAAAAACAGAATAGGATTAAATGTGATTTTATAACTGGTTCCAAGCTGCAGTGTCTTGTCCTTATAGAACAATACAGAAAGACTGCTAAGGAATGTTAGACACCACAGATGGCTATCAACACAAAAATTAACATTTCACAAACAGATAAGCTGTGTTTGTTCCATACTTAATCATCAAGCTAAATCACATGTTCTTTGCCAAAAAAAAAAAAAAAAAAAAAAAAAAAAAAAAAAAAAAAAAAGCCTAATGTGCAAGTAGTGGTTAATTTAGAGTGTTTCATAAGTAAATCTTCCTCTAAAGATGTGTATCATTGTGTCATTCTTCATGTCTCAAGTCACAGTCCATCACTCAGTTGTTCTACCAAGCGATACAGTGACCAGGCAGTGAACACTGGGCTGAGTAAAGTTCTTAACTTGTGGCATTCAAGTTTCTTCTACACAAGGGCACAATGACTCACGTTCAGCTGATCTGGGGTTTTACAGTTTCCAATTAGGAGTGTGAAGATGTGTATGTATACACTGAAATTATAAATAAACATGGTTATGTTCAGGGGGAATTCATTGTCTATATTTAGGGAGGTTATGCTCAAGGGTGTTGAACCTTTCTCTTGCCAGTGGAGCAATTGAAAAGAAGGAGAGATGTTTCTCCCTGCTGTAATATCATCTAATCTTTTTTTATTGCCCCTGTTCATCTATTACAGACAGTTCAATTTTTTTTAATAAACAAACTTGGATGATTTCCACCCAGCAGAGTCCCAGAAGAGCTCACTGAAACAATTTCTGGTATACTGATGTTCAAGTCTCATAAATCCCAGAACAGCAATGAAAGGCTTTAGAAACAGTCAAATGCTTTGGAAGGCCAGGTGTGTTACTGTGCTGATATAAAAAAAAATTAAAACAAGAGGATCCAATGAGCTCTAGAAGCCCTTTAGGCTGACATCCAACCAGACATAAGAATATAGCAGCTAATGTGGGAATTGATCAATAAATAATTATCAGGGAGAGGTAGGTGAGTGCTGTAGCCCAACAGAGTGGCTGGCTCTGATGCTGCTACCAGCACATGACAGTGGTGAAAGGGACAGTGGCTGTCCCTGCAGGACAGCACTGCCACCAGGAACAACAGTCACTGCCGACTTCCCCAGGGCCTTTGGCTCTCTGCACCACCCTTGCCTTTCCACACCCAAGTAAGACCAGTCTCATCTTCCTGCTTCCTCCTCTTTCTCCTTTTTCTTCCTGTCCTCAAACTGAACAGGAAGAGGAAAATATCCTGCCAGAGTGGAGGAGAGGAGAAAGGAAAAGTGATTTAAGTGGAGGTAGGAGTCACAGAGGGGAAGGGCAACTGACAGTCCAGGGATCAGGGCTGGAATCCATTACTCAAAAGATTCATACAAGGTGATCCTGGTGTGGTCTAAAAAAGGGAGAGATCTTGTGCACACCTCCTACAGCCCTTCACAGCCCTGTGGATTCCCACCTACCTCTACTACACCTGCCTGACCAAAATGCCCTTATTTGTCCCAGTTCCTTTGTCTGCTTGACGCTTTGTCTGCTGACCATGGCACTCTCCTCTCCTCCAGTCTTGTCTGAAACCTTGCTGACTCCCAGTTTATTTCTCCATAAAATGTCCTCAAAATCCAGCTGCCCTCTTACAAATTCTCTTGGCAAACCTTTACCAGCAAAATATCATAACCAGAGCATCCCACTCTGTCTTCCAAAGGACTTTCTAATTCTCTTGTTGTTCACTTAGTAATTCAGGATTCTTTCCTGGAGACCTTCAATCATTTTACAACTTGTGCCAATGAAAAAAAAAAAAAAGCAGCGTATTAACCTGTCCTTTAATGAAAGGATTGCAAGGTGCTGTGGCATATCAATGATCAGAAAGGATTTAGGAAGATCTTGGTTATTGGATTCACATTACAATGTCAAGAAAGGTAAGAGATTGTGATGATTCAGACTGTCTATGATGATTCAATGATCCATGTTGACCTTTTCCCCCATGACTGTATGATTGGGCAGAAAAAACTTACTTTTTCAATGTGATCCAGGTAGAAGTCAATGAAATCCTCTGGTTCCTCTGGCGTCCCACGCTCTCTGTGCATTCGGATCTCTCTCCGTGTAAAGCTGCTCAGGACATCATAATATTCCAATGCCTTCTTATGAGGCCCAGGGATATGGCTCATCAGCCAGGGGAAGATTTCATAGAGCTGTGGGAGTGACACACAAGAGGTCCTGCAAAGTCTCTATCACGAGAAAATGCACTAGGAAGGCCTGCTACAAAGAGAGGTAATATTCATGTTAGCTTGGAATTAGGGTCTCATTAATAAAATATCCTGACAAAGACTGTGCTTGGGCTTTCAGGCTGTGAAAAGCAAACTATATAATGTCTAGTTTTGATGGTAAGATTCAGCGTTCCACAGGCTTTCAGCTCAATCACAAGTCAAATAAGAATTACTATAACTAGAATGAATGGTATTCATCTATGCAGTAATTCATAGCTTCAATTACTATGAACTGCATTGAGGCATTTTAAAAGTGAGCTCCTGCCCCCCAGTGGAGAATACCGGGAAAGGAAAAGCAAAAGCTGGAAATTCCTCACCAGGATGCTTGACAAAGCAAGGACTGGCTCCCGGTGGCTGCTTTACAGGCTGGGTAAGCCCCAAAGCACTCTCTACCAATCGACCTCTCAAGGTTCCTCCATGAAATTTCAAATATCTGAAACCCAGAAAAGCTAAGGAACAGCTACCTGACACTTTGGAGTATTCTTCTCTAGAAAGAAGGACAGGGTTACCTGACACAATCAGATTATTTTTTTCCTTCTGTTTTAGCATTTGGGAAAATCTGGCCTAAGAAGATAGCTGATTTTGACCTATTCTGAGAGCTAGAAAGTTAATTCAGGTTTCCAGCCTACATTTATGTCTGGGTAATCTGTATATTCTTTATCTGCAAGATGTAACATTATCTTAATACTTCTTTTTCTGCTCAAAATATAATTGCATTGTTTATTTAACAGCAGAGTTTTTATCCTTTCTCAGCCTTCATTTTGCTGAGCTCTTCTTGCACTCTCTTAGTCACACTACAGAAAGCATGTTATTAAGTGTTCACTGGAGTGTGGTTGAATTAGATAGATTATACTTGTGTCTTCTTGGGAAATCAGTTCTTATTGTCAGACATCCAACTATCAATCAATGATTGTCTTATCACAAATTAAAAAAAAAAAAAGTACTAATCCAGTCCTTGGTAAATTCACTCAGAACTTTATATCCTTTTTGGTTAGCTTCATCTCTGGTAATTTTTTACTTGCAGAATGTTCAGAAGCTTTAGACACAACTGTGGTCTGAGTAATCACATAAAGTTGCCCAGGTTACAGGCATTCCTACTTCCAAATGTCTGCCCTCTGCAGCCACTCTGACACTCTAAATGGAATTTAGCTGTCAGTGTTCAAGACAGGAACTGCATCCATCCACCTTCCTGGGTATCTGCCAAATCCTCCTCTATTTATGGAGAGGCCCAATCCACAGTGTCCCCCTGTTCAGTGCCTGGCAGTATGAGATCCAGATAAGAAATGGGTATGTGGATGCAGCAATATCCCCTTTTTTGCATAATACCATGTAGTCATTGCATCCGGGAGGTGGGGAGATGGTGGCCATCCCTCTGGAATGGTTTGAACCCCTGTTCTTATTTCCCCAACAGTATCTTATTCACTGGACTAAATCAAATCAAAGCCAGGATAGGAAACAGAGAAGAAAAGGAGGTATGTTCTCTGTCCTAAAAGCAAGTGTCACCTGCCACCACTATACCCAACTTACAGGACCAAATCTAAACTAAGCAAAAGGGAACCTGACCATAACTCAGTGAGGAGAATGCTCCATGGGATGTTGAGAGACATCTGTATTCCAGGAATTGCTTATCTATTGTATATTAAAAAGTAACTCATAAGATGTATGGGGACAACTTCAGCAGTGAAACCAGAACTGCCGGAAAATTTTAAATCCTTCTGTGCAAAGCAGGCCTCTAGTGTCAGATGGATCGCTGATTCCCAGATTATTTAGTTGCCAAGCTTGCAGTTATATTTGCTGTCTTAGCTTTTCCTGCCTTCTGCTGCCTGTACCTGGAGCTGCTCCTCACTCAGGGTGAAGGAGTAGAGTTTCTGTGGGAAATCTTCAAGTCTGTGTCTTACAGAAGAAATGGAGATAAGTAGCCACAGGCAAAACACTTTGGTATTTGGCTCATTCCTCTCTCTGTTGACTGTATATAAAACAGTGTCTAAAGCTGGCACATGAGCCACACTTTCAGACCTGACATTCAATATTTAGGAATTACAATGTCCAACACAGGAACCTGTGTGCAGGGGTTGAGAAACCAAGTAACAAACATGACCCAGGAGCAGTCCATGAACCTGTCCCTTATTGCAAAAGTTTATTGGCAAACTACCACTGTACCCAAATACAGGAGAATGAACACAAATGCCCAAGGCTGCCATGTGGAACCTCATCATCACACTTTGAGAGAGTTCACTGCCCAGTAAAACTGCATGGAGCATCACTCACCCATTCTAAAACTTTTGCCCTATAGCTCTTGAATCACTCTCTGTCTTACTCAGAAAAATTAACCAGATCATTCACTTACATGATGAATATAGCTGCCCCCAAACTTGAAGATATGTTCTGTAGCTTTAATCAGCTCATGAAAGGTCTCATCCTCTCTGGAGAAACGATGTCCATACACGACAGCACAAATTACATTTGAGACAGAATGGACAAGAGGGAAATAAGGATCCACAGGTTTCCCTGCAACCATAATAATAAATATAACTGTTAATGTCTCCTGGTTTAGTGAAATGTGAGAATCCTCTTAGTTACCCATGGAACTCTAAAAAAGGCATTGCATTTCACAGAGAAGCAGCAATATTTTTGGAAAATTGTAATATCAAACTGATTCCTTACAACTATGTTCCAATCCCATAAGCCTGGGAATGTGTTGCACCCTAAAGAAATGCCAGATGCGTAAAATATTGCATCATATGATAGAGCAAATTCAGAAGTAAGGGGAAAAAATTCTATGCAAATTTGCTTTCTGGCAAAATCAAAATATGACTCAAGCATGGGAATGACTGAGAACACTATGTACTAAGGGAACCTGAGGGTAGAAGAGCAAGAGAGGCAACTTTATTAAGCAAGGACACAAAGACATGCAAGGCTACTGTGTTTTGTCTGACCTTGCTAGAGACAGACAACCTCCAGTAAGATAAAATGTTGTAAACTCCTTTCAACCAATTGTGTCAAAAGTATAATAACTAATTTTAAAGCAGTTATTTGAAACCTAATGCTAAGAAAACTATTTTGTGACTATGGAATATATGACCATAAAAACCTCTGTGTATGTATTGATGCAACTCCCCAGTAGTCAAGGAATGATTATGATTAGCAACTTACTGTTTTGAGCCTTTTTCCTTGCACACATGGTCACATCCCAATCTCTCCTAGCTCTTAAACCATGGAATTGGGCTCCATCTAATTATTTTTAATTGATGCAACACTAGGCACAGCATGTCCTGATTCATTGTGCCTTTGCATAATGATCTGTATTGGGAAATCCAGCTCACATGATCCTAACTGGGTTGATCAGGGTAGAATCTTGTAATGGAGACAAGATTCTAGTCAGTGCTTTACAGAGTGTGTGCAAATGGCATTACAAGGCTTAATTCATCAGGATTGATTTTCTCTCTTTATGCACCAGCACCATAAAAGAGCCAAAAATGTCTCCTTGAAGCAAAGGCCAACATCATCCTGGGCTGCGTTAAGAAATTAATTGCTGGCAGGCTAAGGAAGGTGATCCTTCCCTTCTGATCAGCACTGGCAAGACCCAGCTGAACTGCTGGGTCCAGCTCTGGACTCCCCAGTACGAGAGGCATCAGCATATTAGAACAAGTTGAGCAAAGGGCAAGAAGGACAATTAAGGAATTGATGCATCTGGCATAAGAGAGGCTGAGAGAGATAGACTATTTAGTGTGGAGAAGGGAAGACTTAGGGAGATATCTAAATATGTATAAATACGTGATGGAGGTGTATAAAGAACACAGAACCAGACTTTTCTCAGGGGTATCAAGTGGGGCAACAGGAAAAAATGTAAATACATTAAATTCTGCATAAACACAAGAAATGTTTTTACTATAGCACTCACTGAACAGTGGTACTGGTTACCCAGAGAGGTGGTGAAGTCTCCATTGCTGCAGATATTTACAACTCAGGCCTAAGAAACCTGCTCAGATTGACCCTTCTTTGCATAGGGGTTAGACTAGATCATCTTCAAAGATCCCTTTACACTTAAGGTGTTCTATAATGCAAATAATAAATAAGCTTCAGTTTTCTTCTCAATTTTAGTAGTTTTGTAAATAATTTTGAGCAAGAATAGCCTTGAAAACACAAGATGCACTGGGGGCTTTGCATTTTCAGTCCATTCCACACAGACAGTGTAAGACCCTGCATACTCCCTTGTGGAACAAAAGCTGCCCTCAGTTTTAGGACAGGAGAGAGAAGTTCATACATAAAGACATCAGACTAATGGCAAAAATGTATTGATATTTATTGCAGAAATACCTTTCATACTTGCAAAGAAGTCTACCAGGTAGTGGGCTTCTTCTTGAACTCGGTGCTCCAGACCTCTTTTCCCCAGACCAAGGTTGCGTAAAGTCCTCAGAGCAAACCTTCTCTGCTGCTTCCAGGTGTGACCAGTTGCCAACATAATTCCTGTATCCGTTAAAGGTAGAGCTCTTTATCATGCTAATATTAATCATAGACAACGACTACATTAAGGGATTTACTAAGCTACAGGATGTAATTAAGTTGTTGTATTGCCTGTGAAAACAAAGGCACCAAGCAACAGCTCTGTTGGCAGGGCTGAAATGGAAAAATACTCAGCTGGGTAGTAAGATGACTTGCAGGATTAAGTTGGATCCCAGACAATCAGGTACCTCAGGGTATCTCAGCTGCTTCTCTAAATGCTCTTTGCAGTGCTTGTATCACACTTTCTGCTATGCCTGAATGAGGGTAATGGCTCTCATGAAGGGAAAAGGGGAAAGAGTTCTGACTGTCCACAGTCAGAGAGAAAATCTCCTGTCTGCAGGGCAGGAAACTTCAGTATTTAGGCTTTGTGACAGGCTTTGTGAATTTCTAGTGTGGTTGGTGGAATGAAACCTACAGCAAGGTTGAAACAGAAGCACACTGAACTTCTAGGTGCAACTGTGCCAGCAGGAAAATATTCGCAAAAGGAAGGGAACGGGAAGAGGATCTCACCATCAAAGTCACTCTTCCATGGAAAATGTCATAGTGGGAGGCAGCTTGTCCAGGACAAGGAATTGGTTTTTTCCTGCTTTACCTCCATTTCTTCATGGCACAACTTACTGTTGCCTCACCTCATCACCTCCGAATCTACCCCAGTGAGTATTTCATAGAAGATATTAGGAACCTTTTTCCTCTTGCTACTATTTTCCTCCTGCTACCCTCCAAAAGCTATTTCACCTCTGTGCTACCTTGCAGTTCACCTCTGTGCTACCTCTGAAGGTGGTCACAAGCAACAAAAGATACTGCAATTTGTCAAGATGACACTTCTGTGTACTATTTATGCCAGGAAATTCTCACCTTTTCCTTTGGCCATTGCTCTGAACATAGGTGACACCAGCCTCCCAGAAACATCTTCAGGGTGTGTGGTCATCCCATCCTTCACTGCTTGAAATCCATTCAGTATAACCACTGGGGCCCATCCGAACCATAAGGTGAATATGTTGCCATGAGTTTTTGCCAGCTAGAGATGGGAGAGAAGCCAGGAAAGCACATATGAAATCCCACACACTGCAAACAGAGGATGAACCTGTTTTTGCACTGATTACAGGACCAACCCTAAGGTGGAGTGATGTTCTTCATTTTTCCCACCAGACTACAATTATCACTGAGAAAGTACAAATGTATTTTCCAACATTCACTGTTGCACCTGTGTATTCCCACTTTTCAGAACCACTTGCCTATGTCAAGAAACATTATGTACCTTTTATTATTGTGTATAATCCAAGGCTCAGTTCACAATCATTCATGGGATACAGGGTATTTTCTGTTTATTAATTTATTTCAAGAGTATTTCTATCGCTTCTACAAGTAAAGTAGCACAAAAGAACACAGAACTGTCAGAGGAGTAATTAGCGTAGAGACTGGACTGACTTCTTTCCTCCCACCTGTTTTGGATCTTGTCAGTACAAACAAGCCATACACACAGAGTGTTTTTTTTTACTGCTCAAGTAAGAGAGTGCCAGTGTTCAGAAAGCTACAAATCCGTGCTGTGAAAGTAATTTTTTTAATAATATTTTTCCCTAATTCCAAATCTGATATATCATCCCTAAAGATATTTATTCCTAAATTATATCAATTTTCACATGAATTCATCAAATTTAGTGGCAAGAGGTGATAGAAAGATATCAATTTCAGTGAAAATCTGTTAAAATGGCATAGGCTTAAACACCAGAATGACCTTCACACATTCAGAAATTTCAATACCAGGTTTCTTAACTTGGCAAACTGCTTTACACTTCAATATCTTTTTCTTATTTTGCAAACCAAACAAGCTGTTCAGAACCAAACCAAGTGTGATATTACAGTGGCCAGTTAACAGTTACTACCAACGTAGTTTTGAGAGAGGATGTTTTCACATAGCAAACAACATGAGAAAGGAGAAATCACAAAGACTTTTAGACAATAAGGAGTATCTGAAAATAAGTACCTTCATGAGGAGATCACGATTCAACTGAAATTTCAGCTGTATCAGCGTCCCAAGGACTGGGAGAGGGACTGGTCCAGGAGGAAACTGTTTCCGCACTCGCTGCAACTTTAAAAACTGTGTAATTAGAAGAAATATAGCCACTGCTACAAGAGCTTGACTTATGGTCAACATTTTAGCATCTGCCTTTACCAGCTTGCCTTCATTCAGAATTGTCTATTGAAGCTATTAAGGCTGGTTGCTAAACCAGTTTTTTCATAAGAGCTTGAATTCACATTATAAATGTTTCTCATCTCTAACCCTCCCTCCCTCTAACCCAACCACTCCCTTTTTGTTCCACTTATTACATTCTCATGCTTCAGCATATTAATAGATGCACACCCTTCTTCTTCTCATCCAGATTATACTTATTCAATATGGATCACAGGATTTGTAGGAATGGTATCTTAAAAGACTAGGGCCAAGATTTTCCAGGCATTGGAGATATACATAAACTCTCCATCCAGTTGTTCTGAGACAATTTTGCATGGTATGTGTTCCTACAAATATTCCAGGAATGCTTTTAGAAAAGCAATAGCCATACATACAAATTAAGCAGGCAAATGTAAGTGGATATTAAATCTTGGAGTTTTTAAATTGGTTAGTATATATTCCATGTACACGTTATATCTAGTAATGGCAAGGCTGATAGAAGTTAAAAGCCCACATTTATCTTAAGATACATATATAACTATCTAATGCTTAATACAAAAAGCAAAATTAGTTACACTTTTGAATGTAATTGAAAACATAAATGGATTGATGTATGACCTCACTTTTTTCCCTAGCCTGTTAGCACAAGGTAAACTCACATAGGGTTTTGTCTGCTTCTGTATTTCCCCGTTCAGTTGTGACATAAGGTGGATACCCTGTATGATTTGAGAAATCATCAGAAAGTATGTGAGGCAAATAACACATATTCATAGAGAAAGTACATCTAGTATTAAATATACAGATTTAAAAGGAAAAAAAATTAAAAACATGAGAAAAACTTAGTTGGGATCTTGAGCTACGACCAGAGCAAAGGGCCCCTAGCAACAACTAGTCACGACATGAGTGTGGATCCTGGGTAAGTTGAAAACAGAGTCTGTAGCCAAGGCTCTTTGCCAAGCCTCAACACTGGCAAGAACCACAAACGCAGCACCAGGGATTGCACCACATGCTGCAATCGGACCATGGAAATCTCACAAGAGGGGTTCTGGGCACCACAAAACCATGACCACTGCAATCCTGTGTTACAGATCCAGACAGAAATGCTTCCCTGTCAAAATTGCCCATCTCTTGAGGGTAAAGCACTTGTAAAAGAAATCTGTTTTCACTAATCTTCTGACAAAACTGTGCAGGCTTGTTCACCAGCTCACTTCTTGCAAGCTGATTTTGGGACAGAAACTATTTCCAGATTTTGTGGCTCTGGAACACAGAAGATCCCTGTCCAGAAGGAACAGTCTGGAGTCTGCCAGCACACAATTTACAAACCTGCAGGTCAATTAGCCTTCAACCACAACTCTCCGTTACCATTAATGCATAACTGATTAATGTGTGTTAACCAAGGGATATTTGTAGGTTTCCACATAAGCTTTGTGGGGAAATTTCCCAGAAATACAAAAATAATTTGTATTATTTCAAGATAATTATTTCTAATTTATCTCTCTCCTTCAACAGGGAAAGTAAAATTCTCTTTAAAAAGAAATTTATTAAGTTTTGCCTTCTCTGTCTCCAGTGTAATCTCACAAACTCTGCTTCAAAATCCCCAGTTTATCAGAACTTTTAATTTGGAATCAATATAATACACTCCCTTTTATTTTAGGTATTAGAAGATTTTCCATCTAAATGATTTTTCATCAGAAAAAGTAATTTTTGTCCACTGGAAGTTAAGCCCCAGTGCCTTCACTCCACAAGGGCTGCAGTCTCACACCTTTAATCAGTGTTTAGCTGGAGCCAATCTGGAATACATTTCTCTCACACTGGAAAAGGAAGATGACTGTGGGTTGGTTCAGATATGAGGCATGAGATTTATTTTATTTTATTTGATGGAAAATGTATTCATGGGATAGCCAAGGCTCCATTTTCTTAATAATTGATAAATGCAACCAGCAGCAGCCTTTCTTCAGCACTATCTACCAGCTGTTCTTTAGGATTAGTTACTTTTAACTTGCTAAAGGTGATGTTTGCAGGCCCAGGATGCAGGGACTTCATACCAACCACCTACCTGCCAGGACATGCTGGACATGGGCAGAACCATCCCATAAAGGTAGTCCTGCAGGAGAAAAACTGCCAACACAGGTTTCATCCTGTATGCACATCCCTGCCTGTTAGAATGGGGTGCTTTAAAGCACAAGGTAGGCAGAGGCACCTGAGACAAATACAGCTGAGATAATGATATCAGCCCTGGAGATGGCACTGTCAGCTAATCAGAGTATAAAAATAATCCTTCCTGTGCTGGCATGCAGTATACAATTTGTACCTCACACAAGAAGAATGTATCCCAATGCCATAAAAGAAAATCCCTTGTTAAGTGCCAGTAAGCAAACCAGCAAAAAACACCCACTTTTGCCAAGTCCTTGGGCACCTGGCTCATAAAGACCTTCCAGAATTCTTTAGTAGTGCCAAATCTGCTCTTGGTCATGGTGTGTTAAGTGAAGTCATCTAACTGTGATAAAGAATCCATTTTAAAAAATGAAAGAATAAATGAAGCTGAATAAATTTTTGGAGGATCTGAAGCACTCATCACAAGTAGACTACCTGGCATGAAGAAGTTGTTCCCATGTCACTGGCAGCCAGTGGGCTCATAAAATAGAGTAAATTATCAACATTCTGTGCCTGCTTACTCCAGTCCTTGCTCTTTGCTTGCAATATGAAAAGCTCTCCACCACTGCCTGATGAAGCCACGCTTCTATTTTCATCAGAAGGGCTGAAATGCTACCTGGTTTAGTGGGTGAAACCCTGAACTGTTTTCCCTAGTGACAATGATAAAGTTGTATACTACAGGCTTGCTCAACAGCAAACCATATCAGTCTAAGGGAATGTTATCTCAGATCCTACTATCTGCCTCTGGAAAGTTTCCTCCAAGATCTTCTTTTACCTCCTGCACCCACTAATATCTTGAGACAAACTGGAAGACCTCTGAGCCTAATCTCCACAAATGCAACTATGGCTTATGAGAAAGAATCTTTATTCATGAGACTTCCAATTTATAGACCACACCACCATTCTCTGTAGAGCCTTTTTCCAGTTGGTAATAAACAAGTCCCAGTTCTAATTCTTCCCTTAATGTCTTTATTTGTCACACATCAGAAGTTCACCAATATTTTCCAAAAAGAGAAGAGAATATTTTCCAAAAAAAAGAGAACAGAATAGGAACCCTTTATAATTATAATGCTCAGGATGCAATTGTCTGTCAAGAATCTTTCAGGGTAGCAATTAACCAAATGAAGAGGAAAGCAAAAATCTTAGGACATGCAAAAAGGAATTCACATACAGAAGCAGTTTTACAGAGTAGCTCTTCCCTGAATCTGCCACTTTCTATCGAGGAATGGCACAGAGCTGGTAGGGAGGTGGCTTCATCGTGCTCCCAAAAACAAACTTGGTGTTGACTTCCTTCACCCCTTCTGGCAGGGTGAATGTGAATGCTTGTAGCAGGGTGGAAAAGACAATAAAGAGCTCCATCCTTGCCAACAGCTCCCCCATACACACACGGTGCCCTGTGAACAAACAGAAAAGGCAATTCAGCCAAAGGATTACTATCACACCTCCCTTTCTAAACTGCCTGGGATTTTTTTTTGTTTTCTGCAGATTTTTTCCTTTTCTCTTAACTTTGTCATTTAATGATTCATAACTGAAAGGCTACTTTTATTTCCACAAAAAGTTTCAATCTACATTTATAGCAGGCAGCAAGACATTAGAGAAATTGTCACCAGGGTGGCATAGTTTACATTTACAGTAAATGCATTTTTTCTGCTGCTGTTTTGATAGCTGGATCTCTTCTCAGAGAGAAACTGGATCTGTCTTCCAAGAAAGACTTTTCTATGTGTCATTCCTTCTCTTCCAATCTTTTCCACATACAACTGGACTTCTCTCTTCTTGGAGATCTTTAAAACAGTTTATATATGCCCATTTGTAGGTGCCTTCCCAGTTACTTTGTGGAAGGAATAGATCTGAAGTTGTTACCACAAGGAGTAAATAAAGCCCTGTTCAGTGCACTTACCTATAGCAAATGGTAAGAATGCTTCTCTGTTTACAAAGTTTCCATCTTGATCCAGAAAGTGGCCTGGGTTGAACTGATCAGGTGTCTCCCATTTTCCAGGATCAGCCAGAACAGAGTCAATATTTGCTAAAACTATGGTGTTCTGAAAAAAAGAGGCAGTGGCTTCAACAAAAATTATGACTGTAGAATCTATTCGTATCTAAGACAAGGCCTTGTGAAAGGCCATCCACAGAGACAGTCAAACCTTAAAGGCACTGCTAGAACAAGAGTTCATATCCCCAGTCAGGAATAACCTCAGAAGCCTTTCTAAAATTATCTAATGGACCAAAGATCAAATTCCTTCAAATGTGCAATACATTTTTACCTTTGGAATGTGATATCCCAGCAGCTCTGTGTCCCTCACGCTCAGTCTGGGCAGTGCAATTAGGAGAATATTACTGTATCGCTGGATCTCGTGAATTACAGCATTTGTGTAGGGCAACCTCTTCCTGTCCTCATAGCAAAATACGTGGGAACAACCCACAACAGCATCCAGCTCCTTCTGGACTTTCTCTAAGGAGGAATATTCAGCTTTAAATACACAGCAAACTCTATAAAATCTGTAGTCATAGTTTTTCCTGCTGCTTTTAACATTCAGAATAGCATCCAACCAGATGAAAAAGATACTTTATAAAAAATAATTCCTACAAATTCCCATACAGATGACCTGAAAAAATTTGACATTGAGGTTGTTTATAGGTTGCATATATACTTTTAAAATAATTAGTTAATAATTAGTAGCAGATGATGTCATTCTATAATAATATGTGGGTTCCTGTTACATTTGCTGCTCTAAGGTAGTTTATAAAAAGACTTTTATTAATATTTATTTCTCCAGGCACAGAGTCAGCAGGAAAAAGTATTAATCATGTATTAGGGGAACTGTTTAGTAATTGATTGTTCAAGGATTGTTCTTCATTAAGAAGCACATAGATTTTGCTTGTCATCTACAGATGTCTTAACTGCTATTCTGTAATTACTTGCCTTGGGAAGCACTTACACAAATTAATTTTTCCCAAGGACTTCTTTTTTAACTTACAATCCGAGCTGAAATGGTAATTTCTGATTATTTTTTTATTAATACTACAGACTCTATCATTGCAATTAGAATTACCCCCACAAAACTTAAGAATGTGTTAATATATCCTGAGAAGATGAAAAATCATGTGAAAATTCAGTATGTGCAACCCAGTCTCAAGTTTTAAGTCTTTTGAAGGTAACAAAAATGGGAGATCCTTTCTCCTTAACACTTCCACATTTTCTACTTCCCAGGCTCCTGCTGTGCCTGGTACTCAGCTTAAACTGTCAAATATGAGGCCTTTAAAGTGAGTTTTGTACTTCTAATCCTTTTTATCCCATACACTCTGGCTCTTTTTTTTCAGTCATTTTACTCTGTCAACCTCTGTCTTTCTTCTGTGAATATCATTATTAAAAGCACAAATTTTCAAGCTACTCACCCCAATATCAGCAGCCTCACACTGTATTGAAGTTATTTCTGCTGTGAGGGGCCAAGAGCAAGTCAAAGAGTAGGAGTCAGGGATTTAAAAGGATGACCCAAAGACTCCTTAGTGGAAGTCTAAGCATTACTATCTGTGGAGGGGCAGTGGTGTAATTTATCTCATCTGAGATTAAATTCTTCCAGCTGATTAAATTATCACACCCTGCATTCTGTTTAGATCTGTTTTAAAAAAAAAACCAACCAAACAAAACCAACTCGAATGATTTTCCTGTATGTGAGAAAGGATACAGCAAGAAACAAATGAATGCAGTTCATCTGATTCATACTTTAATAATTAATTCCTCTACTTTTCTTTGAACAGGCACAACCACTATTGGAACTTGTATCATTGCTAAAGTTGCAGACCTCTTTGGATGTACTTACCTTGAATGTCAGGATAAATCACCATATAGAGCAATGCCCACAGTAAAGTGGTGGCTGTAGTTTCTGTGCCTGCTACAAGGAGGTCACAAACAGTCTGGATCAAGTTTGCTTCATCGTAAGTAGCATTAGCATCTCCTTTAGTCTGCAGATATAAATTTAAAAGAAAGTTATGGCACACAAAAAAAGAAGTAACCCACTTGAAGAAATCATACACTTCTAAATTTCTATTAGACATCATTATAATCAAAGAAACACTTGAAATCCCTTGTTATTAGTGAAGTGTGAGAGAAGTTCAGAGGTACTCACTTTATCTATCTCATCCAAATAGTAATCAATAAAATCTCGATTTTCAACAAGTTTTCTTTTTCCTTTGTGACTTTCAAGTTCCTTTGTTAACAGAGCATTCATAAAATCTATACAAGACTTAGTCTTTTTAACTGATGGCAGAAAATGACCAGCAAGCCAGGGAGACAACTCATATATCTGTAAAAGAGATATTTTTGATATGTGATATTACATATAAATATGTGGCATTTAGCAAACTAAATTTGAATCCTAATACAGGCTTCTGGGTAGTGGAAAAGGCAAGTGAAAGACTGATGGCTGAATCAACATTAGATTGAAAGGACTGTGCCTATCCCATGATTAATTAAAGATTAAAGCCTTTCTTAATTCTATTTTTCCCTGAAGCAAAATCAAAATTTCTTTCAGTTTTATACTACAAAGTTTTAAATATATACTTAGAGATTATATAAATATAAACATGACATAGAAAGAATAAATTAAATTCCTTTCTACCACAATTCTTTGCTAGGCTGAACTTTGCTCAGCTGAACCAAGAATATCCCATGAAACCTGTCCCTAGTCTCACTTTATCCAACACAGATATAATTTCTATTTAATCACTAAAAAAGCCACATCCAGGTTGACTTCCTTGACACATCTGTTCAGTGAAAATAGGTTTATTTTCTTACAGTAGGATGGTGAATTCGTGGGGATTTTACTCACATTTGCCTTCTCACAGAAAAGAAGCAAATAGGTCACATCTGTGTGATGTGCAAAACAACTCAGTGACACAGAAATACAGAGTTGTGTGGGTTCCCTCCCATTTATTCATTGTTCTAGACATATTCACCTTCTTGTCCTTATGCTCTCATAAAGCCATATATCAGCAGAAAAGAAGTAAAACACTTCTTACATCCACTCCATTCTTTTACTTCATTTCACTTCTTTTCCCTCCCTTTTACAGACTGCATCATGTCCTTCCAGTTACAGAACTGCTGCAGCTTAAATTTTCCATTAGGCCATAACTTCTGGGCTCACCTGTTTAAGTGGCAGCTGCATTACAAAGATTTATCTCCCCACAAGCCTGTTCAGATTCCCAGCTCTATTTCTTCTTTGCCCTAATGCATAGTTTTCCTTAACACTGCCTGTCCACTTAGCAGGAAAACAAGTAAGTACAGCCAGTCATTAAGGGATTGTACATTCCTGTGAAAGCACTGTTGAGAGCAGGACACAATGAAATGTTGGACTAGAACGTTTTTGTTGGCTCTGGACACACTATTAAGGTGTTTCAAAAACAACTTATATAAATACCTACTGAGAGCAGTTTGGAAATAGCTGAACCTGTGTCTACCATGATTAGAAGAGTAGCTTAGGAATCATTTCACTGGCATCTTCTGGGATAGTTACTAATAAGTAATTTTACTTTAGCTTATCTACCAAAAGTATCGAATTAGTCCTCAAATCCTCCAGGACCTTGCTTACAGCAGTCAGAGATGGTGGAAGCCATACAAGAGACAGAACTGCATGAGTTCCAACAAGTTCTGCAGAAGCAGCTGCCTCATGCATGGGTAAATTCACTTTTTGACTATACACAGTACTGTGGTTCTCTTTCATAAATGATTCAAAATAAAACTGCCCCAGTCTGAGGACACTTGTTCTGCTGCTTTGGCAGCTGCAGTCACAGATGCACATACAGAAGCAAGAGAGAGCTTTTCTCTCCAGTGGACCAGGTGTGAAGTTAGGAGCTGGTTAGGAATGGAGGCAGATAAAGCAGCTAAAGGAGGGTGACTTTCAGTGTGTCACTGTATTCCTGTAAGGATGTACAGATGTGGTACAGATGTGGTACAGATGTTGCTCCCAAAAACTGTAGGGAAAAGCTGCTATTAAGCAATTTCGTGCCATGTTACCTTTGCACAAAACATTTGCTCTACTCCAGTTTCTATGAGGTTGGCTGGCAGTAGTGAAGGAAGCAGTAAAAACCCATTTACTCTTGACATTTGTTGACAGCCATGTCATATGATAGAGTGAAGAAAGCCAGTTTGCCAGACAGGAATTAAGATAAGCCTATTTCAGAGCTTTTCAGATAATTTAACCTATATTTCAGATATAGTTTCAAACACTGGAGTTGTACAGGTAGCATTTTTGCAAGAAAGCCCTTTGTACATCTCTCAGCCATGTAACTAATCTTTGCTTTTTCACCCCTGTCCCCCACACACAGGAAATTGTGCTATTATGGAGCATAAGCAATTGAAACAAGTTTGGAACTAGGCGTTTGGAACTAGGCATATGGAAGCACTGTTCTGATGTTCTCTCCAGAAATTCCAGGTGATCTAGTATTTATTTTTGCTACAAAAGTAACAAGCAAGTTGCCTTTTACACTGTCTATCTATAGAGAGCAAGCAAACAAACAAAATCGATTTTCCTCACAAAAAAGGAGATGCTGTTCAAAAATGCTGCTATGGTGTCAAAGGATTCAATCAGGCGGTGAAAATTCTCATCATCTCTGGAGAAACGATGTCCCAAAACCATAGAAAAAATCACATTTGAGACTGTATGAACAACAGGCATAGTGGGGTCCAGAGGTTTTCCTGTGAACACAAGGGACATTTCCTGTACATTCACCAGTAACACTCATTGTTCCTGCTTTTCTCACTGACAGGAGAGCTGATAAAGTTTCATAAACATCTCTGACATTAATTTAATTAGATCACTGGATGGCAAATTGTAATTTATTGGTAAAAGGCCTGAATAAAAAAAAAGTAACTTTGGACATCTAAAAAACATTGTTTGTTATAAAAAGGAAAAACCACTGGTGGGAATGGAATTAGTAGTATTAATTATAAAAATACCCAGATTTCATCAAACCTGGGCATCAGCAGATCATTTGGCAATAACCAGGGTACAAAACCAGCTGAAACATTAAATACACAGATGAGCTGAGAAGAGAACCACCTTCTACTCTTCGCTCACATCATTTTACATTAGATTATTTCAATCTACCCATGGATTCACCCCATCTTTCAGTAGCACAACCTGAACAAACTCCCTCTCCTACTGAGAAGTTCACCATAAGCTGTGTGAGCTGACATTTTTCTACTGCACTTGAGCAGAGCACAGGGCTGTGCACCCTTGGTCAAAGCTTTGCATATTTTATGCTTTTTCTTTTCTACACAGGAATAGGAGGCATTGTGACACTGATTTTGTTACTGTTTGCTGTTGCCCTGATGCTGTTACTAAAAGTAACATAGAAGTAGAAGACTCAGAAGTAATTACACTGATAAGCACCAGTATATATATAGTGGTATATTATAAATACATAACTGGACATATATATAAAGAAGGAGTCTCTAATTCTGTGATCTAATTGTGTGATCTTGCAGTGGGATTTCACACTTCTGCAAGTAAATATCTCATGCAGATAGCATATACAGACTTCTGAGACTCAGCTCTGCACATACACTTTGAATCAATTTTTGTAATCAGTTTCAAAAGCTACCAGTGCCCCATTCTCCAGAAAAGTCTCCCACTGCACAGACTGCCCTGCCCAACCTCACATACCTTTTGTTTTCTGTAAGTATTCCACCAAGTGAGCAGCCTCCTGTTGCAGTAGATAATCCTGGTCCTTCTTCCCTATTCCCATTTTCCTCATAGTTGCAATTCCAAAACGCCTCTGCTGCTTCCAGAGATGACCATTAGAGAACATAACACCTAGAAGGATCATGATGAACTAATGCTGTCAGTACCTTATAAATTAGTGGATGAGTACATCCAAGAGGTTCCTCTTTTAATTTTTTCAAATTTTTTACAGCAGTCTGGCAACATTCCTCTTTTCTTTCTTTTTGTATTTTAGCCATTTATCTTCTGTGTAGAAGCTCTTACATTAACTGTATGCTGTCATTATTGTTCTGATAGAATATAGAATAGAATTTTTAAAAGTTTTCACGAGTTTTTAAAAACTCGTGGAAATAAAAACTTTTTCCTGATGTAAATTAAGGACTTAGAGGCTCTAAATCAAAAGTCAAAACTAGGGCTAGAACACATTAAAAGAATTTCTGAGAATAATAATTACCATTTCCATGTGTCAGAATGTGAAAGATTTTGCTCATGGGCCTTCCAGCAACATCTTCAGCACAGACAGTCAGACCTTCCTTCACTGCCTGAAACCCTTGCAGGACAACTGCAGGAGTGTTTGAAAACCATAAGGTGAAGATATTACCATGAATTTTGGCCATCTGTAGAACAAAGCAGAATCAGAATAACAGGAGTGAGAACCAGTGCTTTTAAATCAAACAAGATGAACCAAATCTTCCCCCTGGGCAGATGCCCTAAGGGTGATTGACTTTAAGAACAGAGCAGCAGATACGTTCTTACATACAATATAGTTTGAAGTCAGGTTTCTATATAAAGTCTCATTTATTAAAGGACATGATGTTTCTAAAATGTCAACCAATACTGTCAAAGTCTGTGATGTCATTTATTGTATCTTATGATTCAGACTCGTTGTAGATGAACTCTTTCATCGTCACCACTTGCCACAAGACAGCAGTAGCTCATGAATTTGATGTGAATCATCTACAAATTTGCCTTTGTGTGTCAAGTGTAGCAAAAGCAGTTGAGGAGCTGTGTAATGCAGGAGTCCCCCTTTCCTCTCTGGCTTAGCTGTGACAGCCTTGTCTTCAGCTGCTGTGCACACAGGCATCCCTGGCAGCGGGCAGGACAGTCCTTCCCCTGGCTGCTGAATAAGGAACTAGAAAAGTAGCAAAATAGGCTGGAAAGAGTGGTGTATTACCAAGATGTCACAAGAAATGCAGGACTAGAGGATTACAAAATTTTGCTACCTGGGAGCAAACAAGAGGGAATACTTATGCACAGTGAGCAAAACTGTATGTGCTTGTGTTCGCGCATTTGTGTTTAATTTCATTTTTGTAAGGACCAGTTCATGGCTTTTGAAACCTTGGGATGACCAGTACTACTCTTCATGTCTGGGATGTCAGAAATAGGAGAAAACACAGCAGACAGGCACTAGCTACTATTTTATGTTATGGAATAATACTACTTTGCCTTGAAATATGCAGCTCAGGAGGACAGAACTGGCAGGACATGGAAAAACCAGGGAAAGGGAAGGCAGAGAATGAAGAGGTAGAGTGAGGTGCTATTACTTACATATTTAAATGTTAAATATTTAATATAGATGTAGAAGAACTATAAAACAACAGGATATAAGCTTTAGAAGTGCTGCACATTACAAATGGACTTAGAAAAGGGTTTGAGCATACTATGAATTATTTTAGCTGTTCAAAAGCTCAGTCTTCTGAGGAAACTGAAATCTTTTGTGACAATCTGACCAAATGATATGTCAGAAAAAAAAATGATTCTAAGGTCTTTTGGAAAATCCATTGAATAAGTATATTTAAAAATTCATCCTTTCTATACTGGAAATACACATATCCTCAGTAGCTATTTCATAGGATATTTAGAAAATGCCAATGCAACCACAGTCAAAACACAGACATTCAAAAGAATGCACAGAATTAGTGAGTCTGTTTTAAAATACATTTTTTTCCTATGTGTAAGACAGGACTATTATCATCATTATGGTTTTGTTCATATGCACATAAGGTATCAAATGCATATTTCATTGTAAGTGCAAATTTTCACATAAAGAAACAGATATTTTAATTATCTCCACCTATTTCCACATTTATGCAATTTAGAACAAATCCCTCCCTAGCATTCAAAATAAGACTATGTTAAACACATTTACTTTTCAATGAGCTTATGAGTCCATTAATAAAAAATATATGAAGAAAATACATACTTTTTTTAGATGTTCATGATGAATTTTGAAGTTCATCTGCAGCAGATTTCCAAAGAAGGGATATGGAGATGGTCCAGGAGGAAATTGTCTTCGCATCCATTGCAATTTCAGAAACTGTATCAACAGCAGAGACACCACAAAAAAACCCAGCACCTCACTCACTGTTAACATTTTACTTCTGATTTAAACAGCTACGTTGACTCTCTACAACTGCTGTGAAGACAGAGGAGAGATCCAGTTTATCTTGGTTTTGGGATACTTCCCTGAAAAGAGAAAAGGCACTTGACACTCCTGTGACTCACTGTCTTTCCCTCTTTATCACTTTTACTTCCCCATCACAGAGAATTATGTTCTTATTTTTAAGTGTGTATGACATCATTCCATTATATTACAGCTACACATCTGTCAATCATTGTCTCTTCAAGGGACACAAAATGCTGGTTAATTATACAGCTCCTTGTGCCATGACTCCTGCTGTGACAAAAATCTCTGCCCACGGTCCTGGTTTCATAAAAAACCTCTTGCAAGAATGAGAAATAAAGAAAAGTTTCCTGAGGGTTGGCTGCACACCCAAGGGCAGTGGGATTACTGAAAAGTTCAGGCTCATCAGTAGCCATCGTATGCACCAACCATGTGCTCTGCTACTTAACTTGCCCCATACTGTTGATTCTGATGTTCTCTGCTATTCCTTTAATATTTTTTCGCACAATTTATATTGAAAGGCGTTTGGGGGATGGCTCTATCTTTTAATTCTGTGCCTAGGGCACACAGACTATAAAAGACTCCAACTGATCATTGGGTAACAGGAGTTTGATGGTAATAAAGATGTAACACTCAAGTGTCCTCCCACTCCCCTCTCAGCTGCACAAGGAAGTGGGGCTGCACAATCTCCTTGACCAAGCAGAAAGTAAAGTTTCTTCACCCCTCCATCTGCCTCTGGCTAAACCCCCTGGATTGCCTGCAGCAGGAATAAAGATGATATAAAGCTGCCTCTGAGGACTTCTTTCACAAGTGCTCTCATGCAACTGAGCAACTCCAGCTCTGCAAAGGATGACATTTGAACATAATCAACAGAGATCTGGCACTTGCACAGGAACAGTATTAGGCTCAGCTCATCTGACTTAGACAGCAGCATGTGGCACTCGGAGAAGCACCTAGATGCTCATGTACCAAACTTACAGGACTGGCATGGCTAGAAATAAAAGCTGTGAGGTGTGAAGGACATTGGTTTACTGCAGAAACAGGACAGAGAAATAACATTTACCCATCTTGCTGGTCACTGATTGAACTGAGAGCTGGGATCAACCTGAAAAACTGAATTATCCATTTCAGAGATCACTTTTGGGACTTTTAGTTCCTTCACTGGTGTTGCATTTTTGGTATCTCAAACTGCTCCCAACTCTGAGTTTAGTATTTTGCAAAGTTTCCGGGAGGAGACTCACAGCCCCAGGGCTTGCCTGCCATGCCCACTTGCAGCCCCATCTGGCCCCTGCAGAGTCCTGGCTGGCTGCTCTGCATCTCCTCTGGCTCTCCAGGCTCACTCTGACTTTTCCACACAGATTAGCCACATTCTGATGATTGCACCTTTCAGCCTAGACATGAACTGCTTGCACGTAGGAAGGCAGCTGCCTGTTGCTCTGATTTTTCAGCTTTCTGTTGTTTACATTCTTGGACTGGAGCTTTCTCACACGTTGTAACATAAACAGAGTAGATTGTTTTCACATTCCTCTCTGTGATGGACCTCTGGCTTGACCAGTGGGGTCAGAGAGGTGTCAACCTCGTCCCCCAATCGCTGGTCAAAGTCCAAACCCTATTTAAACCCTAAACCCAAAATAAACTTCCTTCTTCTTCTTTCTCATCTCACAACTAGACAGTGTGAGTGTCCTTCTTTTGTGTCTGTCAGGTGACAGCTGCCAAACAGCTTTGCCAAGTCTTTGGGAGAGATGTCAAAGGGAATACATATTGCTTTTCTCCTCATACAAAATGGTGCTGGAGGAATGGGAAGAGAGAAGCCTGATAAAGTTTTGTAAGCTGTATTTGCTACAGCTTCCATGAAGAGAGTTGAATGCCTGGGGAAGCAGGGGTTACAGCTGGCTTACAGCTCAGAAGAACAGTAAGAACAGAGGTCCTGCCATCTGCACCTCACACAGCTCTTCCCTCAATGTGCATTTGGACTCAGCAGGCTCAGCTCAGATGTCAGAAGGCTGCTTGTGTGCAGCTGCCCCTCTGCTCACAGAAAACTCTCAAGAGCTTTGATTCTCCCACAGCTTTTGGGGAACACCACATCAGTGTCTCCTGCCCAGCCCCTCCTTCACAGGCACCAAGCTTTTCTGCACAAGACTGCGGAGACTGCAAGCTGCCCCTGAACTGTGCTTTTGGGCATTGATGAAGAGACATGGCCAACCTAATCTGCTATACATCATTGTCATTACAAACCCTGGTGTGTTAGAGGACTACCACCTTCTTTGAAGTGCCTCTCAAATGCATTACAAGAGTATATATCAAAAAAAAAAAAAAAAAAATTCCAGGCCAGCCCACTGGTCCTTATGTTTCCACCCACTGTGTTTCACGAGAAGTGGGGCTTCCCTCTACAATTTCCAGCAGGCAATAGGAGGGGTTTGCTTTTGCTCTTGGCCTGAGCCACAAGCCTCACAGCCAAATGAAGGGTTGCACTCTTGTCTCTCTGTTACTTCCAGTCTCAAGCCCATCTGCCCATGGCTCTTGGCTAAACAGACAAAGCTGCTCCCAGCAAACTGAGATGCCCCTCCACAGCTTTGTGTTCCCATGCAACCACAGCTGGGAGCTTTGGCAATGCCCAGAGCCACCACCTCTGGGAACAGCATTCCCACACACCATTCTGGATTTGAGAATGTATGGGAAGACCCCTCAGAATCTGGCTTTGATGTTCCTGCTCCCTCCAGCAAGATTCTGCCAAGTTTCTAGTAAGACTAGACAAAGCAATAATTGTCTACATTTATTTAATTTGTAACACAGCAGGAAAGAAAAGTACAGACACTTTCCAGACACAGGAAAACCAGAGTATTTTTCAGGGCTGGCTTCTAAGACATGTAACACAACAAGGAGAGATTTGCACTGAATTTAAGCTAAAAATGACAACTGTAAAGATGCACAAATACCAGCACACTACCAAACCAGTGTCTGTGCCTCTTAAATCTGTAATGCTGAGCAACCTAGCGCAGAACTGCACAAAGCTTGTATGGATGGGGTTTCATGGTGCTGCCAAAGATAATGTCTGTGTTGATTTCCTTAACTCCTTCTGGTACAGTGAACTTGAATTTCTGCAACAGGCTGCAGAAAATGATGAAAAGCTCCATCTTGGCCATTGTCTCTCCCAGACAAACACGGTGACCTGCAAGGGGGGAATGGAAAGAGAAGTCAGTCCCCACCAAGGTCTGTAACCAGCACTTATTTCCCAGATTTTCACAGGAGTTCCTTGCTCATCAAGGAACAAAGAGCTTTGCTGAATTTGACAATTTCCTCTCAGACTGAACTGGACACACAAATGAGATGTTTGCAATTCATCTTTGCAGGATCTGCCCTGATTCTAGAAAAGATACTAGAGATGCTTCTCAGAAGTTTCATTCTTGCTTCCTAATCTATAGACTCTTAATTTTATGAAAGGGATTTCAGTCTTTTGATTCCAAATAAAAACAACAAGAAAGCATCTTTAGGTTCCCTCACAGTTTATGCTTAGTACAGGCTGACATCTCTCCTAAAAGCAGTGAAAAATCAGAAGACAGAGGACATTCTACACCTGATGAAATGTTTTCCTACATAATGGTTTCAGTGAAAACAACTTGTTAAAGAAAAATCTTTTCCCAATTTATCAATTAACTCTGCCCAGGATGTAATTCCCAGAGACGGACTGACAAACTCTGAAATGCGGTAGTCAGGTCATTCAATTTGGATGTGAGAAACCAATTCCTCTTCTGCCCAATTTAGACCAGAAACCTGAGCCTGACATTTTCACATCTCAGCTGACAGCTCTGACAACCAGGCTATTCCCTCCTGGCACGATCCCCAAAAACTTTTGTTTATTTAAGCTTCTATATCTCACACACTGCTGAAAGAGTGATTCCAAAAGTTCCACAGGAAAGACATAGACTTCTGGATGTATTTGATCCAGCTTCTGGATCTTTCATTCATCTCTCTGCACTGATGAATATTGATTTATACAAAATAAGTTAGCTCCAGCACAGCAGCCTGCCATAGACTATCCACTGTAATGGCATAACTCAGCATATACAGAGGAGGACTAAGGGCAACAGTGTAAGGACTCAAGTTCCTAAGTGATTGGGAATTCTGGGACCTTACTCATTTTATCTTCTCTGCATTTTCACAAAAAATCTAAGATCCCGTGTTTATACAATTACCAAACAACTTATTTTTGCAGTCAAACATTTTTCTGGGCTGGGAAAACCATATGCTCCTGCAGTTTGGGGTTACACTCCCCTTTGGCCTTCTCCACAATGAAAATAACACAGCTTTATCTAACCCACACACCTGGGCCCAGTTCTCACTGCACTCACCTGCTGAGAAGGCTAAGAAGGCCTCTCGGGTCACAAAATTTCCAGCCGTGTCCAAGAAATGTCCAGGGTTGAACTGGTGAGGTGTCTCCCAATAGGCAGGGTCAAAAAGAGTAGAGTCTATATTTACCATAATTAGAGTGCCCTGAAAGGAAGATGCAGTTGACACAGTTCTGTCTCTCACACATCAAGAAGAAAAGGACACAAACAGATTCCAGCTATAATTCTGCACACAGAAAGGCAGCAGGAATGAAAGATTACATAATTAGGGGAAAAACAATAATCTCAAGTGTTCTGAGGGGCTTTTTCTCAAAAAATAAATGAACAACGAAACTTCAGTATTTTGGGTTCGGGGATTTCCTTGCTGTATTGCTTCATGTTTCTTTTTCCAGTCTGTTAGCAAATGCCATAGAATGTGTGGTCTGCAGTGCTCCAGCACCTTATAAATCTAATGAAATGATCTTCCTGCCCTGAGCTGGAGGGGAAAGGGTTTAATGGTAAAATTTCTCTCATGGCCAAAGATCACATTGGAATAGAAGGGATATCTGTACCTTTGGAACGTGATACCCCAAAACAGTGGTATCCTTCACAGCTTCTCTGGGAAGTGTGATTAAAATAATGCTGCTGAAGCGCAGGATCTCATGCAGCACAGCATTTGTGTACGGCAGCTGCTTCCGATCCTCGTAGCAGATGAGATGGGAGGGACTCAGAACTGCATCCAGCTCTTTCTGGACTTTGTCTAAAAAAAATTTTAAATATCCATTATAGATATAAGAACACTGTTTCGCATGAAACAGGGCTTTCATTTCCTTTTTGGGAAAGTAGTGATAGTGATAGTAGTGATAGAAAAAATTACAATATGTAAATAATTTATACTTACCATATCATAAAATGTAAATGCATTTATACAACCAGACAGTTATGATTTTACTACACTCTGTTTCCTAGTTGATAGGCTCTATATTCAGACCCTCTTTCCACAAGCCCAACAGATTTATGGAGCATTATATTTAAAGAAGGGGGAGAAAATTGTAAGTATAACAAGCCCTTCTTATTAAGAGATCAATTCAGTTAAGCTGTAGATTTTACTCCAGGTAAACAGACTCACAACACACTAATGACACTGTTGCAAGCAAGCCATCACATTAAGCTGATACGTGTCAAGTGCTGTGAACTGAAACAGGATCATATTGCTAAACCATCACCAGTGTTAATCTCTTTGGGCTGCTATCTAACCTTCAGTAACTAACACATATTATACAGTCTCAGATGGTTTGGGGTCAGATCTCATACTTAAAACTTGGGCTAGTAAGCTAAGAGGCATTATTTTCTCTATCATGTATCAGAATTTGAGATGCATGTGTTTGCACAGGGCTCTGTTCTAGCATTCTAGCACCACAAGCATAAAAAGAATTTCTAGCCCTCAGTCTGAGAGTCAAGAACATGTACTTGGCTTAGTAATTCATCACTTCTGAAAAACCTCTGCCAAATCATCCAAAAATTTTGAAACTAGTGTGCAACTATGCTCTTGTCCAAAATTTCGGGATCATCTTTTTGTCTTCCCATTATTGTCTTCCTTCTCTTTTTAACATTCCCATATATTAGAAAAATTTTTCTGTTTTACAGAAATCCAACTGATGTCTCAGTTAATGAACTGAAATAATATAACCTTATTACACATTCTGGATACCAGAAAAGTATCAGTTTTCTCTAACCCAAACTCTTATTTCACCTTGTGTTTTTTCAGCCTGTATCTTCCATTACATGCTTACAGCGCTGAAACATTCTGACACAAATCAACAACACCCAATACAGTACCAGAAGCTGAATAACCCTGAAATTATTTTAAAATCTCTGCTTTTTTTTTACTACATTGGCTTATTAAAAGCAAAGCTCAGAAATTATCTTTTTTTTAAAAAGCTTGATCTTAAAAAAATCCCTTGATCTTAGCTTAAAAAAAAAAAGTATAACAGAAAATTACTTGAATCATATCCAGTCATGTGTGTACAACTCACCTTGGATGTCAGGATAAACCAACATAAAGAGCAGAGCCCAGCGTAGAGTGGTGGCTGTGGTCTCTGAGCCACCCAGGAAAAGGTCAAAAACAGATTGTACCATGTTGTCCTCATCAAACGTAGAATTGGGGATATTTTCAGTCTACAAGTGTCAATGGGAAAGGTAAAATGGGGTATAGCTGTGTGACAGCACTGAGACAGACAGTGATCACTGTATCTAAAGGATCAAGATTTCTAGAGGACAGAGAAAATAAAGATACCTGAGCAGAACACAGATATAGGCAAAGACTTTACTAGAATGAGTACACTATTATGATATTGTTAAATTACAGGTGCTGTTGAATGTATCAGGTGTATGAGTCCTGTTATGCTGCCTTCTGAAGTGGGATGTTGACTTCTGTTAACTTCCACAGCAGAAAAACACATTTCAAGGTAGTTTTATCCCACCCATACCACTCTCAGCACATTTGCTGATTTCAGCAATCTATCTAATATATTGTGTTATCCTTTTAAAGATTTATGGTTTTTTCAGAGCAGAGACTGCCAACATTTTAAGATTGTCATGATACTCATACAGCACTACTAAGAACAAAAATAATACAACAAGGCAAAAAGAATCAGAATTAGGCAGCCATCTAAATACCTGCACCTTTCCAAGGTCCTCCCTACTGCCCAGCCCTCACTAAGGATTCCACAGTATGATAACAAACCAATGTAAATAATGGGTACTTCTAAAACAAGTTATTGAACTAACTATTCAAAGCTCATATTTTGAGTTTGACAGCAGAGTTTTTAGGTTGTACTTGCAGAGCTCTGCAGTACTGTTGTGGACAGACAACAGCAGGGAAGGGGCAGGGAACCCATTATGGCTGGATCTGTGTCATGTACAGCATTAATTACTCACTTTCTCTATCTGCTTCAGGTAAAAGTCAATGAAATCTTCTGGTTCATCTATTCTGCCTTTTTCCCTGTGCCTTTTGATTTCCTGTCTTACAAAGGAACGAACAAAATCCCGGGAAAATCTTGCTTGTAGAGGTCCTGGGAGGAGATCTGCAAGCCATGGTAACACTTCACACATCTGGGGAGCAAGAATTCAGCACAGAAGCAGTTAGTGACACTGTAGAGAAGCCTTGTGATAGAGATATAGCATGGACATTTTTGGTGCTATATTGCTGATTTAATTTCTCTGGGAAAAATCCTGTGACATCAAAAAGAAGTGTTTAGTACATAAACACATATTAAAACTATGAATTAGAGACAGCACAGTTTCCACCCTAGATTTTTTCCCATCCTTACTGCATAACTCCATTTGTATTTGCCCTGTTAATTCACCAACAGAATAATCTACTTTTGCAGATAGATGTAACATGTGTCAATATTAATATATCTAATGTTAATAAACTTTTATGTCTATCCCATTAGCATAAAAAAAATCATTTTATTTCATTTTCACACAGAGTGTCATCTTTTTACCTTAACAATACTGGTATTTCCATTACAGAAAATATCATCATCCTAAGCACATTACCTTTGCTAAGACATTCTAATAAAGATTATTAATAGAATATTCATAATTGAATCATGTCAAACCCAAAGCACTGCAGGTCCAGTTCATATTCACAGTCTGAATATTCATCAATATTCAATAATGCAATACTTTAATACATACATACTGATATAATTATATTGCAATAAATAATGAGCTCAATAATCAAATAAGTTGCATATTAGTAATATTCTAATAAGTAATATATAATCCCATAAATAATATTCTCACATAATAAACGTGGCTGTTCCCAAAAGCCACTATACGATTGAAGGCTTCAATCAGCTGGCGGAAGGTTTTATCCTCTAGAGAGAAACGATGTCCAAAAACCACAGCACAAATCACATTGGAGACAGCGTGGACAATGGGGAAGGAAGGGTCAACAGCTTCTCCTGCAGACAGAGAAAAACATTCATCTCCAAAGCACTTCCTTCTCCTCCTTTGCTATTTGGGAGAAAAGATTACAGTGACATTTTATAATAGATGTGCTCTATGATATTTACTGTTACTCAGAAACACCCCAAATTCACTAGGAAAAGTAACAGAAGTCACTCAAAAATGAGGACAGGAAAGCCTCAAATCTTTAACTCCTGGCCTTGTTTTTTAATTTGCTTTCCTTTTTGCTTTCTTTTTTTTTTCTTTTTTTAATCTTAATCTTGGTGTTGATCCCAAAATACAAACTGCTGAGGTCCAACTATGCAATAATCTCAAGGGTTCTGAGGGTTTTTTTCCTCAAAAAATAAATAAGCAAAGAAACTTCAGTATTTTGGGTTCAGGGATTTCCCTGCTGTATTGCTTCATGTTTCTTTTTCCAGTCTGTTAGCAAACACCACAGAACATGCCGTCTGCAGTTCTTTAGCATCTTATCCTAAATCTGCAAATCTAAGGTGTGCTTCAAATCCATTCTATTCTGTAACAAAAGTAGTTTTTTACCCTCAGAGTCAAGCAGGCTGTACTGTGTCTGTCCCCAAGCACTGTGTCAATGCCATACCCTCTTTGTCTCTGAAGAACTCGACCAGGTAACGGGCCTCGGTTTGTATCCCACGCTCCATTCCTTTATTCCCCATTCCCAGTTTTCGGAGAGTTCCAATTCCAAAATGTCTCTGTTGTTTCCAGATGAGACCATTTGAGACCAAGATACCTTTAGCCATCAAGAATGAATTTTATGTCATATTAAAGTTCATACAATTGTAAATGATAAACACAGGAAGAGTCATCTTCTCATCATGCTGTTGCTCAAAGAGGAGGGAACATCAGGGCATTGTTCTTTGAATTGAATGTATTTTGAGGCAGAGAAAACATCTTGGTTAAGATATTTCCATCTCTGAAAAAGCCCCACTTGAATCTCTGGAATCACACACCAGCCTTCCAAACCTAATCCTATTTTTTCTGAAGCACCTGTCTCTGGTCTTTGAGAGATCCTGTTCTACCAGGACCTTTGCACCAAATATTCAGTTCTCATCCTGGAAATGTCCCTTCTGGAAAGACAAGGAAGTCAGGGCAAGAACCACCCAGCCAAAATGAGAAGGAAAAAATAGCCTTTAGCCAATCTGCAAACAGCTTCTTGGGATCAAGAATTCCTGTGGGACAGAAAGGAATCCCAGCCTGCTCTGCTGTGAGTCTGTGTTCTAGCAGAGACCACCCAGCATGAACAACTTAATCTGCTTGGTGGGGAAATTCCCTCCATCAGTCTAGCCTGCACTTCCCCTGGGAAAGCCAGCTTGCTCCCCAAGACAGCTGCTTCTCTACAGACTGGGATAACTCTCCCCTGGTTCCTTCTGCTGTCCTGGGAACTAGGGACAGGCAGGTGGTATTTGTGTTGCAGAGTCACAAACTTGCAGCTGAGCAGCAGCTGTTTCTTAAAGCTATCCCTGCAACAATTTGTGAGTTTTAGGGCACTTGTCACAACCCAGCAACTTTTCTCCACAGCACCCAGATAAAAAGTGGCAATACAGATCCTTCCAAATGGACTGAAATGGCCCCAGACTTAATAATCTCTATACCTTAAAGTGTTTTTTCCCTACTTACATTAGCTAGTATTAGAAATTAAAGCTTTCCAGACTGCAGCTCACATGAAACAAATCCTGACTGAGGGTAAAGGCATCTGCTGTACATTCTATGGATAAGAGGCTGATGGAAACAAGTTCAATTATTTCTGTTTTAAACACATCACTGTCTTTATTCTTCATCTACTGTGGTTCAGCAGTGTATGTGATAGCACAATAGAATGCTTTGAGCACTCTGGCTAATAAATTTAAAGCTCCACTGACTTTCCTGTGACTTTGTACTTCGGAACAAGACTAGATCAAAGTTCTGTATATGCTTTCCTTACAGCAACTTTTGCTGTAAACAAACAACTGGGAGCATAAAGATTTACTTTAGCCTCAGCTTGCAGAGGAGGCTGCAGGCTCAGGATTATTTCAAATCAGGACACACAGACAACACTAAGAATGGACAAACAAGACCATGCTGCTCTGATAAAATGCTGAAATACATGTGTTACACTGGGATTTGGAGACCACTTAGGATGATGATTCAGAATTATATGATTCATCTTGAGCAGACAGGAAAAGTCAGCTGGGACTGACTTTTTCAGTAAGAAAAACAAGAAAAACAAGAGAAGAGAAAGACAAGGATGAAGTCCTTCCACAGACATGAGCATCTTACCCTTTCCATCTGCCATTCTGTTGAAAATGTAGGTCTGCAGTCGCCCTGAAACATCCTCTGAGTTGTTGGTGAGGCCATTCTTCACAGCTTGGAACCCATAGAGCACCACCACAGGTCTGTGACCCATCCACAGGGTGCAGATGTTGCCATAGGTTTTTGCCAGCTGTAGGTAAGATCAGTGCCAAATTAATACCCACGAGAGAAACATGAAGGAACATGCACACATGATGGGCTGCTCTCTTTCAGCACAACGTTACTCAGGGGTTCAGGAGGTGAAAAGGGACAGTGCCTGGGTTTTGTGGTGGGGGTGCTTTCCACAGGAAGGGTCTGGGCTCTCCCTGGGAACACACCACCCACAGAAATGTGAGCAATGAAAGAATAAATGGTCCTTTTCTAGAACTTGGCCTGGGTTACCTTTGCAATACCAACCATAGGGTGGGTAAATGCCCTTGAGCGTTTATGGATCTGTACAAGGTTTCCTGTGAAATTGCACCTGCCCATTCGTGGTTACATTTTTCAACTGCATATTTCATTCCCTGAGACAACAACCAGAATTTCTTGACATTATGAATTCCAGGTGTAAATCCCCTTCTAGTTCTTCAGATTTCACGTTTCAATGGCAGGAACTCTTCCCATCTTATACTGAAATACAGTCAACTGAGACATCCAAGCATAGATCCCATGTCTGGGTATTGATTGGGACTGCTCTCAGACAATGCTGTGGGTATTCTGCAAGGACAAAGTCCCTGACACTAGACCAAGCACCAGTACAGGTCTGTCCTCTCACTGTCATTAACATGTACCCATCAGAAAATTTTAGTATCATAGTCTTTTAAGCTCTCTTCAGCTGCAGTCAGGTACCCTCCAACCTGCAAGCTGCACTTAGCACATAAAGAAAGACCAATTTGAAAAATACATTAACACATTGGGTTTTCTTGTGACATTTTGGCTCAGTGCAGGATGTTGAAAACTGAAAGAATCTGTATTAACAGGCTTAGCATGGACCTAGTTCTTCACATCAATTCTTTCTTTTCACCATCGTTTACATCTTTAGTTTATCTGCAAAGAGCACATCCCAGACTGGACTTCAGAAAAACAATGGATCAAAGGATTTGGCTGCATATGGGAGACAATCTTGTTTCCATTCCATTACAGCAGATATGCTGGTGTACTTTTCACATCTTCTGAATTCAATACACCTATTTTTAAATGATTTTCAATATATGCTTGTGATGGGAAATCTGAGAGTCACATTTTTCTTTTGAGGCCAAAGATACCCTCAAAAACAGATGACTTTGCTGAGGCAAAATTACTATGTTCAGTTCTGTTTAAGTTGCACACTTGTCAGCTTTCATATGAATTAGACTGTCTGCAGGTTTTTACCTTAACTTGTTTAGGTGCTTCACTTCCACAATTCACCTTCTCTCAGGGTTCTCCCTGTTACCACATCAGCCTAATAACAGCCATCACCATTTTTTACATGTTTTTCCTCAATAGCTCTTTAGCTCCCATCTGCAAATACATACCTTTTTCAGGCTCCTGTGATCTGCTCTGAAGTTTATCCACCAGACACTTCCAATGATGGGAAATGGGATTGGTCCAGGAGGAAATCCACGACTCTTCCATAGCAAATTCAGGAACTGTGCACTCAGAAGAAACAAAACCAGGGCTATGAGAATTATACTTATCATCATTTGGCACTTCCAAACTAGTAGTATAAAATTGCTACAAATCTGTCTGTTGAAATAACTCTGTATTGTTCTTCTTAACTCTTGCCTGTCACATTGAAGATTTCTGAATTTTCACCTCCCTTCTTTCCTACCACTCTCCCTGATCCAAGAAAATGAGGATTATTTCCATTCTTGAGTGTTATTTAATACATCACTATGATGCAATATGCTAATAGATGCTATTATTTTAAGATCCAGCAGAGGCTGGATCAAAGAAGGTGGGAACCTCAGCCAGAAATATCCCTTTGAGCAATCAGTTTCACAAAATGTGTCACTCAAAATACTGACTACAGGCATGCCAAGAACTCAGGTACAAAGATGCAGCTATCAGATGAGGGCAGAAACACTCATCAGGTAGCATTCTTGGGGCAGAGGTAAAAGGTAGCAGACTGTAGCCTTGTACAACAGTGGGTACAGATGCAGACTTGGGAACCAAGAGCAACGAAGTGTTGTAATTTGAGTTTTCACAGTAAATAATACAGATGAACTGCAAATAGCACAGCGAAGAATCAAACATAACTAGTGCTATTAGCAAAAAGTGTAACAGACCTCACATTAAACTCTATTTTGGGGCTGAGTTCTTGTCCCAAGGCTTTATGAATTAGTTTCTGCCTAATCTCAGTCCTGCTCAGCAGAATTAATTCCAGAGCCTGTAATGCATTGCTTTGTTTTTAATTCACAGCACCTGAAGTAGCACATGTAAAGACCTCCTCAACACAAAAATAATCCCTACAAACAGGAGCAGTTCTTAGAACATTTCTAGAGCACAGCTAGTGGAACAGGCTGTTTGGGATGTTGGTACCAAGCTGCCTTATGGAGAACAGCAGACCTTATAGGGATGGGGCTGTGCAGTGCTCCCCAAAGGAGTGTCTTTAATTCCATCAGACAAGGTGAATTTAAACACCTGCAAAAGGCTGCAGAAGACAAAGAACTCCATATGCTGCTTACCCAAAAATATACATAGCTCTGCAGAAAGAACACAAGAAGGCAATTACTGATCTTAATTGCTGTTTCCACCACACCCCTGCTGTCTTGCCCTGCACTTTCTCTGAGGCTGTTGCTCCTCTCACAGCAGAGATATCCCTGTGGGCTGTCATTCTGTCTCAAGGTTTGCTGTCTAGAAAAACTCAACTCGTCCTCACAACTCCACTTGCATAATCCATTTGTGTTATTTACCAGCTGGCAGAAAGGACATCAGGGATGTTTTGAAAGCTATTTTCGCATTTTATTAATTCATCCAAGTTCTTCAGCAGCATTCAAGGCACCAATCTCAACCACTCTTTACAAGGGCAAGAACACTTCCCTGGAGAAAAATAAAATCCTTCCTTACCCAGTAATTAATGTGAATTGGATTCCAGAAATTTCTTCCAGTGCTCAAGAATCGGTTGAAATATATTGCAAATATATTTGCAATAGGCATACTGTACTGCAGGAAATGAGGAGTTGGTCCTAGGCTGTCTTTAAACCTCTGTCCCTGGCAAATTCATCTGAACAAGTCTTACCTCAAATTTTCTGTTCTGTCCACAACTTCTGACATTCCAAGTGCAGCAGCTGGGCTAATAGATAGATACTGCTCTGGAAAACTGTCAAAAAGAATGCTGAGGCTGCAAATACTCAAACATTAGGAAATGCCAGAAGTAAAACTATCTGTATAACATTAATTACTTCTTCCTGACACTTCAGTGAGAGAAGGGTATGTGCTGTGGTTAATTTGTG
The DNA here is from genome assembly GCA_024734555.1 of Trochalopteron elliotii. Taxonomy (NCBI): domain Eukaryota; kingdom Metazoa; phylum Chordata; class Aves; order Passeriformes; family Leiothrichidae; genus Trochalopteron; species Trochalopteron elliotii. The sequence continues at coordinate 251,690 of JANPWX010000109.1, read as the reverse complement.
AAATTCTTGTCTCTGTTCAGCTCTTCTGCAGCTGACTGCAGAGCACTGCCAAGATTACACAGCACTTCACAAACCAGGGAGACTCAAAGGGCACCAGGCCGTGGTAGCTCCCACACCATCAGGACATGCAGCACCACAGCACCAGTGCAAGGTCTGCATTGCTTTCACCTAAACAGCACTGCATTACAGCACCAAAACAGGCAAAACTAACCAACTAAACAGAACAAACAATAACAAAAACAATGGGAAAACAACATGAGAAATGTTTACAGCAGTCGCTTTCTTTCCTAATAGCTAGAGCTCTTGCTTTTTCTAGCTCTGCTCTCACTGAATGCCAGTGATGCCAAAAACTTGGTAAATCTCTATAAGATTAGATATACCAACTGGTTTTATTTTGAGATGACTGGTATGACTATGTATTAGTAGGAGGAAGAGAAAGTGATGGATGCTACAATTCTTTGTAATGCAAAGTGATAGAATTTAAATGAACTCCATCAATGTGCATGAATTGCTGGACTTAAGTGCACAAATAAAGGACCAAAATACAAATAAAGCAATTGTGACATCAAGTAGCTAGAGGCAGGTGTTTACAGAGAAGCTTTCTGCAATCAAGTTGTTTTGGAGAAAATCAGTTTTCCTGGTTCCAATATCTTCATTATATGTGAACAGCACCTCTCCATGTGAGACTTATTATTATCTAACAAATACTGTCTCAAGAGCTCCTTGGCAGAGATGGAAGATGTTTAGTCAGCTCAGAAAACCCTCTTTTCTAATGAAGGTTTTAGAGCAGAGGAGTGGGAAGAAAATACAGGGAAAGAGCAGAACAGAAACAGTCATACCTGCCATCTACAACTTGACTTTCATTAGTCAATCTTCCAGCTCTTTCAAAAAGTGAACATCAGGGTTAACAAGCCCAGAGAGATAAAGCAAGTTCATGAGAGTCACAGACAAGCTATGAACAAATCTAGGAACAGAATCTGAAATTTCGAGTCCCATTCCAGTACTTTGTCTATGCAACCTAAAAAACTCATCAGTCTTGCACTCCCAGCAAAACAGATGACAGCAGGAGGCAAAAACATATTTTATTTATAATGCTTATCAGCAAAGTTCTCTTTTCCTGAACCGAACAGAAACACAGAATGGGAATTTCTTTTGCTCATATTTCCCAGTCTTATGTTTACTCCAGCTGTGCTGTAAGCCACATTCTCCCTCTCTCAGTGCTTGCCTGGACATAGAGTGTCAGTGTAACTCTTCCCTCAGAATAATTCTGATGCCTCCAGTTAACAGCTCTTGTTATGAAGCTCTTGAAAGATCAGGGAGTGAGGGGGAGGAAGGGACAGCTAAGGTGAGAAATCCAAATTACTGTCTCTACTGGGCAGGGGGAAGGAAGGAAAAAAACAACAACAAAAAACAAACCCACAAACAATCCCAAAACCTGCTTAGCAATGCCTGTGCTGTTTAGCTTGAGGACAGACCAGGCAGCAAGAACACCAGGCAGTGTTTTCTAATATGTGCTGAGCCTGTCCCTGCAACAGACAGAAAATGAGCCCTGGTTTTCTGTCAGAGCAGATGACACACGCTCTGGGCAGAGGTGTGCCAGGAACCCTTTCCACCCCCTGTATGCACATTCATCATTTGCTTCACACCTTCCTAAGGATCTCCTAAGGCTCTTCTTTGCTTCCCACTCGGGTGGCCTGAAACCTTCACTACAGAAGCAGGTTTCCTCATCTGCTCAAAACGATCTAACTTAATACCAGTCATCTTAAGTGGAGATGCAGCTTGCAGCTCTTGCAAGAGCATTTGTGTCAGAGGAGATAGAGCAAGATTTATGTGAACAGCTACTACTCACATGTACTGAAAATAATAAAATACACAGTATTGAAACAGCTTCCTTGCTTTTTCTCTGCTTGTTAACGTCAGCCCAAGCTTTTGTGAAATAACTGCCTCACTGTATTTCAGTGTGCCCACAGCTGTCACCTAGAAGCAGGAAAACACACTGCCCACAGTGTTCAAAGGGTCAGGCTCACACTAACACTCTTGGCGGGTCCAGACTTATTTAGATGGAACCAGATTTCTCTCACATCAAGCCCTTTTCTTTATTTTTGTTTTCTTCTCTTAAGTTGCTTCATAATCACTGTTATTAATAGGCAAATTCATGGCTTAACTCACCTTAATTATGGTAATTTTAAGTGTATAAATCATATCCTCACTGATGGGCATGAGAACATCAAGAGCTTTCAGAAGTCTTGAACTGTTGCAAAACTTGCAAACTTAACAAGTGATTCTGTGCACAAATAAGAAATAGAACAGCAGCCACTTATTTTTAACCAGACATGACCACCTGGATGAAATGGGGAGAAATAAAACAAATGGAGAAATGAAGTTCTGATGTACACGAGCAGCAAGTGAATTTAGATAGTTTCACCAATTAACTCATTTTAAAGTCTCAAATAGCATCAAAATTTGAAAAACTGGCTGGATAAATAACTGCTCTATAGCATAAGTCAGTAAAATCACAATTTTTGATATACATATGGAACTGTCAGAATTGGCTGTCAAAACCATAAAAGTTACTGAATTTCAAATTGCTTCCCTCAGTTTTTGTTGACTTAACTCTTCAACTGTAAGGTTCATAGAACCATGCTGCTGGAAATTATGCTTATCATTTTTTCTGTTTCCATTTCTCTGCCCAAAAAGCCTAAACAAACGGATAACAGAGGCACAAAGGCATGGTCCTTGGCCTCCACTTCCACACTTCCTGCAAAAGCATCTGCATATGCAGCACATTAAAGCAGAAGTGTTGCATGAAACTGCACAGAAAAGTCAAGTGGTGGCTGCTCAGGAAAGTAAGGCAAGAAAATGCTGCAATGTCTCTGCTGCCCTGTGAAACTGCCCCTGTGTTTCCTGCTGGAATCTGAAGTTTTTACAATCCACTGCAGAAAAAAAGACCAATTGTCACCCACACATTTTTCAAGACTGAATCATGCAAGATTGTATTTACCACATTTTCTTTTACTAACCAACCCCCCACCCAAAAAAAAAAAAAAGCTCACTAGAAAACTACCTGAAATGAGTGTCCATGCCTGTAACTCTCAGTTTCTTAAAGCTTAATTCAGTTCTTAAGAAACCCATGGATAGCATTAAACCTTTATATTTCAGGATCATAACATACATTAGTTCAAATCAATAACCTTGATTTTGCAGAAACTTCTTGAGCTGCAAAGTGCAGACTGAAAAGTTCAGCAAGACTACTCAGAGAAATTATGATAAAATTTTCAAACAGGCAACTTGTACAATTGTATGGATTTCCTTAATCTCCTATTTAGACTTGAAGATAGCATTAGCTAGGTTCTTGAACAAAGCGTTGAAAAATACTGTGTAATATATCAGAGAGTATAAAAAGTAAGTCTCATGTTAAAGTTTGCTACACACCCGTCCAAATCTCTCTGGTAAATTTATGGGATCCATAAATCAGTAAGGATTAAAAGTTTTGCCTCTTTCTTCCATTTATTTGTTCTTTTCCACAGATCTAATAGAACCCGTGCATGGTTTGATCTCCAAAATTTGCACCAGAAGATTTTAAAATAGCATAAAATGAAAAATTTTTAAAAATAAAAGTTAAAAAACATAATATAATCTGATGGATAGAAAAATAATCTCTCACTAGTGTTCACATGATATCATAACCTAGGATATGATAAAAGGGGAAAGAAGACACTCTTCAAATTATTAAATTACCTTTTGTTTTTCTTATTAAAGAAAATAATTTAGCTTTGTGCTGCATTAATTCATTCTTTTACACCTCAAAGACCTCAGATATTGTGTAGATGTTTCTTCTTCTATAAAGAAACCACACTATAATTGTAGTATTTCAGAATGACAATAACTAATGCATTTCAATGTTTAACTACATGAAACTGCCTGAGGTATTAACATTATGCAAAACTCTTGAAAATGTTGGATAACTGTTCAATAATTGGCACTTTGACCCACTATCAAGACTAAGAAGGAAACAAAATTCTGAATTAAAAAAGAGACAGAGACAATTACAGATCATTTTAAAAAGGGTGGGTGTGGCTTGGCTAACCACAAAGGATACATAGTTTGGTTTTCTAAGGACCTCAGCTTGGGAAAACTGTAGATTGTCAGAGAGAGATGGCTACAGGAGGCATGTCCTTAGAAAGAGTTTGGATTCAGTAGAAGAAACACATCTCCATAAATCCAAATTTTCAGAAGTCGTCATACAAAAAAAAAAAAAAGACAATACCAAAAAAGCTAAAACCCAGTGAGAAGTTAAAATTTTGATGAAATGTTGGGGATTACTGAGATTTTTATAGCTCTAGTAGTGTGTCTCCTGATTTTGCAGTTCCTCAAGCTGCAATGGATGAGGACCCAGCTTCCTCCAGGACCAGTTCCCCTCCCCATCATCGGAAATTTGTGGCTGCTGGACTTCAAACTTCGCCGAGAAACTCTCAGTAAGGTATTTATTTATCTCTGTGGTTGAAAATCACTCTGAATCTATTTCAACTTAAATTGTGCACTGCATAGGAACAGCCTAAAATGCTATTTTTTTAAACCTCAGGCTTGATTACCAGTTTCAAAGAGTCTGAGGACCCTGCACTATGAAAAATATTTCTGAGTAATAAACACCACCATTGCTTTAGTCCTTGCTCTTTTCTCTCTCTTTTGGTTATATTCTCACAAGCACTGTCATGGAATGGTATTTCATTAGCAGTTTCATTCTGTTTTTGTGTTGATTTCTAGCCCTGTAAGCCACCTCTAGCAGAGCTCTCCTGACACCAAAGCCACTGGAACATCTCCATGAGATGGAGACCAAACATCCAAACACGTACCCTAAACAGACACTTTTTCCCCTTGTTTTTACAGCAAAAAGATTTCTTGTCTGCTGTAAACAAATTACTGTTAAAACAAAGCAGGAAAATCTGATTGCTTTTATGCTTACAACACAACCAATCACACCAATCAAAACTATTTTTAAAAAGTAGGGAATTTGCTTCCTGCTATTACTAGGAAAAATACAAGCATGCTGTGAGGAACAACAGAGGAAAATAGGAAAAATCTTGTGGAAGCTATAGGAAAAAAAGCAAGAACATTTCTTTGCTTTCTTTGTAAGTTAGAGACAAGAAAATACCGTAATTTTGGTTCATTAATAAAATAAAGAGAGAAGCTCTAGGATTTTGCCTTTAATAATTTGTTCTTTGATTCAGAGCTGACAAAGTAACCTGCTGTTTTTCTTACTGTGAAATTTTCAGAGATGTTCTTCTGAGGGATATCCTTGGCATCTATTCCATAAAGAACAATTACCTTCTGTTCCCAAAGCACAGTAATAACAGAAAGATAATTGTTTTCTGAAACCTGCAATTCAATTTGATGTCAAGAAATGGGTTTAGTTACAATTACAGAAAACTCTTAAATAAAATGATATTTGAGTGCCTGCTTTGCCTGGTTTATAGTTACAAACTTCCTGTTATCAACTCTTCAGTTAACCAACATCTACGGAAGCATCTACACCCTGTGGATGGGACAGACACCTCTGGTTGTGCTGAATGGATACAAAGCAGTAAAAGATGGCATCATCACCCACTCAGAAGAAGTTTCTGGAAGGCCTCTCACCCCTTTCTACAGAGATATGATGGGTGAGAAAGGTACAAGATGTTCCACAAGACTGGGATAGAACAAGGTGCAAAGAAGGAAGATGTTTTCCTGTGCACACACACCAACTACGGTTGTACCAGGGCATAATGTTTCCTACAGAGCTAAGCACATTACTGAAAACCCCAAAATTTCTTGTCTTACAAAACACATCACTCAGTCCTTTCCCCTCCCAATACATCCAAAGGAATACTTTCCTGGAGAAGTTGCCCTTCAATTGTGTCGTTTCTAAACCAGGAGACTGCTCATGTAGAAGATATCTATAGATAAAACTGTTCAGTCCTCACAGAAACCCACTCAGTTTCCAAGGACACATTTATGATCAGCTGGGGGTCATAAAATCCTCACAGACCAAAACTCAGCTTCTAAAATCTAAAATCATTGTGTCTTGTTAGTGAAATACAACCTCATCTAAATCAAAATTCGCCTCCTGCACTGAAAGGATTTCCCTTCCCAGCAATGAACTAAATGTTTCTGTGTTTTTCAGGTATTTTCCTGACAAATGGCCACACCTGGAAGCAGCAGAGACGCTTTGGCATGACAATTATAAGAAGTCTGGCACTTGGTAAGAACAATTTGGAGCATCAAATTCAAACAGAGGCTCGTCACCTTGTGGACATCTTTGCAAATACAAAAGGTAAATTCACTAGAAGAACAACACTTAGAGCTTTTCCTGAAACATTAGGGCTGATAAAAGTTTCACAGTACATTTTTGCAATAATATAGATATTGTTGATATTAGTAGAACTTTCACTGGCTTCTTAACTGCATTCTTTGCAAAAAATGTTTTGTCTGCACAGTGGGCAATATAAAATTAGGTTTTTTAAATAAGGAGAGTTTTAAAAATGTTTATTATCAACACAGCTGGTAAGGATTCTTACACTCAAGGAGTATAGAAAAACCCTCCTTAAAATATGCAATGTGTGACATGCTGGAAGTCATTCTAGGACAGCAGGATTTTAGGATTTGGCAGAGGAAGAATCTGAACACAAGGAATGTATCATTCAGTTATCCAAAAAAACTTATTTTCAAGGTTTGGATGAAATAGAAACCAATAGAATTTTAACAAGCTGCCAAAATAAAGCAATTAAATATAAATATTCTGAGCAGCCAAATCCCTCACCCACATTGTGTTCCATGTGAAACCACAGAGGGGTTGCCTGAGGTCTCTCTCCAACTCCACTTGGACCAGGCTCATCTCTTTTCCGAGAGCAACATTCACACAATCTTTAAATGCAGGATAGGAGATGAAAAAAATCATCTACCTCGAGTCCGTGTTCAGCCCAAAGCTTTACCTACCATGCGATCCCTTCTCAATTTAAACTCAATAAATGTATTTACTCTTTCCAAGAACAACCAAGAGCACTGGATTGAAGTCAGGGATGCATTTTCCATAGGAGTATACTTCAAAGGTTGCCCTTGTTATTGAAATGTGTACTTAATTTTTTTTTATTTAATCCTATTCAATGGCAGATATTTTCTACCCTATTATATGAGCTTTTACAGCTCAGTCTGTGGAAAAAAAAACACATCTATGGTTGGATTGTTAGGCTGATACTTGAAAACCAAAAAGAGATAAGTAATTTCAACAGAATTAAGAAATGAAAACTCCAATTTTTTTCTGTATTTTTGTTGGTGGTTTCGTTTTTTGTTTGTTTGGGGGTTTGGGGGGTTTTCTGGGGTGGGGGGTGTGAGGATTGTTTGTTTTGGTTTTTAACGGCAAAACTTAAATACCTACCTCCATATTTGAAGGCATATGCTCTAATTAATTGCTTGTGTTTCCACACAACCCAGACCACAAGTCAAAGAAGGGAAAAGAGACTTTATGTTTGCTGTCTCAAAACTGATAATCACTGTATTTTACAAGAGTAAAGAGCAGATTGAAGATTAAGGTTCCATGTACTTATAATTCATGCAGTTAATATGTATAAAGGCAGGCTTCGTTTATGTGAAATTTTTCTAAAAGTAGTCTGATCCCTTGTTGTTTTTACCATTGAAAAAAAAAGTCTTCCTAATTTTTCTTGCTGTAGTCTATTCAGAAGTTCTCACAGCACCTCCCATATTCACAGGCAAACCTTTTGACCCCCACACTTCCATCGTCCATGCAATTGCAAATATAATTTGTGCTGTTGTTTTTGGTCATTGCTTCTCCTCTGAGGATGAATCTTTCAGCAGACTCATCAAAGCTATTTATTTTGTGATCTACTTTCAAGGTACTATCTGGGGCAGGGTAAGAACCTAATTTTCTTGTTCTTGTTCCTTAAGGTGCATTTGCACTTGACAAGTCAAAAGAAATTAAAAGTCAGAGACAATTATTCACAAACATTTCCATTTCCAAATATATCATTGCTCTACTAGCCACAATGAAGTAATAAATCAATACATATCTTGTATATTTAATTATTGGCTTCTAATCCTTTTTTATGCCTGTAAATCACATCCTAAAATTAAAACTCTGGATCATCACTGCTTTTCACAAATTTCCAATGAGCAATCATTTGTAGAATACTGTGTATTTAAGATTCTTAGTTCTTAAAATGAAAGCAATTTCTAAAATTTAATTTTCATTCGGTCTTGCAAATCCAGACATGCAGTTAATAAGAACTAAGTCATCAAATAAATGCCCTTTTGAAAAGATCTCTTACTTCAATTCATAATTTGTATTACCATCAAGATCTGAGTTATTCTGAGCTTCCTATAAGATACACGTTACCACTTTATCACACCAAGAAGAATATTTTTTAAAGCTCTCTCTCCGATTTGTGTCTATCGCCTCTCATCCCAATTTGGTTGCCCAGGTGTTGCAGTGATCACAATTATCAGGAAATCAGATCTGGGATCTGACATTCTTTGCTTTCTGTTTAACACCACAGATGTATGATGCTTTCCCATGGCTCATGCACCATCTGCCAGGGCCTCATCAGGAGGTGTTTGCCTACAACGACTTCATGCACAAATTAGTCATGAAGGAGATCCAGGCTCATGAGAGACAGAACACAGGTGATCCACAGGATCTCATTGACTTCTACCTGGCTCAAATAACAAAAGTAAGTATCTGTTTATCACACTCTCCCTTCCTTGGCTTCAATGCCCACTACAAATACTTGCTTTTCCAATAACGGCCAAAGGATTTTTACATGCACACTCTATTTGTGTAGCGCTGAAGGTTTTTGATTTGATGGGCTGCTCACTGTTATCATCAATGACAGCTTCTATGGGAGTGGTGAAATATCTGAAATTATCTATTACATAGTCTTCTTGTGAATATACCCTACAGACCAAGGACGACCCTACTTCTACATTCAATAAAGAAAACATGGTTCAAACTGTGGTTGATCTTTTGCTGGGAGGGACAGAAACAACAAGCACCACCCTTCTCTGGGCACTGCTCTACATGGTACAATACCCAGAAATACAAGGTGAGTAAAAGCACTGTCAAAGAAAACTGCATTCAACATCACAATGAACATCATTAGTGTATTAGCCCAATCACTTGCAAGACATCATAAAAACCCTTAGCTATGCACCTGAAAGGTGGTACATCAGCAATTGAGATCCAGAAAATGCAAGGTCAATAATGAAACAAACAGGTGCTTCCCCATCTGGTTCACCAGAAAAACTAGCAGAAATTAGTAGTAGTCACAGTTTTACCTCACTAGGTTGGCAAGACAGAATAAAAAGTTAAAGACATTTAATATGCAACCTAGCCTCCTCCTAACCTTCAAACTAGAAAAGTTTTTAAAATACACCCAATCTGATACATACTTATAAACAATGGAAATTATACCTGTCATTTCAAATTTTAATCCATTTTTCTGAAACACAGAATTGTACTATCCTCATCACCAAGTAGGATATGTCTTACATAAGACATTATCTTGTGCTTCGGGGAGATGCATTTCCTCCATCAACTAAAACCTACGCAGCAGTCAAACCACATGCGACAATACAAACCAATATATTTCACAGCAACATCATTTCTTTTATCTCCCTCATACAGGACACTCTCATAGAAAAACCTGCTGGAAAAAAGCAGGGAAGAGAGGGGGTGGGGAGCGAAAAATCAAAGTATTTTCATTTGTCTGCAGAGAAGGTTCACAGAGAGATAGAGGCTGTTCTGGAACCCTCCCACATCATCAGCTATGAAGACCGTAAGAAGTTGCCCTACACAAACGCTGTGATTCACGAGGCTTTGCGCTACAGCAACGTCACCTCTGTCGGGGTCCCTCGACAGTGCCTGAGGAGCACAACTCTGCTGGGTTTTCACATTAAAAAGGTACAGAGGATACCCCCCTGGTTTTTACATCTTTGAGCTGTTAATATTTAGCATTTATATGACAGAGAGAGAAGGAAAATCTATTGAAAATAAGATCTCTGCTGCTTCTTGCAGGGCACGCTTGTGTTGCCAAATCTGCACTCTGTGGTGTATGACACTGAGCACTGGGCAACCCCTTGGAAGTTCAACCCAGATCATTTCCTAGATTTGGATGGCAACTTTGTGAACAAAGAGGCATTCTTACCTTTCTCAGCAGGTAACACCCTGACCTTGAATATTCCTGTTTGCTGTGTTTTGCAGTAAGATTAAAAATATTATTTCTAAGTTCTAAAATTTTAAAAACATACATTTATAAAAATGCATTTGACACAAAGATTTGAAGTCAGGTCTTCTGCTGTAAGAGACACAAATATTGTTGCGCATTTTGTATTTTTCATATATTCAACAAGAAAAGGATAAGTATGGCTGGGAGACACAATGCTCTTTCCTTGGCATATGCAGGATTCCTACCATAAGGATATCTGAGCTTCTTATCTCCTAATTACTAAATCAAGTTAATTCCCTGTGAAATCAAGGTAATTCCCCTAAATCAGGAAACTGATTTATTTCCATCTTACAAATAGGAAGGCCAGTGACAAAAGGAATGTGATTTTTCAAAACATACAGAGAAAATCTGTGAAGAAGTAGGAAACCAAAACTCAGCCTTCCAAATCCTACATTAATGGTCTAGCACCAGGTTTTCTTGTATCTGTAGAAAACTAGCAAAAGCCAGTATATTTTGTAAGCTTTCAGTAGCATATTAGGCAATCAAAGAAAATTGTAATTTTTCAAAAGCATATTACAATGTACAACTTAACTCACAGTGCAAAATGCAGATATTCAAAGATATGGAGGGGGAAAAAAGGGGGGGGAAGAGTGAAAAGCAGTATAAAACAACTCTAGTGAGTTTCTCTAGTCTACCAGTTTCTCCAATAAACTGATTATGAAAAAAGGCAGCACAAAAGAGCAAAGTGGTATCATTACTAAAGAATTCACAATAAAACCACTGGGAAACAGCTGAGGGGTTTTTTTGTGCTACTGTGACATTATACTACTATACTACTACTACATTACTACTAAAGCTACTTCTTGAAGAGAAAAAGCAAAGAGCATACTGAGTAACACAGACTAAATGCAGAAAATTCAGATTTTTAAAAAAATTGCCTAAATTGTCTGTAAACCCTAGAATCATCTTTGCAAAACAAGTATTTATCATCTTACCTCCTTCACTCACCAAATGGCCATGAATCAAGACAACTAATTTGGGCTCCCATTTCAGCTGTGGCAAAGGACTATTTTTTTAACTTGCTCTGGTTGTTTTCTGCTTATGTAATCTGAGTATTTATGTACTCTGAATATCCATCTTAGGGGTTTTTTTTAGTCTGGAATATATAGATATCCTGAAATATTCCATGTAATCAATATGCCAGAATGAGTCACTGTGTCTATATATCACTGCACATTTCACTCCCTCAGCTCACACATCTGCTCCTGACAGCATCAGGGCTACAAGGACCCAATACACCCTTCTGAATTTCTGTTAAAGAAGTCCTGATTACATCCTTCTACTTGGCTTCAGTACTGCATCCCACAATGCTCCAGCCCTCCCTTCTCAACAACCAAAATAAGACTCTGAAGTATATGAATCTTTTAAAAATCTGGCTTAGCTAAGAAGCAATTCACGGTTCTCTCAGAGAAAAAGAATCAATAATGGAAAGGGAGAATTGCATACATGCTCCAGGGGTAAAAAAAAAAACCCTAAACAAACCCAACCAAAATACCAAATCAAATACTTGACAGAGGTGCACAGTTTCTCAGTTAAATGTTTCCCCTCCTCCCCCCTAAAATATCTTCTGTCCTTCACAGAAGGAAATAGGAACTAATTACCTTACATTAACAGAATTTGTGGAAGTCAGTAGAATTTTGTGCAAAACTCTTTTACAGATTTTAACTTTACTCAACCAACTCTTTTGGTTTTCTTCTGCAGGGCACCGTGTATGTTTGGGGGAACAGATGGCACGAGTTGAACTGTTCATCTTCTTTACCAACCTTCTTCGAGCATTTACGTTCCAGCTCCCTGAGGGAGTGAAGGAAATCAATCTAGAGTATATTTTGGGTGCAATACTGCAGCCACATCCATATCAACTCTGTGCTATTCCACGCTAGTCTTCAATACACTACAATGCTGAGAGACTTCAACCTGTTAGTAAGTGCAGTTCCTTTAAAAACATGCTTCACTATCAGTTCTGTTCAGATGGAGGTAGTTTTTAGTTAGGAGGTCTGACCTCACCTACTGAACTTTCTGAAATGAAAATAAGTCTACTTGCCAAACTTATATAATTGAGTCTTAGGCATACACAAATGCACAATATATCCAAAAAAATGTACTTTCACACTCACAGTAGCAGTGAATTAGCTGTAGGATGTTAGAGAAGTGGCCTGCATCAAGTAGTTTCCTGCATTTGTGCTCTGTCAGGTACCACACTTAAAATGGGACAACTGTTTGCACTTGTCAAGTAAGGATGCTTGAATAAAATTTTCTTCAGTAAGCTATTACTCTTCTGAGTTCACAGGTCTTTTCTTAAATCTTCTTGCAGAAAGTATATACACACAGGGTTGATTCCTCTGTCTTCCACCCTCTCACAAAGCATTATATAGTGTAGCATAAACTTCACACACACAAAAATAATTGTAGTATGGGGCCTCTCATAACCCCAGCCCATTTAGAAATCCTTACATCTTTTTTTACTTGCTCAGTATACAATTTCTGTGTCATCACAGCTCGGGTTCATGCACTTTGACAAACTTTTCCTTCTGTTTAGAAACATTGTATGATCCAACAATTTCTTACTTGAAGAGAAAGGAACAGGTTTTCAAGAAATTAAGAAAATAAAGATGCCAACCGTTGTTTTAGAAGGTACAGTAGAGATTTATTACTGATGGTGTTTTCTTTCTTCCACATCAATAGTTGTGGAAGGTTTTGACCATTTAAAATTCAGCCAAAAACATTCTAAATCCTTTCAAAGTACAACAGGAGCTAGCAGAAAATATGGCAGGATGTAGTTAAAAGCAAAAGCAGAATACTGGGACATAAAACTAATGGAAGACTTGATTCTCCTTGCAAATTTCCAATTATTCCCTTCCACTAAGTGACAACTCCAGGGTTCTAACACATGGTAATGTTTGCTACCACAGAATAAATGCATACTTGACATAATTGATATTTTTCACCTTTTTAATAAAAGCCATTTTAAAACTTTCAATGTAACTTTATTTTTATTGAGGAAAATATAACATTTTTAAAATCCTGCTTGAATAAGAAACACTTTCAAACATAAATTAAGAAAAAACTCTTAAACTTCACATTTCTTGCAGCGAGGGCAACTCTTTCACAAAACACATTCTTACAGATTTACAAAAACAGTCTGGCAGGGTAGTTCAAAAGTTTTCAAGTCTTGTCTGTTTTATTTCTGGCGTTCATTAGAGAAAAACCTCACTCATCAAAAAAAAAAATCTTTCCTTTGAACCCACCATCTGCTTGGCTACATAGAGGGCCCAAGGTAAAGTGCTCAGCAGCAGGACTGGCAGTGTCAGGTACAAGCTTGGACTTTTTCTACTCCAGCGTATTTTGATTGTTCTTGAGGTATATCCTACCCGAAAAAAAGACTCCAGTTTTTCCTCTATGTTCACCACCCCTTTGGTCACATGAAGTTATTCTGTCAGGTTGATTTTTTTCCCCAATAAAATATTATTTCACAATCATAGAATGGTTATAGTTGGAAGGGGCCTTAAAGATCATCTTGTTGCAATCCCCCTGCCATGGGCAGGGACACATTCCACAAGACCAGGGTGATCAGGGCTCCATCCAACCTGGCCTTACATGTAAGTTTTCTGATTTTCTTCCAAAACTGTAGCTTGGATTAAAACATGCACATATTCTTCACCTGTATTTTTGAAGAACTGAGGTACATTATAATTTGCTGTACAGTGCTCCTTCTAAAAATGTGGGAAGACCAAATATTCAGAGTGTTCATGATTAAAAGAGGTATTTTTTACAAAGAAGCCGTCACAGACCTGACAGTTGGTACCAGGAAAAAACAGTTAGGCTAAGGGCATCTTCCTGTTATTCCATTTGAAACTGAGAAAAGTAAGAGATGAGGCATTCCTCAGCTTCCTGATGTTTCTTGAAATGATGTGAGAATTCCACACTACCTTTTCATCACAGTTGTAAAGGAAACCTACAGGAAAATATGCAATACAGAGAAAAAAAAGCTATTCATCAGTTTGTTTTTTTGCCAACAAGGAATTAAAGGGTATCAGAGAAAAGATTTAGAAATTAAGGTCAAAATGCAAGCTTTTCATCCAAAACACCCTTCAAAAAACCCAAAAACTTCAAAACTCATAAATCCCACCACTTCAGTAACTAGAGAACACAAACTTTTAGAAAAATACACTGACATCCAGCTCTGCTGTTGTTATGCATCTTTTAGAAATCATTAACCCAAAGTGAGGCAGACTGCCTGAAACCCTCAGGAGCTAAAACCCTGAAAGTTTACAGTTCAGTCTTTAGAAAAGCCCATATTGTTGAAGATTGGATTCAGACATTAATTCCTGCCACTGATAAGAAAAATATAACTGCAATTTCCAGATTCTTGAAGCTGTCCTGAAGAATCTAAATTGTTTGTTTCTTTGATTCTGTTTCCATGAAATAATATGAAGAAACATAACTTTTAATAGATTCTTTTTGATGTAATGGCCTTGCAACATTTTGTTCCTGAAACAATGGTAACAAAGGACCTTCATTACATAGTTCAGCTCCTAAATATTAAAGTAACAGGAACCACATGGAAAGTACACACAGGTCTGTGCCCACTTTGTGAAGCACACAAAATCCATACTGTTTGTGTGGTTTTAAAAAAAAATGTAATCACTGGTCAACATGACCCGGATTCAGAAAATGATTAAGTCAATTCTAAACTTGGGTGAAGAGTTTTTCCTACAATTTTTGTTTTGTGCAAAAAACAAAGGGAAAGACCCAAGCACCTAGATGGTTTTGTTCCACCTAATAAGCAGAGTGTTATCAAGGACATGTTCTGATCCACCAACTAAAACATGTATCTTCAAACCACTACTAAAATAATACTTTATTTTTTAATTAAACAAATTTTAACAAAAGTTCTCCTCTGCACCCAGTAAAAACACCCTAAATATTAGTTACTCAGTATTCATATCCAACTCTTTTATATTACATGCTTATCTAATCAAGCAAAACAAAACTAAAATCTGAAATAACTGTCATTAACTTGATCAAAACAACTTGCACTCCAGGAGGGATTATAATGGTGGGATGCTGTATGAGTTGGCTGTAGGAATACAAATAAAAAACTAATCTCATTTGGCTGTGCTTTATTAAGCCTTTACAACCCTATAACATCATTAGAATTTTAAAACTGCAATACAGAGGATATTATAAATATCAAAACCAATCAGATGGAGAAAGTATATAACATATAGTTTAAATAAGCAGATCTGTAATGATCCAAGAATGAATACATCAAAATATACCCATCAGAATATATCACTTACCTCTTGTAATACTTGTCCAAGTGTCTCCTGGCTGTGAATGCGCTTCCTGTTGAAAACCCAAACCACACTTATTTCTGCACAAAGCATTGGGAATCTTGCAAATACCAAGTATTTATCCCATTTCAAAAACAGAAGTTATGCCAGGCTCCATTCCACATCTTTTCCCTTAGCAAATCTTTCTGCAGTTCTATTGAGTCTTACTGCAGTCTTATGGAATTTTCAATTTTGATTCAGAGCTGCTGTTATTCACATCACAGTTAGGAACTACCTGGAATAAGGCTGGCTACTCATCGTGTTTTCTCAAAAACAACCCTGATTTTTAAAAGGCATTGTTAATTTTCAAAATAAATTCTAACATTGATGACACAGCTGGTGATTAATTACTTTAGCGTCATCTCCTCCAGCAATAGGCACCTGATATTCAGCAACTGATGCAAGCAGATTTAACAAACACTACCTTTTTTATTAATTCTTATAACATAATCAAAGTGGTAAGCAGTGCATGTAAACGCAACAAAAACACAAAGACTTCACAAAAAGTTTCCATCAAGAGAACATGTTACTGCATTCATTTCCATGCATCCTGTAGTACATGCACTAAAAAGACTAGAAATGCAAATAAAAGGCAACATAAATTTACCTGTCTATTTTGGTTGCTATGACCACTGTAAAACTGCCTTCTGTATTGGGCAAGTATGTGGAAGGTATAATGACATAATTTCCTGCAGGAAGCCTGCAGAGTCGGCTGACTTCCTGGGAGTAGCAGTGAGGAACACAGCTCACCAGTGGTTCCAAATGTACAAAAGAAGTAGTTTGTGGTTTCCAGCTGCTGTTAGGCACCTGCAAAAAAGAATGCAAACATGCCTACGTTTACATCTGTTTCAGGTCTCACAAGGTTTCATTCCTAGGACACTACAGTGTGATATGGTCCATCTCTATTCCAAATACTCACTCTGCTGTACAGAGCTAGAGAGAAGATGAATGGAAAAGCTTCCAGAAAACCCAGATGGCAGTACTAAGAACAGATGAATCATTCCTAGCCTGTTTGCAGACAACATGTAGAACCCACTACTCACATAGTTCTAAAGTTTTCTCTGTTTTCTAACCTCACTCCTCCCTGCTGCACCCTAAAGCACTTGTTTTCCACCTCGGGGATCTGCTGAACAGATTGTATTCTTCCTGTATCTAGTAGTCTTTCCTGTACCAAAAAGTCATATTAGACTTCATCTCAGTCTCCTATAGGCATAAAAAATGCCAATCTTTCTTCACATATTGTATACTTGAAGTTTTATGATTTTTTCTGGTGCCCAACTCCAGACTTCTCACTTAAACAACACATTTTTTTGAAGCATGTTTTCTAAAAATAAAGCTACCTTTCTCTGTGAAATAGTTACTCAAGCAGCAGCTTCCCAGGTTACATTTATGCAGTTGAACACTGGCACACACTTGTAGAATCTATAACCATATCAAATCAAATCTTGTTTTGTTTCTGATCACCTGCTCAAGATATCAGTCATTTTGATCCAATATAATTTGCCTATGGACATTTAATTATTACACACAAAGAAAGTAAGTTTTCATGATGAATTACCAAAAGGTCTGGTCCTCAATTACTAGGGCACTGAGAATTCTTTGTAAACCCTCAAAAGAGTTCATCATTGCTAAAACTAATTTAGAACCTTGTAAGAATTCAGTGGAACCAATTATCTGGTTACTATGCTATGTAACTACCTAAGTATTTATGTACTCATATACACAGGATATGAGTATTACTTCCCAGAGTCAGCCTGTGTTTCTCCCAGAAGCAGCAAGTCCCTTGCAAACTGCAAGGAGCCCTGTGCTGACAGGCTAACCTTCACTCTTGGCAAATGAGCAATCAAATTGACCAGAAGCCTTACCTGGAAAATATGGAAACCTATGGGACAACACTTGCTGTCCAGGCAGTGCTGACGGAGAGTGACTTTCACACTGCTTTTCCCCGGTCCTGCAGGAACGGAGAGGGGAAAGCAGGGATTGGTATGGAAGGAGGGGAAGTTCCTGCTACCTCCAGCATTTAGCCCATTCTTCCAGCATCCATGCAGCTGCACTGTTTCCCATTCACCAGCTGGGAGTTCTTCACAGAGGGGAGTATCTGTGGCTGGTGGCTTTAGTTCACTATCAAACATAACAGAGAAAAGAAACTAAAATGTATGAAACATGTACTACCAGACTATAAGCAAACCTGACCAGCTTTTAAACAGCTGCCAACACTCCATTTTGCCTCTGCATATAGCACTAAGCTGCAGTTTAGAGTCAAGATGCTACTCATCTGGCTACTTCTGGTTAGTATTTTCACAAGACGTAGTAGCAGCTTCATGACAAAAACAAGGAGGTGGCAAACTTGCATGAATTCAAAGACAATACAATACTGTTACACAGCACTCTGCACAACTCCTCAAAATACTTTGAACATTCCCAATTAGTGCTACACTTGTATCAATGTCAACAATTTTAAGAAACGTTCTGTTGTTTTAAACCTACCTGAGAGAGATCCTTCCCGTTGAAAATATGCGAAGCAAGAAATTCCCTACTGCATCTTTCAGAAAAGTGCTGGGAACAACAAGATAAAAGCCAGGTGAAAGGTCACAGCACACATGGACTTCTCTATCGTAGGAATGGCAGACAGTACCTACAACTGGAGGAGCAGAGAGGGTCTTTGGAAGGTTAAATCGTTTCTTCTCCACCTAGAATAGATGCATAATGATGTATGGTGGTTTAGGAAAAATAAGTAGCTTTTAATAACACTAAAAATTATCAAATAATGCTTAAAACATTTTTAAACATGCAAACATTTACAAATGAAACAAAGACAAGAGTATCAGCAGATGACCTGAACATCAAAGAGAAGTAGGAAGAGTTAATATTCTGGAGGAGTAAATTTAGGAATCACTTCAAGTAATCAGCCTGAAATGTCATGCACCAGTTTGGAACAATCCCAAGTGCTCAGTGATAAGAAGAAAGTACTAGTCCAGTAATAGTTCGTACAGACAGTAACTGTGAGACAAACAGAAGCATTCCAGCATAAACCAGAGACAGAAAAATTGTGACCAGTTGAATCATATCACTGGCATGGGAAATGAATGATTTTACTCAAATATTTCAGTAATGCTTTTAAACTTCTATTTGCAAAGAGAAAAAATGTCACTTTTGTATTACCTTCCAGACATGCAATCCCACAGCCTGGTAATTCTTTCCCTGTATGCCTTCAGTCAAAGATGAATTTTCCGCTGCTAAGCGAGTTGGATTTTGAATCCTTCCAGCCCAGTCAGTGCTGTACTTCCTGCACTTCTGCAGCAGAGCAATGCACACCTCACTCGACTCACAGACCCTCAGCCAGAACTTGGGGTTGGTAGGGAAGCTGCTGTTGTTGCGGCAGCCACCTGCAGACTGGCCTCTCACCCAGGATCCAAAGAGATTCTGTGAGTGATACAGCACCTTCCCTAACAAAATAAGAAAAGCATGGTGTGGATTTCAGATGCGGGAAGCTGCTTAATTTTACACAACAGATACATGGCAGAGATTCCCCAGCCCAAGAAAACATGCTGCCATAGCCTGACACTTCCTCAAAGCAGAAATTCAGGATCAAGATTTTGAGAGGCATGAGAATTAATGCCACAGTTGGTAACGACAGACTGATGGAATGATTTTTACAAGAAACTGTTACTAGAAATCTTAAGTGTATTTACCATTAAAAACAAAACATCACAGGGCTGTCCAGAATAATAGCCTTCTAGACAGAGGACTCTAATCTCTCAACCAACTAGCAAGTAACTAGATTTCACAGAAAATATCAATGGTTTCTCTAAAGATCTTTAATTTCTTCTTGTCCTTCTGTTTTTCAGTAGAGACAGAAAAAGCCTATGGATCCAAAGGAGAGGGGAAACTGAGTGAGAGAAATTATGGTCTAGTTATACCATTTGCAATTCAAATCAATTCTTCCCCTTGACATAATGTTATTTGCATGAGAAAGATGTCTTTTCATATCACACCTGTATAGAGGCTCTGAAGTTGTCCTTCCTCATTGACTGGAAAGCCCACAGTAATCTCATCAAATTCCCTGAAAAATTCCTCTTCATCAACCCAGAATTCTCCCTCTTGGATCTGTGAGAGGAGTTCTGAAGCAACTACTGGATCTAGCTGGTTCCATCCTTGACCACTGCACATCAGACAAAAGTTAACATTCAGCTCTTTGCCCAGTAGAGTTCCAGAACAATGTTCTACCAAATATCTTACAGAGCAGGACAGCAAGAAGAGATTCCTTCATTTTATTGTGAAATAATTGCATCAAGAATTTTTCTGCACATTGCTGGTCAGTGAGAGGGATCATAGGAAACACAAGTCATAACTTACCAAAGAAAACTTAGAAACAGCCTAATACTAGACTGGATGCAGAACAGACTTCTGGGTGAAATAGGTGTTTTGTTTACAGCAGTCATTACAGTAAGAAGTCTGAGAGCAAAATAAAGATTTTTAACTGTTATTTAAAAAAGAGGCAAAAAAGTAAAACAAGCTGCAAAAAACAAGCTGTGCTTGTTTTGAAAGAATTTTAATGCTTTACATCAAAAACTGCCATTTTGTATTAAGCAACTGGCTATCCCCATGAATCTGCTTCCAAGTCTTGATAAACCAAGAATTTAAATGCCTCATTATTTAGGGCTCATTAAAAACTAGTACTTTCAACATTTTCCATTGTCTCACTAGCAAAAAAGAACAGTTGTGCACTTGAATAAAACAGGGCTCTAAGGCCACCCAATGAAAGCCTAGCCTCTTGCAACTACATGGCAACTTATTCTTTGACCAAGAAACTACAAGAAACCAAGTGTATAACCAAAACACTGTCAAAAGAAAAAAACATCAGCTGAAGTCTCAACAAATGCAATTAAATTATCTTTCTAACTCAGAGAAGAAAAACACTTCTACAAAAATGTTCATTAACATCACCATATTGTTAGCATATCTTAATGCTGAACTCTTGTTGCTTGGGTCAAGAATTGCATGTTCTTTTGTACAGTCAAAACATGCTAACATTTTCCAAAATAAGCCAGTAGGGTCTGCCCTTTTATTCTTGTTACTTTGCTATTTGAGCTACTACTCATATTTCTGCAAGTCCTTTAAAACAGTTCTCTTCTTTATTTCTACTTTATATGGACTCAGTTCCAGCTTCTCCTACTTATATCAATCTGCAGAAATGAGAGCACACAAGCAACAAGCATAACCATCCTTCCTTCTGCTACAGTTTTATAATTACTCCTTTGCTTGATTTCTGCAGCTGAGTCAGGATCAAATGAGGAGAGTCAAGTAAATCTGAGTGACTGCAAGAAACAAACACGATCAAAGATATTTAGATCAATGGCAGAACAATAAAAAAACACAAAACTCAAAACCAGTAAATTAGCCAATGCCTTAAGTTTTTTTCCATAAAAAGATATGATGATTTGATAAACAAAGAAGTTATTAAAAAAATTAGATTGCAAGAACTAGGAGATCAAATCTACTAGTCTCAGAACCAATGAGCTGTGTGAACTCCCAGCTCTATAAAGGATTGCACACACACGCTGAAGCCTCTCTCCTCTGCTACAGATTATTAGCAGCGTTTGCCTATGCAATACATAGATAAGCTTTGTGCTTCAGAACTTACACAAATGGTTTTCCAAACGAATGTAAAACTGCTCACCCCTCACACCAAGGCCCTTTCCAGCACCGCCTCCCCCAAGGATTTCGTATTCGTAGTAGGAAGATTTCCTTGCCTGACACTTCAGAGAGATTCAGTGTGTCTATCACAATAAAGGCATGAAATTCTCCTAGTTCACTTGCACCTGAATAGAAAAAAAAACCATTTGAAAATAAACAAAAGAATCTGTCCTATATTTTACAATAACATTAGAAAAAAGCAATTTTGAAAGAAGGCAATTTTGCGATAAAATGAAATTGGTTTTAAATCTCTATTAGACCAGCACAAAGAATCCCCAAACAGTTCATTTTAGTGACTATAGAGAAATAAAGTAACATTGCAAAGTGTATTAACTCACTCCTTGATCTCAAACCCCTACAAATTCACTGTGCTGAAATTCATTGAGGTTTTCAAGGTTGTTTTTCAGGTGCTTTTTCAAGGGAGTGCATTTGTTTTTGAGAACTAATCATATTAGCTTCTAATATAAAAAGCACTCCTCAAAAGCAGTCCCCGTCCTGAACTCAGTAACATCCTCAAATCTTCATTTGTCCAAACATTTCAAATTGTACCATGAAACTGGCATGGTACTAGAATCAGCACTTGTATTTGCTGGCTGCCTTGTGCCTTGAAGCCTGTTAACAGAGACATTTACCATCACCTCGTCTGGAGTCGAGGACTGAACAGCTTATTACACACTGTTCCTTCAGATTCATTAATCTTCTAAACACTGCCTTCTCCAAAACCACACCAGTCTTCTCTTTCTCCACATTTTTTCCAGGGCCTTTCAGGGTCCATCTTTCAGCAATTCCTCCAGTCAGATCAACCAAAGCATCTGCCACCTGTCCTGCCCACAACTGCTCATAAGATCCATGCACTCTAAAAAATTTGAACAAAAAAAATTTAAAAAACATGAAGAAAAGGTTTGTACACACAGCAGAACAAAAGAAACATAGTTACTACACACTTGCAACCCCACTCTATATCACAATCATGACTGTGCCCTACCTTATAACCCAAAGTAGGCAAGTAAAAGCACAAAATATCTTATTTATATAGAACACAACATCTAAAGAATATGCAAGCCATTGGATATTCCACTGCTTGATGGGAAGTTGCTTACATTCTCTCTATTCTATTTTAAAAACTGCTGTTGTCTAGTACTAGTCATTTGTACCTTGTTATCCATGCTCTACATTATCTTTTGTGATATACTAGTTGAATTCTGCACAAATAAAAATATTTCTTCCTCTTCAATTATTCTTTATTCACTTTGCACAAATAACCAGAGTAGCACTTCCCTCAACAACCTGAGAAAACCAAGAGACTGCCCCACCTGATGTAGCAGATGCAAAATATAGCAAAAGAAGTCAAGACTAAAACAGAATTGTAAGACTGAACAACAAGATCTCTGCAGAAAACAAATACTACATTTCAAATCTACAGAGAAGCTCTAATATGACATTGGTGCTTCACAGCTTCTGGCCGATGTATCTACAGCTGACTAAGTTACTTCATAATTGAAGTCTGCCTCTGCCCTCTGCTGGCAACATAGAATCTTCTGTTCAGATTCTTTGGGGCATAAGATGTCTATCTCACCAGTGCATTTTGTCTACAAATTGCTTTGTCCATCTGGACAGCTTTGTCCATTGATGTGCCATAAACCATTACATATTTTCTTTCTAAAACAGTAAACTAACAAAATATACAAAAGAGCAGTGAAATTCACACAACCTGAGCTTCAACTAGCACAAACTTACATAATGCTGTTACTTTCCATTAAAGTATCTGCATGCTTTCTGCTTTTCATTGACCCCTCACCTTACCTAGTAAAACATCTTCCTTTAACACATTAGATAACTAATGGACAGGCTTAACAAACATCATTGGAATCCTGCAAATTCATTGCAGCTTACTTTTCACCAGAATTATCTCCCTAAGATTATCTTACTTCATATGCAACTGGAAGCACACCTTTTGACCTACAGTTTAAAGAGCAACTTCTGCACAAGCCATTCTGGGACCACCAGCAGCCTTCAGATCTATGCCCAAAGCAGCCAGGTAAAATACAAAAGCAGAAGAAATACACAAGTATTATAGTTCTATTTCCATCAACAGCAGCGTTCACATACTTTGCATAAGCTTTTTCCAGTAGTGGAAGCCAAAACAAATCCTCTGTCTGACACTGGGAAAAGCAGAGTTTGCCCCCGAGGCAAGGCAGGCGATCATCAATGGTCACTTCCACCCAGTGGCCAAACTGCCAGACCCGGCACGTGAAGCAGCCTTGGTAGGACTCATCTGTCCAGCTGGGCTGACCTGGAGGGATTACCTGGAGAACAAAAGCCAAAATCAAGGCAAACAACGAATTAATGAGTTTTATCTTTTGCAAACAAAACTAGTTTAAAATATACTGAATATCAACCATTTGTAACAAACACAGAAAAAAGTATGATAACAAAACCAGTGAAACTGAGCATAATGAAGGCAATACTCATATGGCAGCTTGGGACTCCAGAACAAGACTCAAATGTCAATTAGGTGAAGAAAATTTCCCTGACTTGAAACTTCTCCATACCTTGTTCAGTAAGTATTTGCTCTTCTGCAAAGCTACACAGGCACATAGGAACCAACAGTCCCCCAAAATTCCTTGTTTTATTGGCACATCCTGCAGATTGTTTGAAAATAATCGAGGAGAAGGACAAATGTCCTAAAATTAAAGAAGAGGAGTTAAAGCCAAATCCTGCATAACATTCTAAAATAAGTCTGTGTTTCTGGGACTAGGAGGGCTCCAGAGACCTCTCATTAAATAAGGGAATTTTTACTTCTAGAAAATTTCCCTTTCATACACAGCCTAAGTAAGAAGTAACAAATAAATGGCTTGTGGGGGTATTTTGCAGGTACTTCATGAACATAAATCTAGTTCCCACAAGAATTTTAGTACACAATTGCCACCATCAGGTCCAACCTTAGCAAAAGCAGTAATGAATGAAAGACAACATAATTCATCAGCTCCTTGCGAGACTTCTGATCGACTGTGACAGGGCTGATGCCATTCACATTAAACTGCACCTCCCAAGTTACCAAAATCTTAAAATTAGAACAAGGGAAAAACCTTTCCTAGGGCACAGAAGAATAGATTAGTTGGTAGCACAAGAGGGAACTTCAGATGCAAAGTCCTGAACACTTAACCTGATCTGAAAGCGTGTTTGTGAAATGGTTCTCCTCATATATAAACACTGCAAGAGATGGAAATTAACTCATCAGCCCTCAGCAGCAATCAGGTGTAAAGTACGAAAGCAGGAAGCTGCACACTTGACTCTGAAATTATTTGTTTTCCAATTACACCTGATAACCAACAGCCCTGTCATTGTTCTACAGACATCCCCAGACACGGGGAAAAACACAACTCCAGACAACATACTTTTTCCCCCCATTACATTTTTATAGCCTTTTTTTCCCCTCTATACAAAGGCAGTATCATAAATACTTCACTTTAAATGGGTGTACTGCAGAAATGCATTCTAAAGCTTTTAGCTCTAATGCAGCTTGCTCTGCAACCCAGCTATAAGTTTAAAAGCAATACGAGTCATATGACAAGTTATAAACTTAAAAAGTTTTCTTTCTTACTATCAAAGAAATCAACCACAAAAATAAAAAGGCAATAGGCTTCTGAAAAATTCTAAAATTCAGTTACTTATTTTCAAGAAAGTTACACAATATATCAAAAAAAATGGGAATGACATAATGCTGCATTCTAACTTGATATGCACATAATTTGCATGATAAAACATATTTATAATAAAATATATTAATTTCTACTACTGCCATGAAACTTAAAAGCTCTACAAGAGGATTTAAATCAAGCCTACAAACAAGCACCTAGACTTAAAACCATAACTCATGTACTGTTAACACTGACATACATTGGTTTTATCACTTGTGTATTTCTAAACAAACAAACAAAAACCATCCAGAAGCAGTAATTCAGTGCTAACTTGAATTTATTACCTAAAAGCTCATGTCTGCCAAAATCAGCCTTTTATACCTTAAAACTCACCTTAGGTCTCAACCAAGATATCTCGCCTCTGAATTGGGCAAGCGGGGTACAATAATCAAAAAATATAGAGGTATCACTGGCCGGAAACGTGGGGTCTGTGTAAAGGTCTCTTGCCACCATTAACTGCTTTTTCTCTCCCAGCATTTTCAACACAGTCCTAAGCAGCTTTGCCGGCTATTCACACGACTTTACATCGCCGGACACCAACCTGCAACAGAAGCGAGTGTTACTGGGGAATTGTAACAGGGAAACAAAACAGGCACGGCGGATTTGTTTAGGGATGGACAGCCTCTTACTCTAACACAGAGCACCTGGAACCACCACTGGCATCTTCCAGCACCTGATGCCACCCTCCACCGCTCAGCTGGAAGAGAAGGGGGGCCCCTGAGGAGACCTGGACCCACTTAGGTCCCTTCCCCCCGCTCTGCGCACATCCTCCACACAAAGCTTCCCCCCCCCCCCCCCCTCCTCCCACCCCCCCCCCCCAGGGCCCCCCG